>UESW01003877.1:133547-270991 GCA_900491605.1 Calamus simplicifolius
CCAGGAGGCCGCCCAGGACCTGGGGGCCGCCTAAGGCTAGGGGCCGCCCAGACCCTGGGGGCCGCCCAGAACTAGGGGCCGCCCAGACCTGGGGGCCGCCTAGGACCAGGAAGCCGCCCAGGACCTGGGGGCCGCCTAAGGCTAGGGGTCGCCCAGGACCTGGGGGCCGCCCAGAGTTAGGGTTTTAATTTTTTGTTTTCCAACCATATCATTTACTAATCATTTTATTTACCAACCATATCATATGCCCCCTCGCCCATATCCCTTGCATTCATGTGCGTTGCACATGCGCAAGGGAGAAGTGCAGAAAAATTTGAATTTTAAATTCCAGCACACGATAAGTGTCGTTTCGAGAAAAGGAAGAAAGAGGGGAGGCATATCTCTAGGAAGATAATGTCTTTTCGCTTGTCCGGTCCCATTGGGGGATTGCCATGTGGCTTTGCGGTGCTCGAGGCGTTGCGTCCGAAATATAAAAAGGAGGGTCGTCCCCTCCATCCCTTTTATTTTGTATATCCTTCTGCAATTTTACTTCTCCAAGTCCAGGTTAGTCGACTCCTTCTTCTCCTTTTTCTTTTTCCATGGATCCCTCCCAAGATAGGAAAGGTAAAGGCCCTATGATCGAGCCCTCCCGTGAGGAGATTCTTCAGGCGCATTGCCAGGCCCTCGGAGGGGTGGCCATCCGCGGGGATCAACCTGTCGCTCGGCCTGTGCAGCCTGTGTCTAGGTTGTTACCCCAATCTCCTAGGGCTTCTTCTTCATCTACCAGCCGTGAGGTAGGGCTCCCTGCGATTGCTTCTAAATCGGCCAGCCCGGCGGATGTCGCCTCAGTTACAACTTCCCAAGACCTTAGGAACCTTAGGGCTCAGTTTGAGATCCCTAGCAATATTCGGCTTTCCGTTCCCCTCCCCGAGGATAGGGTTACCCTAGCGCAACCAGGAAAGGTTGCATTGTATGAAGAGTTTTTTAAGGACGGTCTACGATTGCCCATGCATCCTTTCTTTGTAAACTTGTTGAATAGGTATCGCCTCATTCCCGCACAACTTACCCCCAACTCCATTCGTGTCATTTTTTCATTTCTGGTGCTTTGTTCTTTTCACGGAGCTTCCGCCCGACTTTCCTTATTTAGGGCATTGTATAGGATTCGAAACCCTGTTAGGGATGGGTGGTGGAGCTTCGCGTCGAGGCCTAAGAGAGTCCTTAAGCTTAACCTTCCTTCCAAAATTAAAGGGTGGAAGTCTCGGTTCTTTTATGCACACTTGGAGGGGCTGGGCGTAGACTGGGATATTCCGGATACCAGCTCTAACCAGAACTCGAATGTTGATGAGAAAGACTGTGAACTTTTCAACACTCTGATTTCCACTATCATACCTCCCAGTAAGGAATTGCTATCGGAGGATAATCTTCGGAAGATCGCATTCGTGCCGGTGTCGCTGGCTGCAGCGCCCGGTGAGCCTCGAAGAGTTTTTCTTTTTATTATTATTATAATTTTATTGCTTGTTTGTACATCTGGTATTTGAATAGATGTCTCTTAGTGTACATATTATTTTCGTAGCTAGTATATTTTGTGTCCTCCTTTTAGCTAACAGCGTGCTCTCTATATTGCAGTAATGAAGTTTTCTCAAGACTCGCTGATATCGGGCCTCCGAAAGAGAGGAGGAAGCGACAATGGCACGGCAGGAACCGAACCTAAAAGGCCCCGCTGGCCAGAACCGGATCGTCATGCCCAGCCTCTAGCGGCTCTCCCTGAAGCAACACTGATAGAAGACAGCGAGGGAGAGGCAAGTCCTCCCGAGGGGATACCGATAGGAGACCCTGCCGAGGGGAGCCTACCGGCGGCTGCCCCATCTCCTGCTAAGGGCACCAGGGGGTCGGTCGGGAGCGCGGAGACCGTTGAGATTGATCCATCAGGCCCGTCATCGTCAAAGGAAGCAGGCGCCCCCGCCCCCACTCCCTCGGATGCCTTGAGAAGTCCGTCCCTGCCTTCCCAAACGCCTAGCCTGGGCGCCGCGTATAAAAGTTGTTTATCGAAAACAGTCCTCAAACTTTCGATCCTGCCCAGGTTTCAGGCTAAAATGAGGAGCCTTTCACTGGAGGAGTCTTTGACACTATGTTCACAGCCGCGCTTCAGGTAGAGCTACGATCCTCTCTTCTCTCCTCCTTTCGTGATTACTGAGTTCTGGCATTTATCGAGTGTATACTGCAGATGTCCAACGGTCTCTTCGTGCTGCGCGAGGACCTGACCAAGGCCAAGTCTCGTAGTGAGAGCTTGGATAAAGAATTGGTAGAGACGAAGGCCCGGGAGTCGAAAGCACTACATGACCTTCGGGTCATCCAGGAGGATTATCGAACATGGCGGGGGAGGGCGGAGAAGGAGCTGCGGAGCCTAGACGCCCAATTATCCGAAGTCCGGGCAAAATTGCTGCCAACAGAAGAAGGCTAGAACATATTGAGAATCGAGCCGACAACGCAGAGGCCGCGGCCCGCGACGCTGCGGAAAAACTGGCTTTAGCCGAGAGGGATGCTAAGGAAGCTCTGGACAAGGTCGCGGCAGTGGAGACGGAGGCTCGGGAGAGGATGACCACAGCCGAGGCTAAAGCTCAGGAAAAGGTGGCTGTGGCTGAAGCTAGGGTCCAGGAGGCCATCAAAGAGTACAAGGATTCTCCGGACTTTGCGTCGGAGCTCCACGAGGCCGCCATGGACGCTTTCATTCAGGGTTTTGAGAGGTGCAAACGGAGACTAGCCCGACACTTCAAATTAGAAAACCTTGAATGCTTTCAACCCGCGGACGACGAAGAAACATCTGATATGGAGGTTGAAGATGCGGCGGGTGGAGCGGTGATAACTAAAGATCCTGTCACAGAAGCGTCCACTACTGAGGAGCTGGCCCCTGGTCCAATTACCGAGAAGGGGCGTCCCGAAGATCAATAGAAGGTGTCTAGGCTTATCTTGGTCTTAACTTTTTGTTCTTGACTTGGTCCTTTAAGGGACCTCTTTTTGTAAGTCAGTTGATATCAGCTCACAGACAATACTTTATAAAGTTTTATAGTGAATTGACTTTGAATGAGTAGACGTCACTTTTTACTTACTTGACGTTACTCGATGTTTCAACCGTTCGACTCCTGATTTCTACCCATTGCATAGGAGATCCACCTGCGAGTTGATGCTAAGCCCGAATCTCAGGGTCGTTTTTCTGGTATGTTGTCTCAGGATGCAAGTCCTGGAACTCTGATAGGGCAGTTTAGGGACCTCCGTAGGGGAGTTTATCCTGGGTTCGAGGAGGCACGATGTCCTTAGGACTGTGGAATGTCCTTAGGACTGTGGGGCCGCCGAGCCCTTTTGCAGAATTGTCTCTCGGGGGTAGTCGGGTATCCGCCTAAGGGCGTGACTCGAGGCCGCCTAAGTCATGGACTTGAACCTCCTCAGGGGTAGGTTATACCAGCCTGGGGGTGTCCTTAGGACCGTGGGGCCGCCGAGCCACTTTGAAGGATCGTCTCTCGGGGGCAGCCGGGTACCCGCCTAAGAGCGTGACTCGGGGCCGCCTAAGTCATGGACTTGAACCTCCTCAGGGGTAGGTTATACCAGCCTGGGGGTGTCCTTAGGACCGTGGCGCCGCCGAGCCACTTTGAAGGATCGTCTACAGGAAATCTCCAAACATGCACGTTTATTAATTTTTTGGTAAGTACATTACATTACTGGTGGTATTGCCGGAGATTATCTGCGTTCCACGTCCGAGGGATTAGTCGCCCATTCAGATCTTCAAGTCGATATGCTCCACGGTGAAGGACCTCCGCTATCTGGTAGGGCCCTTCCCAGTTTGGAGACAATTTGCCCCCTTCCGTCGGTTTAGACACCGAAGCCTTTCTCAGAACCAAATCTCCCTGACGGAAGCTTTTCGAGCGGACGCGGGTATTATAATACCTCGCCACCCGTTGCTGGTAGGCCGCCATTTTAATTCGAGCTCGATCTCTTGCTTCATCAATGAGGTCAAGACTGGCTCTTAAATTAAGGAGGTTGTCCGCTTCATCATATGATTCTACTCGAATACCCGGCAGGCCAATTTCAACGGGAATAACAGCTTCGGAACCGAAAACTAGATTGAACGGCGTCTCTCCCGTTGGTGTCCTGGGAGTTGTGTGGTATGCCCAGAGTACACTCGGGAGCTCTTCTACCCACCTTCCTTTGGACGTATCCAGTCTGGTCCTCAGTCCCCGTAATATCATACGATTCGTAACCTCGGCCTCTCCATTAGATTGTGGATGGCCGACGGAGCTGAATCGTTGTGTGATGCCGAGATCAACGCAAAAAGTCCGGAAGGTGACGTTGTCGAACTGTCGGCCGTTGTCAGTGACGAGAGTATGTGGTATGCCGAATCGACAAATAATGGCTTTCCAGAAAAAGGCTTTGACCTTGGCTTCAGTGATCCTAGCGAGTGCTTTGGCTTCGACCCATTTAGTAAAATAATCGACGGCGACTAGCAGGAATTTTCGCTGTCCTGACGCCGGAGGGAAAGGACCGAGGATGTCCATGCCCCACTGAGCGAAAGGCCAGGGAGCAAAAAGAGGGTTTAACTGAGAAGACGATTGTCGCTGAATGCAGGCGTACCGTTGGCATTGGTCACATCTTTTCACCAGTTCAGCTGCATCTTCTTGCATAGTCAGCCAATAATATCCTTGTCGGAGGGCTTTACGTGCCAGAGATCGGCCTCCCGATTGATTCTCACAGATGCCTTCATGAATTTCCCTAAGGACATAATCCGCATCTACCGAGCTAACACATTTGAGGAGAGGCTGAGAGAAGGATCTCTTGTAGAGTCGGCCATCCAGCAGTACAAATTTAGAAGCCCTCCGCTTGAGCAGCTTAGCTTCCTCGTGATCAACTGGGAGAACGCCGTCCTTCAAATATCGGATATAGGATTCCATCCAGGTTTCCTCTTGGGTAACGGGCAAAGCTTCTTCCACGGCCTCGATGCTAGGTGTCTCCAGGTACTCGATGTAGGTTTTGCCCATGGCGCTATCCACAGACGTAGCAAGCCGGGCCAACATATCAGCTCTAGCATTCTCTCCTCTGGGGATATAGCTGATGGTGAAGTGATCTAACAAGGGAACTAACAGTTTAACCTTGCTCAGATATTGGGACATGATAGGGTCTCGAGCCTCATACTCTCCCGACACCTGGGCAGAAATAAGCTGCGAGTCAGTGAAAGCTCGGAGATGCTTGATTCCCATCCCATGTGCTAGTTTGATCCCAGCTAACAAGGCTTCATATTCAGCTTGATTGTTAGTGGCTTCAAAGAGGAAACGAAGAGCGTACTCCATTACCACACCCTCTGGGCTGGCGAGAATAAGACCAGCTCCGCTCCCATAGGAGTTGGAGGCTCCATCGACGTGGAGGACCCATGCCTTATCATTCCCCTCGTCAACATCTAAAAGAATCCGGGGGAACTCCTCTTGATGTTCTTCAGACCAAGTGCATTCTACTAGGAAGTCGGCCAAGACCTGGGATTTCAGAGCTGCTCTGGGCTGAAATGACAAGTCGAATTCCCCTAGTTTGATGGCCCACTTGACCAACCGGCCAGAGGTGTCTGGGTGAGACAATATGGCTCTGAGAGGCTGATCAGTGAGGACAACTATAGGATGGGCCTGAAAGTAGGGTCTGAGTCGTCGGGCGGAGATGAACAAAGCAAAAATGACTTTCTCCGTCTTGGAATACCTCTCTTCTGCACCATGAAGTACTTTGCTGGTATAATACACAGGTCTTTGAGTGGTGGTCGCCGACACGCACCAGAACGGAACTGACGGCTTCTGAGGAAGCCACAAGATAGAGGAAGAGCTTTTCTCCCTCCTCCGGTTTAGACAACAGGGGCGGTATGGACAAGAACTCCTTAAGTTCTTCAAAAGCTCGTTGACAGTCTTTCGTCGACTTAAAACCGTCCGCTTTACGTAGGACCTTGAAAAAGGGTAAACACCTCTCCGCCGATCTTGACAAAAATCGGCTTAATGCTGCTATCCTCCCGATGAGTTGTTGCACCTCTTTCTTACATACAGGCCGCCTCATATCAAGAATGGCTTGAATTTTCTCTGGGTTTGCCTCAATCCCCCACCGGGTCACCAGGAAACCCAAGAATTTCCCTGCAGTAACTCCAAATGCACATTTGCATGGGTTGAGCTTTATTCTATGGAGCCGGAGGTTGTGGAAAGTCTCCTGCAGGTCGGTGACATGGCCAGTGGCATAGGTGCTTTTTGTCAACATATCATCTACATATACTTCCATGTTACGGCCGAGCTGGTCTTTAAAAACTTTGTTCATCAGCCTCTGATAGGTAGCTCCTGCATTCTTCAATCCGAAGGGCATTACTTTATAACAATAAATGCCCTTCTCGGTGATAAAAGAAGTATGCTCTTCATCTAAGGGGTTCAATTTTATCTGATTGTACCCCAAGAAAGCATCCATGAAGCTAAGAAATTCATAACCAGAAGTTGAATCTACTAACTGGTCGATCCGTGGCAACAGAAAACTGTCCTTAGGGCAAGCTTTGTTAAGATCGGTGTAATCGATGCATATCCTCCATCCTCCGTTGGCCTTTCAGACCATGACCACATTGGCTAGCCAATCAGGATATTGTGCCTCCCGAATATGACCGGCCATAAGCAATTTATCCACCTCTTCGTCAATGATCCTCTGCCGCTCAGAGGTGAAACTCCTTTTCTTCTGGCGGACAGGGCGGCAGCTTGGGTTGATATTAAGTTGATGAATAATCACCTCCGGGGGAATCCCAACCATGTCCATCATTTTTCAGGCGAAGACATCCGCATTTGCCGATAAGAAGGCTAGGAGCTGATCCCGGACTTCAGGGGAGAGGAGCTCACCAATTTGCACAGTCTTGGTGGGATCACCCCCTAGGGCGCAAGATATCAGAAGCTCCGCTGGCTCTCCCCTCCGCTCAACTTCTCTGGGTCAAACGACTCGGCGACGGAGGGATTCTAGCCACCTGGGGACTAGGGGCTAGATGATAGCAGGGTCTAACCGGGTTTACCTCTCCATGCATCTCATCAACTCCTTGGTTGGTAGGGAACTGCACCAATAGGCGCTTGGTAGATATAACTGCATCTAACATATTCAACCCGGGGCGGCCGAGAATGGCGTTGTAGGCCAGGGGGACCCGAACCACCAGAAAATCCAGCATTACCGTGCTCTGACATGGCGGCGATCCTGCCGTCGCCGGTAAAGTAATCTCGCCCTCCACTCGTATAGAGTCTCCAGTGAAACCGACTAGAGGGACGGCTACAGGTCGAAGAGAGTCAGGAGGTAAATTCATCCGAAGAAATGCATCATAAGTAAGCACATTAGCGGAGCTTCCACTGTCGATTAAGATCCTCTTTACAGGATGTTTAGCGACCGTCATTGAAACATCGACGCTATCATCTTTTACAACACTACTCCCCGCTATATCTACCTTAAAAGGGATTACATCATCTAGTTCTCCCCCTCCCCTTGGCCTCTTAGAAGATGAGGCTCTTCCACGGGAAATCATGCCCACCATCCGCTCTGTCGGGGTGTTATCGATGTTGGCTTGAGCGGGGGGAGGTCCCATCAAAGCTGGTACGGGAGGAGCCTCTTTCTTCTGGATGTACTGCCCAAGATATCCCCTCTGGATGAGTTCTTCGATGGCTTGCTTCAAATTCCGACATTCTTCAGTGTCGTGGCCGTAATCCCTGTGGAAACGGCAATAACGGCTCCTGTCGCGGGCAGCGCCCTTCTTCAACGGGGGCGGACGCCGTAAATAAGGCTCATTTTCAATCTCCATAAGGATATGAGCCCGGGGCGCTAGGAGGGGTGTAAGATGGTCTTCTCTGGGAGCCAGGCTCTTGCGGCGGTCAGTCGGTCGGCGCGAGGGTTCGGACTTCTTGGGAGGGGGCCCGCTCAACTCTGGGCGAGAGGATCTCTTGCCGGTCCTCTCCTGCGCACCTCTCCTTGATGAATCAGCTTCGTCGGCGCGGATGTACTTCTGCGCACGGCTCAAGAGGTCAGCATAAGAGCAAGGAGGTTTCTTGTCCAGAGAGTAGGTAAAACGGGAGGGACGGAGCCCCCGTTTTAAAGCCAGCGTGGCTACAGCATCCTCAAGATGATAGACTTCTAGGGCCGCCACCTTGAAATGGGTTATAAAGTCTTTCAGAGGTTCTCCTTCTTGCTGCTGCACGAGAACAGGCTGTCTGCTACTCGAGGAATCTTCCGACAAGCGTCGAAATGAGCCAAGAAAGACCTCTCCAGTTGTCGAAAAGAGTCAATACTTCGCGAGGGCAGACGAGAGTACCAAACACGGGCCGCCTTACAGAGGGTGGCCGGGAAGGCAATGCACAGGAGGGCATCAGTCGCTCCTTGGACCTGCATAATAGCTTTATAGCTCTCCAGATGTCTAGGGGATCAGTGGTGCCGTCATAGGGGTCCAGTTGGGGGAATCGGAATCTCCTTGGAATGGGCTCCTCCATAACCCGCCGAGTAAGAGGAGGGCGGGTGTCGTAATCTGACCCCGGCTGATTGTTGATCCTTTGACTAAGTTCTCCAGGCTTCGATCTTGCTCCTCAAGACGCCTTTCCATCCGATCAGTCATACGTCCTCCGGCTGGCTCAGGGGAATAAGATGTAGACTGACGACGCCACCGGCGGCTCCGCATAAGGCTCCTTCCCCGCCGCCGCTCGGCAGGTGGGCTGCTTGGGGAACGGGTGAGAGAGCGCGAACCGTCCCGGGAACTTTGAGAGCGCCGCCCTCCTGGGGAATAGGGCGGAGAGGCTTTGTCGGAGGGGATCTCCCTCGAGCTGATTGTCGGCTGATAGGAGTAGCCGATCTGGGCAACAGAGGTGGCTCGAGCCGTTGCCGGGCTCCTCTAGAATGCTGTTCCTGCATCTGTTGAACCATCCCAACAAGAGTTTGAACTTGCTGGGTAAGGATCAGCAGTGGGTCCTGAGGAATAGCTGGAGCCGGCAGCGGCGAGGAAGGAACCGGAGGGTTCGACTTCACTGGCTCAAAGAGCCAAGAGTCTTGAGATCATGGTTGGGAGGCGAGAGATGCCCCCCAGACCAATCAGAGGGATCCTCTAGAACAGGTATTACTCACTGCTACGACGATGCCCCTACCTGGCGCCAATCTGTTGATGCTGAATCACCAGTCTTTTTTTTTTTTTCTTGGTTATGAGATCTCTTACTGAAGGAAGAGAGAGCCCCCCTGAAGAACCCTCCTCCCTTCCTCTTATCCCTCTCCAGCTTCTTTTCTCTTCTTTTTTTTTTTTTTTAGGTCAGAAGGTCCACGTGTAAGATTGACGTTCGCCCTAGACCAGCGCCTGCTATATGGTCATTTATCGATAATTAATAATAAAGGTATTAAGAAACTCTCATGAAGATAAGGATCTTCATGATGACCTCGGTTATCCCAAGGGAATGTCAGGGTTAGTGGGGATGTTAGAGTCAGAGAAAAGGTATCTGGCCCTAAAACAGGAGCTCAGTATCTCCTTTTTCTAGATGAATGGTGATGTTCCAGTGTTTGTCTTATTCGAACCATTTAAAGCGTCATGATGCTTAATGATTCTCGATTTCTGTTCCGGACACGATAGCTCATCGTGTTTAGTGCTTCTGATTCGAGAATGATTCCAAGATTAGGGGCCGCCCAGGACTAGGGGCCGCCCAGACCCTGGGGGGCCGCCTAGGACCAGGAGGCCGCCTAGGACCTGGGGGCTGCCTAAGGCTAGGGGCTGCCCAGAACCTGGGGGGCCGCCCAGGACTAGGGGCCGCCCAGAACCTGGGGGGCTGCCCAGGACTAGGGGCCGCCCAGATCCTGGGGGCCACCCAGGACTAGGGGCCGCCCAGACCCTGGGGGCCACCTAAGACCAGGAGGCCGCCAGGACCTGGGGGCCACCTAGGACTAGGGGCCGTCCAGACCCTGGGGGCCGCTTAGGACCAGGAGGCCGCCCAGGACCTGGGGGCCGCCTAAGGCTAGGGGCCGCCTAGGACTTGGGGGCCGCCCAGGACTAGGGGCCGCCAGACCCTGGGGGCCGCCTAGGACTAGGAGGCCGCCCAGGTCTAGGGGCCGCCCAGACCCTAGGGGCAGCCTAGGACCAGGAGGCCGCCCAGGACCTGGGGGCCGCCTAAGGCTAGGGGCCACCCAGACCCTGGGGGCCGCTTAGGACCAGGAGGCCGCCAGGACCTGGGGCCGCCTAAGGCTAGGGACCGCCTAGGACTTGGGGGCCGCCCAGGACTAGGGGCCGCCCAGACCCTGGGGGCCGCCTAGGACTAGGAGGCCGCCCAGGACTAGGGGCCGCCCAGACTCTGGGGGCAGCCTAGGACCAGGAGGTCGCCTAGAGTTAGGGGCCGTTCAGAACCTGGGGGCCGCCTAGGACTAGGGGCCGCCCAGACTATGGGGGCCGCCTGGGACAAGAGCCGCTCAGAACCTGGGGGCCGCCTAGGACTAGGGACCGCCCAGACCCTGGGGGCCGTCCAGGACTAGGGGCCGCCCAGACCCTGGGGGCCGCCTAGGACCAGGAGGCCGTCCAGGACCTGGGGGCCGCCTAAGACCAGAAGGCCGTTCAGGGCCTGGGGGCCGACCCTGGGAGCCGCCTAGGGCTAGGAGGCCGCCTAGGACTTGGGGGCCGCCCAGAACTAGGGGCCGCTCAGACCCTGGGGCCGCTTAGGACTAGGAGGCGCCCAGGACTAGGGGCCTTCAGACCCTGGGGGCAGCCTAGGACCAGGAGGCCGCCCAGGACCTGGGGGCCGCATAAGGCTAGGGTCGTCCAGACCCTGGGGGCCGCCCAGAACTAGGGGCCACCCAGACCCTGGGGGCCGCCTAGGATCAGGAAGCCGCCAGGACCTGGGGGCCGTCTAAGGCTAGGGCCGTCCAGGACCTGGGAGCCGTCAAGAGTTAGGGTCTTAATTTTTTGTTTTCCAACCACATCATTTACTAATTATTTTATTTACCAACCATATCAGATGGTATGATGGTGTTGAAAGAGGATGACGATGATGACTCCAATGATGCTGCGGAACAGAAGCAGGAGTCCTTGCAGATGATTGATCTTATGCAGGTAAATTGTCTGCTGATTGTTTATTATTTGAATGATTGTGGATCGTTTTTTTCTTTGTACATATTTGTATGTATTTTATCAACCTAATAAACTACGTTATAACAGGAGAAAACTATAGTCTCCTGTCAATGGTAAATTTTCCGGAAGGTTAGGAGAACATGCATTGAACGTCGTGTTTGCCTTTCTCCTTGCTTTCTCTTTCTTCATTCCGTCTGAATGTAAATTTATGTGAAGCTTCTAAAGCTTATTGTTAATTTCTTATTTTGCAAATGCATCTTCAGATTGCATTAGTTTCTGAAATATAGTATTTAATAAGTATTTCATTTTTGTATTATTTTTCACCATTTGGTTAATTTTGACTGCACAAAAGATAATGATTAGAGTTTGACAACATATTTCGTAGAGCTAGTTTTTTTTTTTTTTTTTGTGAAATTGTGATGAGTGCTGTGCCCCCAGTTTAACCATGATGATTTTCCTTGTGTTATTATTGTTATTATGGTAGTACATTATCGAGTTGGTGAAGCTGTGCTAGGTTGTACATTATTGGATGTTGCTGTCAAAAAATCATTTGCATTCATTTTTGTTAAGTATGAATGGAATACCTATCGATTATATGTATTTGTTTGATGCGTCCAATCTCCATGCTTCTGTCAACTGACAACTGTGGTTCATTCTGCATCACTAGATGTGGTAGGAGTCCTTGGCATTGTTCATCTTTATGTGGTAGGAGTCCTTTCTTTTCTTTCTTCTTTTTTTTTTTTTATTTTTTTATTATTCCTCCCTTATTTCTTTTCTGTCTCTTTTATTTTTTCATTTTTTTTTTTTTTTTCTTTCCTTTCTTTATCTTCTCCTTTCTTGATATTTGCATGCAAGGCCTCCTATAAATACCATACGTAGCTGCCATTTGTTCCTAGCTCCCAAGTCACAAAATCAACATGAATAGTTCCAAAGTCCTAGCTGTTGCAGTCCTGCTATCGCTCGCCGTCGAGCACGTTGCTGCCGGAAGAGCCTGTTTACTTTTAAAACAATTAAGTTAAACAGAATAACACAAAAGAATAAAATGACTGTATTTTTATCAAACATACTTTAAATGTCTCGAGTCTGTGTGGTCATGCCAATCAAAGCCTCTTTTTTATTTTACAAAGTCACACCGTTTACTAAAAGAATACTAAATTCTAATAATTTATATTGAATAGTGGAGGAACCAAGAAGCTTCTCGTGCTTAAACAACCATTTTTTATAACAAGCTTCTAATAATCACGTGCCCATCATCTAATATTAAAAGAAAATATTAAGAGATAAGATATGAATATATATTAAAATACATAAGCGAAGCAACTCTTTGTGCGTGTCGTGAACCGGAAGGCTCTTCAAAGAGTCCACAGCACGCTCGCGCCACGTAGGAGCACGAGAAACGCGAGACCTCCGAAGTGGAGCCTGAAGTAGACCGGCAACGACAGTGTCAAAGTGCGTAACACCAAGGACGCCTCGCGACGCTCCCGCCCAACAGTTGTCTCCGTCCGTGGTGGGGTGGGTTAGTTCCACCAGGCCCCACACCCCACTACCTCTACTTTATCCTGTATTACTCTGATCTGAATTAAATAGAGTCCGTCCAACGTGCTTCTCAGGCAACCGCGCGCACTTCATTCTAATCATACACTCGCCTCCTCATATTATCCGCGTTTGTTTCTTCTTGCTGACATATATTTGCATGCAAGGCCTATAAATACCATACGTAGCTGCTGCCATTTTTTCCTCCCAAGTCACAAAATTAACATGGATAGTTACAAAGTCCTAGCTGTTGCAGTCCTGCTATCGCTCGCCGTCGAGCACATTGCTGCCGGAAGAGCGGCCATCCAGGCTACCGGTGGTGGAGGAGGAGGAGGAGGAGGAGGAGGAGGTGGAGGTGGTGGTGGTGGTGGTGGAGGAGGAGGAGGAGGAGGATTGGGGTCGGGTTATGTCTCAGGTTACGGCTCTGGCTATGGTCAGGCTACGGCTCTGGCAACGGCGGTGGCGAGTTAGATGGAGGAGGTTACGGGAGTGGCGGAGGCGGCGGCGGCGGATCTGGCTATGGTTCTGATGGTGGAAGTGGTTCTGGATACGGTTCGGGCTATGGCTCCGGTTATGGCTCTGGAGGTGGTGAGGGAGGAGGTGAATACGGTAGTGGCGGAGGCGGTGGTGGAGGTGAAGGATCGGGTTATGGGAGTGGCACCGATAGCTCCGGTTATGGCTATGGTAGCGGAAGTGGATCGGGTATGGTTCTGGAGGAGGCTATGGAAGTGGCGGAGGTGGTGGCGGCGGCGGCGGTGGAGGTGGCTTCGGGTATGGAAGCGGGTCAGGATATGGCTCCGGTTATGGTAGTGGGTCGACATATGGCGGTGGTGCCGGCCTGGGTGGAGGTTATGGGATGGGAGGCGGCGGCCGCGGCGACGGTTCCGGCTATGGCTCGGGCCTTGGACAGGCGTCGGGATACGGGTCCGGGCATGGGTCAGGCTACGGAGGTGGAGGTGGGTGATTTCAGAGAGAGCGTTGCTCAATATAAGGATGGCTAGGCAATATTCTTTTGTCTTTTCCCATTGCTTAGCTTTTTCGAATTTGCCACCGTTATAGGTGCACTTGCCTTGTGCCATCGAATAAATTAGACTGGGAACTTTGCTGTAATAATGGTAGTCGTAATATATTGAACAATTAATATTGAGAAGTATAATCGTCCCTCTTTTATTTTTTATATTTTATAGTTAATTAACAGGTAAGAGTATTGAAAGGAAGGAGGATCAAGAATTTTTTCCCTCTAGCTTCACCGAGCTTTGGATGGTTTGATTCGTTTGAAGGAAGAAGATCTAAGCTAAACGAAGAAAATACTGAAATCACCTAATTTTTTTTTTATATAACATGATACGGCTGATCATTTTCTCTGGGTGGTATTATCTTTTGCATGGTTTTTAAAAGCAACGATGTAATAGCAAAACCCCTTTCGCGGGGCCTTCAGCGTCGGCCTTCAGCGTCGGCCCCAGCGCTAAGACTGGCTCCGGCCTCCAGCGCTGGCATCCAGCGTCGGCCTTCAGCGTCGGTCTCAGCACTGAGACTTTGGCTCCGGCCTCCAGCGCTGGCATCCAGCGTCGGCCCCCAGCGCTAAGACTTTGGCTCTGGCCTCCAGCGTCGGCATCCAGCGACGGCCCTCCAGCGTCAGTCCAGCGCTGGCCTCCAGCCCCGACTCCCGGCGTCGGCGTTCAGTATCTTCCACATGCACAATGACCAGTCTCATACAACGGATCCCGTGATCTAAGGTCTACTGCCGAGCACCTCGCTCACCAAAATCATGGGCAAGTATTAGCTTGATCGGCAGTTACCGCTATAAGCGGCCCTTATCCAGCAACAGCCCAACGACTTGCCGTTCGATGAAACATCACAACGGGAAAGATTCGACGGTTCCAACAGAACGAGGTAAACGGGATCCCAGACAGGTATAAAAAGAGGACCCGAGCTCCATGCGAGGGGACTCTCTCGGGCTTCCTCTTTAAAATTCTACTGAAATCATATCCCTGTTCTACGACTCACTGACTTGAGCGTCGGAGGGTCCCCGCCGGAACACCGGTCCGGGACTTTTTGCAGGCTCTAGAAGGAAGACGGTGACCTCTCTGCGCACGCAACAATCTTAGCCTACCCGACGTTCATCGCACGTAATTTGGCAGCAACAGATTGGCGCGCCAGGTAGGGGAAAGCAGGGCACCCGGCGAAAGCTCTCCCTGGAACCCCTCCAATTTTGCAAAGGAAACGATGGTGACTACGCGAGCACAGGAGGCTTCTTCCAGTCAGGCAGCAGGGCGCATTCCACGAGCTAAGCATTCGGAGGCCAATCCCCATGCTCCGCCCCCTGCACTGACAAGCCAACCTGACCGGCTTGAAGTTCTAGCTCACCAGGTCCAGGATCTGACAACGATGGTCCGGGGGTTGCAAGAGCATTGTTTGGCTGCTGTAACTCAGCCCCCTATGGTGGACGGAGGGGTGCGAGGAACAGTCCAGTCTCACCAAGGAGGGACCCCGCCTGAGGTCTCCCACCGCTCACCCCCCGAACCTCATCATCGAGGAACCTCGAAGCGACGATGGTCTCTCTCCCGCCGCTCCGGTCATTCCCACCACCAACTGGAGGAAAGAGAGTCCAGGCGGCGCGTTCTTTGCGCCGGCGATCTTCTTTAGCTTCTTCTTCCGATTCATCCCGAGACGGCACCCCCAAGAAAACCACCCGTCGGGCCGAGCAAAGGCTCAACGAGTATCATCGACGATTGGACGAGCTCAGCCGCCGAATCGTCGACCCTTACGCGACGGAGTATGAGCGTCGCCCCCCGCTTTCCTGCCATATCATGGAGGAACCGGTCCCGCCCCGGTTCCGTCTCCCCCAACTGGATCCATATGATGGAATGACGGACCCCCTGGACCATCTGGAAAGCTACAAGGTCCTCATGCAGGTCCAGGGAGCGACAGACTCCCTTTTATGCATCGCCTTTCCGGCCACGCTCCGCAAGGCGGCACGCGCGTGGTACTCTCGTCTGCCCCCGCACAGCATCAACTCGTTTTGGCAACTTGAGCGATCTTTCCTGGCTCATTTTGATGCTTGTCGAAAGATCCCACGAGTGGCAGATAGCCTCTTTGCTGTCCAGCAGAGGAGTGGGGAGACCTTAAAGGATTTCGTCGCTTGATTTAAGGAAGCAGCGTTGGAGGTGTACAACCTGGAAGACTCCGTAGCCACCTTGGTCCTGAAATGAGGACTTCGCCCATCCAGGTTCGCTTACTCCCTGGATAAGAAGCCTCCGCGTTCCTATGCTGAGCTTCTGAGCCGAGCATAGAAGTACATCCGTGCTGACGAGGCGGATTCTTCCCGGAGGGAAGTTGACAAGAACACCGGTAATAAACCACCGCCTACTGATCACGCCGGTGCATGACCTCGAAAGCCTGAGCCTCCACGCCGCTCAGATCGCCGACCACCAGCGCTGGTTCCTAAGGAGCACTTCACCCCCCTCATGGCTCCCATCTCTCACATCTTGCTGGAGATTGAGGAGGAACCTTATTTTAAGCATCCGGCTCCCTTGAAGTCTGGGGCTCCCCGCAACAAGGAGTTTTACTGCCGGTACCACCGGGACTACGGTCACGACACCGAGGACTGCCGCCATCTAAAAAAGGCCATTGAGGAGCTGGTTCAGCAAGGCCACCTGGGCAAATTTGTTCGAAGGGGAAATCTCCCGCGTCGGGCCCCCCGGTGCCTCCGAGTCGCCCGGCTGGCATAGATAATGCTCCAACCGAAAAGACTATAGCTATGATTTCTTGGGGAGCGGATGGTGGTTCGAAGAGGCAGCGAGAGGGAATAGACTCTGTAATTCCTTTTTTCGAAAAGGATCTAGATGGGGTAGTTAATAAACATGACGACAGCGTCGTGGTGTCCATGACTATAGCCAAACTCCTGTAAAAAGAATTTTAATTGATAGTGGGAGCTCGGTGGATGTCTTGAGCTATGAGGCTTTTGTTCGGATAAACCTGTCAAGATCTTTGCTCCGACCCGTTGCCGCACCATTAATGGGCTTCACTGGAGATTCGGTGAACGTCGAGGGCGAAATTGCCCTCCTAGTCACGGCTGGAACTCCTCCATGTCAGAGCACTGGTTATAAATTTCTTGGTGGTTCGGGTCCCGCTGGCTTATAACGCCATCTTGGAAGACCAGGGTTGAATCTGCTGGATGCCGTAATCTCACTAAGAGGTTATTGGTAAGGTTCCCCACCAATGAAGGGGTCGGAGAAATGAAAGGGGAGCAAAGCCCACTTCCACCTTGCTACCATCTGTCTCCCAGCCCGCTGAACGTGGCGTCGGTGATAGCCTCTGAGTCACTCGATCCTCGGGAGTTGGGAAGAAGGGGAGAGCCGGCAGAGCACCTTCTAACCCTCCCCTTGGGTGATGACCCGGCAAGGACCGTTCAGGTGGGGGCATTGCTCCCAGAAGAAGCACGCCATCAACTTATTACTTTCTTGCGTGCCAACACTGACGTCTTCGCATGGTCATCCTCAGACATGCCGGGTGTCCCTGAAGAAGTAATCACCCATCGACTCAACCTCAAGCCAGAGTGTCGGCCGGTCCGACAGAAAAAAAGAAACTTTGCTCTAGACAGACAGAAAGCTATCGATGAGGAGATCCGCAAGTTAATGGCTGCGGGCCATATTCGGGAGGTCCACTACCCCGAATGGTTGGCTAATGTGGTGCTAGTCCGCAAGACCAATGGAAGCTGGAGGATGTGCGTAGATTTCACCGACCTCAACAAGGCATGCCCTAAGGACAGCTTTCCCTACCCCGAATCGATCAACTGGTGGACACCACATCCGGCCATGAGGTCCTTAGCTTCATGGATGCTTTCTCTGGATACAACCAGATCCGGATGAATCCGGCGGATGAAGAAGCTACCTCCTTCATAACTGAAAAGGGGCTATATTGCTACAAGGTAATGCCTTTTGGGTTAAAGAATGTGGGAGCCACTTACCAGAGGCTGATGAACAAGGTCTTTGAAGGCCAGATAGGGCGTAACATGGAAGTGTACGTGGATGACATGTTGACAAAAAGTGTTCATGCCATTGACCACATCGCGGACCTAGCGGAAACTTTCGACAGCCTTCGTCGGTACCAGATGAAGCTGAACCCTCGCAAGTGTGCATTTGGGGTAACAGCTGGGAAGTTCTTGGGTTTCATGGTAACCCGAAGGGGGATCGAAGCAAACCCGGACAAAGTCCAAGCCATCTTGGACATGAGGCCTCCTGCCAATAAGAAGGAAATACAGCGCCTGACAGGAAGAGTAGCCGCCCTAAGCCGCTTCCTATCCAAGTCCGCTGAAAGGTGTCTGCATTTCTTCAAGGCGCTTCGCAGAATCAACGAGTTCGAATGGACGAAAGAATTCCAGGAGGCGTTCGAAGGGTTAAAGGAATTCTTATCTACCCCGCCACTGCTAGCCAAGCCGACGGGTGGAGAAGAACTCCTTCTATACCTTGCGGCCTCTCCTGAAGCTGTTAGCTCTGTGCTAGTCCGTGTGGACACTGATGGCACACAAAGGCCAGTATACTATACGAGTAAGGTGCTTCATGATGCAGAGACCCGATATTCAAACATGAAAAAATCATCTTTGCGTTGATCGTGTCTGCCCAGCGTCTGCGGCCGTACTTCCAAGCCCACCCGATCGCGGTGATCACAGACCAACCTCTGAAGACAGTTCTAGCTCATCCAGATACTTCCGGCCGGCTGGCAAGGTGGGCCCTCAAGCTGGGGAGTTTGATCTATCTTTCCGCCCTCGTTCGGCCATGAAGTCTCAAGTCATGGCAGATTTTTTGGTCGAATGTACTTGGGGAATGGAGCCACCTAAGAACCTCCTACGGACACTCAGCCCCTTGGAACCAGTGATGATGAGTGGGTCCTTCATGTGGATGGGGCATCGAACTCTCAAGGGAGCGGAGCAGGCCTCATCTTGGCCAACTCGGATGGGGTGGTGACCGAGTGTGCACTTCGCTTCCTCTTTCCAGCCACTAATAATCAGGCGGAATATGAAGCTTTGTTATCCGATGTGAGATTGGCTCGAGAGCTTGGGGTGAAACGCCTTAGAGCATTCACCGACTCCCAACTGGTTGCCGGCCAGATTACAAAGGAATACGAGGCAAGGGATCCCATCATGGCCCGTTACTTAGATATGGTGCACTCGCTGGTTTCCCCCTTACTCACTTCAGCGTCAGCTACATTCCTCGACAGGAGAATGCTAGAGCCGACGCCTTATCCCATCTTGCCGCCTCAGCTGATGGGATGTTGGGAAAGGCTTATGTGGAGCACTTAGAAGCCCCGAGTATTGATGTACCAAGAGAAACTTTACCAGTGGAGCAGGAGCCCTCCTGGATGGACGCCTATGTCCGGTACTTTACTGAGGGCACCCTTCCAGAAGACCCTGCCGAAGCTAGAAACTTAAAAGACGGGCCCCAAAGTTTTTCATTATGGAGGGAAAGCTCTATCGAAGGTCGTTCTCATACCCTATTCTCAGGTGTGTCGGTCCCACCGACGCCAATTATATTCTGCGGGAGATACATGAAGGGATATGCGGAAGCCATCTGGGGGCAGGGCTCTTGCATATAAAGCTCTACGTCAGGGGTATTATTGGCTGACAATGAAGGAGGATGCATCCGAACTCATTAAGAGATGTGACAGCTGCCAGCGTCATGCCAACATCCAACATCAACCGGCATCTCAGCTGACCCCTCTAGCTGCACCATGGCCCTTTGCACAGTGGGGCATGGACATCTTGGGACCGTTCCCTCCTGCCTCCGGACAACGTAAGTTCCTAGTGGTGGCCGTCGACCATTTTACTAAGTGGATCGAGGCGAAAGCTCTTGCTAAGATCACGGAAGCCAAAGTAAGGGCTTTCTTCTGAAAATCTGTGGTGTGCCGGTTCGGGCTACCGCACACCCTCGTTACAGATAACGGCCGACAGTTTGATAATACGGCCTTCCGGGAATTTTGCGATGGCCTGGGCATCCATCATCGATTCACCTCAGTAGGGCATCCCCAAACCAACGGCGCAGCCGAGGTGACCAATCGCATCATCCTCCAAGGACTCAGGGCTCGGCTATATGGCTACAAAGGGCGCTGGGTGGAAGAACTTTCCAGTGTGCTGTGGGCCTACCACACGACGCCGCGAGCACCTACTGGGGAAACCCCTTTCAGCTTGGTCTTTGGGACCGAGGTGGTCATCCCAGTGGAAATAGGAGCTCCTAGTTCCCGGATGGAATTATACCGCGAAGAAAGCAACTCAAACCAGCTGAGGGCTGATCTGGATTTGGTGGAAGAATTGCGAGATCAAGCACAGCTTCGCATGGCAGCGTTCCGTCAGCGAGTGGCCAAGCACTACAACTCTCGGGTGCGACCCAAGACATTCCGTCCGGGAGACCTCGTTCTGCGAAGAGCTGAAGTATCAAAGCCGACAGAGGGGGGCAAGCTGGCACCAAAATGGGAAGGACCATACGTGTCAAGGAGATACTCCACCATGGGGCGTACAAAGTCGAAGAGCTAGACGGGAAACCGCTCCCTCGCACTTGAAACGCCGACAACTTACGCCGGTACTATCAATAGAACTCTATCATCACTAATTTGAATCTGTTTGATACATGAATGATCAACATATTCTTATTTTGAATGAGTATGTTTAACACCAAAGACCGGCGCCTAGCGTCGGCACCAAAGACCGGCATCCAGCGTCGGCAACAAAGACCGGCACCCAACGTCGGCAACAAAGATCAACTCCGCGTTGGCAACAAAGACCAACTCCGCATTGGCAGACAAAGACCGGCGTCCAGCGCCGGCAACAAAGACCAACTCCGCGTTGGCAGACAAAGACGGCGCCCAGCGTCGGCAACAAAGACCAACTCCGCGTTGGCACTGAAGACCAACTCTGCGTTGGCACCAAAGACTGGCGCCCAGCATCGGCACACTAAAGACCAACTCCGCGTTGGAACCAAAGACCGGTGCCAAGCGTCGGCAACAAAGACCAACTCCGCGTTGGCAACAAAGACCAACTCCACGTTGGCAGAAAAGACCGGCGTCCAGCGCTGGCAACAAAGACCAACTCCGCGTTGGCAGACAAAGACCGGCGCCCAGCGTTGGCAACAAAGACCAACTCCGCGTTGGCACTGAAGACCAACTCCACGTTGGCACCAAAGACTGGTGCCCAGCGTCGGCACACTAAAGACCAACTCCGCATTGGTACCAAAGACCGGCGCCCAGCGTCGGCAACAAAGACCAACTCCGCGTTGGCAACAAAGACCAACTCCGCGTTGGCAGACAAAGATCGGCACCCAGCGTCGGCACCAAAGACGGCGCCCAGCGTCGGCAACAAAGACCAACTCCGCGTTGGCACCAAAGACCAGCGCCCAGCGTCGGCACACTAAAGACCAACTCCACGTTGGCAAACAAAGACCAACTCCGCGTTGGCACTGAAGACCAACTCCGCGTTGGCACCGAAGACCGGTGCCCAGCATCGGCACACTAAAGACCAACTCCGCGTTGGCACCAAAGACCGGCGCCCAGCGTCGGCAACAAAGACCAACTCCGAGTTGGCACCAATGACCGGCGCCCAGCATCGGCACCAAAGACCGGCGCCCAGCGTCGGCAACAAAGACCAACTCCGCGTTGGCACCAAAGACCGGAGCCCAGCGTCGGCAACAAAGACCAACTCCGAGTTGGCACCAATGACCGGCGCCCAGCGTCGGCACCAAAGACCGGCGCCCAGCGTCGGCAACAAAGACCAACTCCGCGTTGGCGCCAAAGACCGGCGTCCAGCATCGGCACACTAAAGACCAACTCCGCGTGGGCACCAAAGACCGACGTCCAGCATCGGCACCAAAGACCAATTCTGCGTTGGCACCGAAGACCGGATCCGCTCCAGCAGTCAAAGATCGGCACCCAGCATCGGCGCCAAAAACCAACTCCGCGTTGGCAATAAAGATCGGTGTCCCGCGTCGCCACCGAATGTTGGCCTTGTGTTAGCACTTGGGACAATATCGCGGTTCATGGTCCCATTTCACGTAACCTACTTGACATAGCCCTATTGGTTGGTGATTCACGATAGCTTATCCAACTAAAGCTAATCATAACCAAAGGCGTGAAATAGGGATTAAAACATTCATTGATGGCTAAAAGGTTACAAAATTGCCAAACTAAGTCGGACTTAGAGCGATACAAAAAGAGAAACTAAAGCTATTAATGGTCATCCGAAGCCGGGACATCATCCTCAGAACGTCATCAGGCTTCAGTCCCTCAATATCCTCCAGGTCGTAGAGCTCCTGGATTTTATCTTTGCAGTCTTGAAAGCCGGCGTCATAAGCAAGCACCGCTGACTCAGCCACCTCCTTGTCGAAGGCTTTGGACTTTTTAAAATCTTCTACGGCCTCGGCCACTCTTTTTTCAGCCTCGAGAGCTTTTTTCTCGGACTCAATGGCCCCCCTCTGGGCCTCTGTCACTGCCGCCTCCAGATCTGCAATTTTGGTTATGTACTGGCGGGTGGCTTCTTTGGCTGCATTTGTCTCAGCGGAGGCAGAACTTAAATGGGTCTTCAAAACACACACCTCCAATTCTGCCACCTTCAGCTTCTCTTCGGCTGCCCTTTGGTTCTCCTCGGCTACTTTCTGTTTTTCCTCGGCCACCTGAGCATTATCCAGCTCATTGGTTGCGCGGCGCTGAGCAACCTCCAGCGCATACTCAGCCTTCTCGGCTCTTAGCCGGGTGACATCGATTTCACCCTTTAGGGTGGCCCGAGTATCCTCCAGAGCCATTGCCGCCTTCTCCGCCTTGACTTGGAGGGACAACATCTCCTCCGCGCTTGTTCGATAGCGGTATCGCTCAGGGTCCAGAGGTTCTTCAGGGCGACTAGAGAATTCAATGCCTGGAGGAAATGTCAAGAGAGAAAAAAAAAGGGGAGGAAGGAAAGAGATGATAATGGAGCAGAAGCTCACCCAGAGATGCGCCACCGATGCTTCGCGGAAGAAGGTGACTCTCCCCTGACCCAGAGAAATTCTTGCACCTCAACCACCGTGGCTTCCTCCAAGGTCCGTTCAGCCCAGCGGCCGTGGTTTGCCAACAACGACTGGAAGGAAGGATCGACGCCCCTCTCTTCCCTTGGCATTGGGCCTACAAAGGCAGATTCCGCCTCTGAGCCTGCCGCCTCCGACTCCTTGACTGGCGGAGGCACTTCGGCTGTTGCCCCCGTAGGGGGCAGGGTAGCAGCTGGAGTCATCACTATGCAGGAATTTTATCTGTCTCTAAGGCTTTGGGCAAGGGCGACGGCGCCTCCCCCTCGGGAGAAAGGTCGAGCAGGATAATGGGAGCAGCTGAAGCTGAAGATCCTCTCTCCGGTTGGCTCTGTTCCACCTCCCTACCGGTCTCGGCCCTTACCGCGTCTGCCATGATAGGTTCATCGGCTTGGGCTTGGGCCGCCTCGCCTGCGTGCGAGGATTCCACAGTTCTGGCCCCTTGGCCTCAACCTCCCTAGCGTCGGCCCTTTTAGGGCGCCCTTCTTCAAAACCTTTGCACGCAGGGGCTTACGACTTTAGCCCCTCCAGTGTCGGCCTTTCCCGCGTCGGCCCTCTCAGCACCAACCCTCCCCGTGTTGGCCCTCCTTGGAACTTTAGCAATGGCCCTTCCGTCGGCAGGAGGCACATTCCCTGCAATCTTCCTCTTCCTAGTGGCTGCCTGCTTAAGCTCATGAAGCGTCAGCGCCATCCCTATACAGGCGAAGGATAGTTAAAAAAAAAAAAGGGGAAAAAAGAAGAAGAAAAAAAAAGAAGAAAAGCAAAGGGAGGAGAAGAGAGGCGAGTGATCAAGTGCTCACCCCTCGCGGGAATTAAGCCGGCAAGACGAAGGTTTTCCTCGGCTAAAAGCATATTACACCGAGGGATGTCGGTAGTCAGAAGCTGCCCAAATGCCATCCGATCTCGTGGAAGGATGGAGGGATCCCTATTAGCGTCAATGTTGGGTATCCCCCAGCTTCCACGAACCCCACCGATGTCAGCAAAGAAGAACTTGTCCTTCCACCCTTTGACGGAAGTAGGAAGGCACAATTTGAGAATCCTATTAGACCTAGGGGTGAAGGACCACCAACCCGATTGCTTGCGATGTAAAAGCTGCGGAATAAAGAGATACTGGCCTCAATGCCTTGCAAGTGGCAGAGTACCAAAAAACCGACGATGGTTCGGATTGAGTTGGGAACTAACTGGGAGGGAGTCAAGGAGTATCGGTCTAGGAGATTGAGAATAAAAGGGTGGATAGGCAACCGAAGCCCGGCCTTAAAAAAGGCTCGTACAAAGCAACCCTTCCGGAACGGGAAGAAGTTACCCTATCATTGGGGGCAGGGAAGAACAAATGAAGGTCCGAAGGGAAGCTATACTTGGCTTTTAGGTTTACTATGTCTTGAGCAGACATAAGGACGCAGTCCCTTCGGGGGACTCCTTGGCGACCCTGGAAGGACCGGCAGCCATCGACTGGCTCCAGATGGAAATCCGCCCGCCGGCCGGATGACTCCCGGTTAGGGGACGACTGACTGGCCACTGCCCCGGTGAAGAATGGTTAGAAGAAGGGGTAGACCATTGGCTTAATAAGGAATCGGAAGTCTGAGAAGGGTTGTGGGAACCCCCCCAGGAGCCAGAGATGGAGCAAGAAGGTGAGGAAACCATAGGAACTAACCTGGAAAACTCGAGCCAAAAACAGAGCACGGGGAAAGAATGAACACGGGAGACAAATGAACGCAGGCGGACTCGAAAGGGGGCAGTGGCGTAAGAAATGGGGAGGATGGGAAGATAAGGGCGATTTTTCCTCATAACGCCATCTCAGGACACCCCACAATCGTCCGATCTGACCACGCGTCCATCCTCAATTGGGAGGCGTTTCGACGGCCTGCCAACGCGAAAAACTCGAAAAGACCACCAATAAAAAGGGAGGCATTAACTTTATCGCAATGATACCGCTCGCCTTTTCGTAACGCTGCCCGAGGGAAATCCTTTCTAATCCCAACAAAGGCAAAATAATGACGCGAAAACTGGCCGCCTAGAGGATATTAACACCCCTTTCGCGGGTAAGTGAACGCTCACCCATCTCAGGGGCGGGGGGCATCTGATACGGCTGGCCATTTCCTCTGGGTGGTATTATCTTTTGCACGGTTTTTGAAAGCAACGATGTAACAGCAAAACCCCTTTCGCGGGGCCTTCAGCGTCGGCCTTCAACGTCGGCCCCAGCGCTAAGACTGGCTCCAGCCTCCAGCGCTAGCATCCAGCGTCGGCCTTCAGCGTCGGCCTTAGCACTGAGACTTTGGCTCCGGCCTCCAGTGCTGGCATCCAGCGTCGGCCACTAGCGTCGGCCCCAGCGCTAAGACTTTGGCTCTGGCCTCCAGCGTCGGCATCCAGCGACGGCCCTCCAGCATCAGCCTCCAGCGCTGGCCTCCAGCCCCGACTCCCGGCGTCGGCCTTCAGTATCTTCCACATGCACAATGACCAGTCTCATACAACGGATCCCGTGATCTAAGGTCTACTGCCGAGCACCTCGCTCACCAAAATCACGGGCAAGTATTAGCTTGATCGGCAGTTACCGCTATAAGCGGCCCTTATCCAGCAACAGCCCAACGACTTGCCGTTTGATGAAACATCACAACGGGAAAGATTCGACGGTTCCAACAGAACGAGGTAAACGGGATCCCAGACAGGTATAAAAAGAGGACCCGAGCTCCATGCGAGGGGACTCTCTCGGGCTTCCTCTTTAAAATTCTACTGAAATCATATCCCTGTTCTACGACTCACTGACTTGGGCGTCGGAGGGTTCCCGCCGGAACCACCAGTCTGAAACTTTTGCAGGCTCTAGAAGGAAGACGGCGACCTCTCTGCGCACGCAACAATCTTAGCCTACCCGATGTTCATCGCACGTGATTTTGCAGCAACATAACATATATGGAGCAAGAGATATGCAAGACTCTTTCAAAATAAGTCTTCGTTCTCTAACTTGATCCTCCACAAATTCTCTCTTCTTATATTTTTGAAGCAACCTCCACTTGAGAAAGTGGCTGGATCCCATATGAACCTTTGCCACCGTCTCTCCTCTTCATACATTCCTTATAACTACTTCATTTTAATAAAATTTTCTCATGCGGGAAGTTAATTAAACTCCCCTTCGATCTCCTCAAAAAAAAAAAAAAAAATGTTTCTCCAGTGCAATAGACATGGGACAAGCCTTTATAGGAGGCATTTACTTGAAAGACAGACTCAATTTTTCTGTCTAAATTGATCGTGATGGCCTCTCTGTTTAGGAACACAATTTTCTGCCGACCACCTTCCAAGTAATCTCTGTTACAACGCCTCTATAATTTTTAGTTATTATAGCAAACCAGGTAGCTGGGCTGCAAGGATCGTTCAACCACGTAGAGCTGCAGTTCCTGACCGGCTTTGTTAGCCAAATGAAGCGATTCGAAGATTTAGAGGACTCAAAACGGAGGCTTGCAATCAAGAGCATCTTACAACAACTGAAGGCAAGTCGCTTTGATTTCATTATTGGAGATTTGCAAGCTAGGCGCAACGGATTTATGAGAGATGTTGTGAAGTTCCAGTGCAAGTCCGGTAGTCTTATCCTTGAACACAGCTGCATATATATATATATATATAATAATTGACGCGTATCCTGAGAAATTAATGAAGATTCCACCCTCAAGAGCCAGTGGTGTTGATTCCGGTCTTCCACAAACTTTAGCAGTGCGAAAAACATAACAACAAATAGAACAGCCTTCCAATCTCTAATGAATTTGATCGAGATTTCTGGTCCGTAATAGCTCTTGCTTGTCACTGGTTCCTAAATCCTATCTTCTAGGATATGAAATATAAACTGAAATGTGTGAACCGGTGCGAGTAAACTGGCTTGGCGGATTAAGATATGGTAAGAATTAATTAATAAGTAAACTTGATCGTCTTAATGGTAGAGCATAAACGCTGGCATCAGCAGCTTTATCTGTTCTAATATATATATAAAGTCGAGAGTTCCTACCGGGGAAACATGCCCTGTGTCTGCCACTTTTCCTTTTTCTCTGTCTTCCAGACCAGTACTTCATTGCTCTCCCAACTTCATTTTCTTGCAACTCCTGTTGTCCCCTCTCATTCTTGCAACTTCATCAGCTTTATATGTTCTAAATTTCTAATGCGAGCTCTCTTTAAACTACTCAAAAAAGTTATTTATTTGGCTTTTCTACATCATCCCAGACTCTTTTAAGCACAGGGTTGTCATTCCCTAGGTAATGTGCATCACACCGGCTGATGGGCACTGTGGCACGGCACGATCAGGCCCTGGGCCGCAAAGAAAAATTAATCATGCCCGACATGGTCCATAAAAAAAAAAAAATAGTCTGGCATGGCCCGCAGTATATTTTAGGCTAAATTATGTCAAGCATGATCTGTCATAGGTCGTGCCAGGCATGATAAAACTTGAGCCATACCTAGCATGGCCCGTTAGTGCTGTCGATGAGGTAGGGAGGCCATCGCCTTGTTTTCCTCTGTTTTATTTTCGATTCATTTGTTCCATAACTAATTCTTTGATTCCGGTCGATAGGGTGGAAAATCTTCTAATTAAAGAGTAGGAAAGGATCATGGGGGCTAGAGGATCATCCGGGAAGGTTTAGATTGTCGCCAGACACTCCGGCAAGACAGAGGTAAACTTCTTTCTCCTCTATTTTCTGGTTTAACTGAGAACGCAGTGAGACCCATAGGTTGGTCATCGTCAGAGTGACGTTGGAAGAGAGGGAGTCACCGCCGCTCTCCGCTGCCATGGTGGCTGGTAATGAGAAGGCACGACGAGGGAGGAGAGTCTGGTTGGGAGAAGACTGAGCCTTCAGTCTTCTCCCTTGTTTCCAACTGGGTTCGGCCGAAGGAGGCTGCCGAGCCGGGTGACAAGCATCGCCATCCTCACTAGCGGTGAATGGACGTCGGGAAAGGAGTGAGCTGGAGGAGCAGGAGCTAGCGATGGGTTGGACCAGTGGGAAGAGAGAAAGAGAGAAGAGAGGGTGACGGAGAGAACAGAGAGGGAGAGAGAGGAGAGAGAGAATAGAGAGAGAGAAAGGATTGGGCTGGGGATCTCATCGAAGGAGGTCATCGATGTTGCTATCGTGGTCGGCGACGAGTGTGGGAGACGCTGGCGTGCGGGAGGGGTTTGTCCTGGGCCGTACCTGATAGAAATATAAACTAAAAGATATGCTTTATGTTATGTCTTTATATTTTAATGAGAATTCATTTTGAGCAATGTATGCCATTTACTATATATGTGCATGTATCTAGTATTTACAAAGAGTATTTGATCTAGTGTGTAGCGTACGGCTTACACACAGAAGACTAGATCATCGGTTCTTTTGGAATACAAGTTTATTGTTCACAATTTTAGATGAAATTGGATACACCATCAGTAGAACTGTAGCACAAATTTTTAGTAGGTCTGTCTTGACTACGGGGAATGGTTTATTCTAACTATTTGTGCTAGTATACTTTATGTGTATTGAACAGGACCCAGTTGAGTTAATTATTTTATACTGACTTTATAAAATAATTTAAACCTCATGAATATTATGATTACTTATGCTCTTAATCCAAATTCTATTTCTAGACACGTGTATGTAGTGATTATTGCTTTGATTACACATAGAGTGAGATTCTATATGAGTCAATAAACTCAATGGGTTGGGCAATAACATTATATATATGGTGAATATTAATAGTTGAAGGAAACCACGTCCTGATAAATTGGATTGATGATATCCCCTTGAGGAAGCTTATAAGTTTTGATTGTATCAAATCTTGCAAGTGGATTTTGAATCCGATACATCAAATAAGTTAAGTGGATAGGTCTCAAGGATAATAAAAGCCAATTAAATTATATTGTCAGTAATTAAATTTAATTGGTGGATATCTGTAATCTTAACGTGGGGAGATAATAAGTATTTAATATTAAAGGCTCAAAATATAAACTCGAATATGATTAGGAGTACAATTATAATTCTTTAGTGGAATGAATTGTAATTTACGTAATTGAATCCTAACTCGAGGTAGGATTGGGAGATTTAATTACGTAGAAGTTCTTTTCATATTTGCCTATTGGTATCTGTTGTAGCCCTATAAATACCCTCTCAGTTGGTTGCTAGGGTGAACGTTTTTTTTTTGGAGAAAGAAAAATAAGAAACCCTAGGACGGCCAAGAGATCCCACCATTTCGTGAGAGAAAGAATGTATTTTTGGGAATATGGCGGAAGGCTAAAGGTTGAGGTCGAGCAATCGAATCAAAGTGATCGAAAGTTCAAATCTGAAGGTATGATCTTGTACTCATAGATTAGAACGGTAAAATTTTTTTTTTTTGTATTACTTATATACGCTATAGCCGTAATCTTGGGAGTATTCCGCATTCCCCAATAGTACCGGCCTAGCACGCGTGCCGTGCCATGCCTGGCATGACTGGGCCATGCCAGCCCGGGCCCAAGTCGTGCCGAGCTTGGTCTGTGGGCCAACTTTTCAAGCCCGGCATAGCCCTTTTTACTGGCCCAGTACTGTAGCTATCGGGCCATGCCTGGCATGGCCCGGCTAGTGCCGGCCTGGGTCAGGCCATGGGTGGCTCGGCCCAGTGCCCATGTTTACACCAGCCGCATCCCTTGTGACAATAGGTGTGTGCATCAATTGATGAATAGAAGTGGATTATGCATATAGTGATGAGGAATACGCTTGACAAGAAGGTAATAGCCCTTTCTCTAGAGGACAAGACTTTGATGCCGCTTCGTAGACATGGTTCATTCAATTTTGGCTTAACAAGCATTACACATATCATCATCTTAATATCATAAATAGATAAAAGATATTATTTAAATTCATTGATCTTATATAATTACTTAGGATCTTCTCAAAATATAATTGACGTAAAACTAAACACTCATCATGAGCTCTCGCATATTTCTTTTATTTAAGTCTTAATGTCTTTGTTAAGTTAAGAATCTCAACTCAATTCAACTCAACTCAACTCATCTAAGTCTTTTCTCAACCAGATGGGATCAGCTACATGAATCTGCTTCTTTCATTCTACTCTATTTAGAACTAAATTGATATTCAAATTACAAATAGTTATATCTCTTTTAATTATTTCTATTCATGTTAGTTTAGATCTACCTTTACCTCTATCCTTATCATAAATTATTAAAAGATCACTCTTTCTAATTGAGTATCTAAAGGTCTTTGTTGTATATGTCCAAACCACCGTAATCAATTTTCTTTTATTTTATCTTCAATTGGGGCTACTCCTATCATTTCTCTTATATGTTTATTTCTAAATATATTTTTTAAAGTTTATCACATATCCATCTTAACATGCGCATTTCTGTTACACTTAATTTATTCACATGTTGTTTCAGTATTGTCCAATACTCTGTTCCATATAGCATAGCTGGTCTAATAGCGGTCTTATAAATTTTTTCTTTTAATTTTAATGGAATGCGTCGATCATACAATACTTTCGAAGTACTCCACTTAATCTAACATGCTTTAACTCTATGGTTCATATTTTTACCTTTTTCACCTTCTTGCTGGATAATTGATCTCAAGTACCTAAATTTTTTACTCCTTGGTATCTTTTGGCTTACAATCTTAACCGTTTCTTCATTTGTATTTTAACTTCTACTAAAATTATATTTCATGTATTTAGTTTTAGTTATACTAATCTTAAAACCTTTAAATTCTAAAGCCTCTTTTCAAATCTTTAGCTCAGCATTTACTCTAGATTTAGTTTCATCAATCACCACTATATCGTCGGCAAATAACATATACCATGGGATATTATTTTGGATATGTTTGGTTAATTCATCCATAATTAATACAAAAGATATGGAATTAAGATAAATCCTTGATGTAAACCTATAGTAATTGAAAACTCACTAGTTTCTCATTTTGTTGTTTTAACAATAGTTATTACTTTGTAATACATATCTTTATCAATTCTATGCACCTTTTAGTAACTCTTTTTTTTTTCTTTAAAACCTACCATATTATTTCTCTAGGTACTTTATCATATACTTTCTCTAAATCAATAAAGACAATATGAAGATCTTTTTTTTCTTATCTCGATACGTCTCCATCAATCTTCTTAATAAATAAATAGCTTTCATGGTCGATCTTCTAAGCATAAATCCAAATTGATTATTTGATACCAAAGTTTTAGCTCTTATTTGATTTTCTATTGCTCTTTTCCATAATTTCATTACATGACTTATCAGCTAATTCCTCTATAATCTGCATAGTTGTGAATATTTTTTTATTTTTGTATATGGGTATTAATATGCTTTTTCTTCAATCATCCGGTATTCTTTTAGTTGCTACAATCCTATTAAATAAATTGGTTAACTATATGCTCCAATTTCTTTTAAGCCTTTCTAAACCTCAATAGATATCGCATCTGATCCTAATGTCTTTGCATTTTTTATTTTACTCAAAGCCTTTTTAACCTTAAGCATGCTAAATCTACGAAAAAAATTATTTTTAGTTGTTACTCCTAGGTCATCACATCCTTCAACCTTTAAATTTACTAAATTATTTTTATTTAATAATTTTTTAAAATAACTTTTTTATTATTCTTTTATCTCTTCTTCTTTTACCGAGTCTCTTTCATCTTCATCCTTAATACATTTAATATAGTCAAGATCATTTGTTTTCTTTTCTCTTAGTTTTGCTAGTTTATATGTAGTCTTTTCACATTCTTTCTTATCTAATCTATTATATAAATCACAATAAGCTTTAAGTTTGGCATTACTTATTGCTTTTTTATTTTCTTTCTTTGCATCCCTTTAGTTTTTAAGACTTTCTTCATCCCTAGCCTTTTGCCAAATTTTGTAGTTTGTTCTTTTAAGCTTGATGGCAGCTTGAACTTCTCGTTTCATCATCAAGTTTTCTTTTTTAATAGTCTACTCCTTTTGTTTCTCCTAAAACTTCTTTTACTTTTTTTTTATACATTTAGTTACTTTTTTTCACATTAAGAATCTTTATCTAAATATATAATCAAATTCAATTATAAACATATAAAGCACATCTTTAAGAGCTATTCTTAGGTAGACTTAATTTACCACATGATCGATAGATCAGGCCAACCAATTACTACTTATCGATAGGAGCTATAATAGTATAATAGTAATAGTATAATAGTATACATGCAGGGGCTATAATAGTATGTTCATTGATTAACCTAGTATACCAACCATATAATAGATCAGATCTCTCCAAATATAACTTCATTTACAGTGTTTCCTGGTCCACATGAGCTATTGGATAGATCTATTCTGATATCATGTCACTGAAGGGAGAAATGACCTCCAAGGCATGTATATTTTAAAATTTTGATAACAATTATTAATGCGGAAGCTTAATGATTAAATATTAATCTATCCAACATGCATCAAGATTATATCTTTGCCTTATACTATAGAATCATTTGATCTAAATTATGCATATAAATAAAATTATTAAGATTATATCTTGATTTTCAAGATAAGAAGTCATACTACTTGTCTTGAAGCCTGCCTTAAGATCTAGGAATCATATCACTTACCTTAAGAACAATAGATAAATTCGTTGTGCTCTGCAGCCGTTCAATCGTTCGGCCTCTAGAATCATCCACACGAAGTCCCCGAATGATCGGATTCCCGGGAGTGCTAGCTCGCGAAAAAATAACTTTGCTGATCTTGAATTCTCCTCTTGAATCTTTCTCCAAGATCCACCAAACTTTTGCTAACACCAGAATCATACTAGAATTTTTTGTTCTAACTCTTAGAACTATATCATTTTGTTCTAACTCTTTAGAATTTCAATCCATATTAGATCTGGTGAAGAATGTCCTCTATTTATAGGCTCAATTCAGCCTTTAGCCCATTGAATTTTAACACTTAGAATTCTGATGTTTAGTGAAATCAAAGAGACGTGAATTCTAACACTTAGAATTCCGACAGTTTGTGGAAACCAAAGAGACATAATTTTAACACTTAGAATTCCAACGTTTGGTGAAAACAAAGAGGCACATCAATTCCACATGAAGTCTAACACTTCCATTGGAAACCGTTTGGAAAAGATTAAAGATTATACATTAAATTCTGCATGAGAATTTAATTTTTCATGAGATAAGATTTTAGTTATCTCATTATGTGAGATCCTCATGCAAGAAAACTCTTTTCACATGGGGTTTGGGTTTAGATTTTGGTTTAAGCTAATTTGAATTTATTGGATTGAACCTACATAGATCATGGTCCTACCCAAATCAAATTTGACTAGTCCTGAATCTATTTAAATCCAAATCAAGTCTAATTTCAAATCAATATTTGAAATTGATTAGTCATTCTAATAGATTTAAACCTAATTGAATCTTATTCACTTGTACTTAACCCAATTGAGATAATTCAATCAATCAAATTGATTAATTAAATCATATACGATCCTCAATCGTTGATCAGCAAATAAATCATCTTGGAAAACTTCAATGCGTGTGACTCTCTAAGTTCGAACCTAAGCCGGTAGCATAGGAACAACTTCCTATACTAATCGATGTGCCCATCTAGCAATGGAACCTGACATCCAAATAGGTCGAAGAGTTGCCGAGCAAACTTCAAGAACCCTAAAAAATAGTTACGGTTAATTCATCCTTTTGACCATAAATATTAAGGATGGCTTAAGAGCCTGTCAACTCTAAATTGCAAATCCATAAAGTGATTTCAACTTTAGTGATCATGTGACCTTCACGTGAAGTGCCTTGGCCAAGGTCTTGCTAAGTTGAAACACAAGCCTTTCTCCTTTTAACATGATAGGTCAAATTCGATCTTAATCCATAATTGACTACCATAAATACTTGACTGCACTCAGTAATCTTTCGTAGCTGGATTAAAAATTTAGGTGGTTTAGCACCTAAGTACAATGAGTTGCTTGTAAGTCACCGGTTGTGATCTTCAGGTCTTAAGAATACTTATACCCATATCTTCTCGGATTAACTCTTGACAGCAGAGTATCCTGAAATGAGTCACGTTCGATGAAATATACTCCTACATTTTTATTTGTATGTCATAACAGTGACTTTATACTCCTTGGTTAAGAGGAGAACCAACAAATATGATATACAATATCCTATAATGGATAGTACTATGGCCCTGTCATAGTATATCATTTGGTCGTAAACACTTTGAGGACCTTCAAAGATAAATCCTCTTTTATTGTAAAAGAAGATCCTAAGGGCTTTATTAATATTAGGAGTTTAAGAAGATGTACTTGTAATGAATAAATTACCAAATAACTTTTATTAATATATCAATTTATATGCTATTTACATCAGTACAATCATCAAATGATTGACTTTAGAACAATTCCCAACAAACTCCCACTTAGCATAAAGCCACTCATTACAGTATCTAATACCCATCTTCAACTTATAGTCGTCAAACTCCTTGATGTTGAGTGCTTTAGTAAATGGGTCACCTAGGTTTTTCTTTCCGTTAATCTTCTGAAGATTTGTCACCTCGTTCTACAATCTCTCAAATAAGATGAAACTGGCGCAGTATGTGCTTGGTGTGCTAATGTGCTTGTGGTTCCTTCGCTTGAGCTATGGCACCAGTGCTGTATAGTACAATAGGACGGGTCCATCTATGAAAGGTGCCACTCTAAGCTCGAAGATATACTTTTGCAGCCACACAGCTTCTTTCGTGGCATTTAATGCAGCGATGTACTCTACCTCGCACACTGAATGTCACTGTATGTTGCTTGAAACTTTTCCAGCAAACAGCTCCATCATTCAGGATAAACATGAAGCCCAACACACTTTTGATGTCATCATGATCTGATTGAAAACTTGAATCAAAATATCCACAAGTTTTAAACCAGACTCTCCATAGACTAACTACTGGTCCTTAGTATTTTGTAAATACTTAAGGATTGTCTTAACAACTTGCCAGTATTTTTTTCCTTGATCAGATTGGTATCTACTCACTACTCCTAGTGAGTATGCCACGTCTGGTCTTATACATGTCATGGTGTACATAATCGATCCCACTACCGAAGCATATGAAATTTGACTCATACGTTCTCTTTCGTTAGGAGTTGTAGGACAATCCTTCTTGGAAAGATTAATTCCATGGCCTATCAAGAGATAGTCTTTCTTGAAATTCTCTACGCTAAACCTCTTTAGCACGGTATCAATGTACGTAGATTGGGATAAACTAAGCATCCTCTTAAATCTATCTCTATATATCTTCATCCCTAGGATGCAGGATGCTTCTCCCAGATCTTTCATGAAGAATTATGATGATAACCAAGTCTTTATTCCTTGTAATGCAGGGATATCATTCCCGATTAAGAGAATATCATCCACATATAATACAAGAAATATAATAATGGAACCGTTAGCCCATTTATAGATGCAAGGTTCTTCTTTATTCTTAACAAAGTCATATGATTTGATCACATTATCAAATCATATGTTCCAACCCCTAGATGCTTGCTTAAGTCCATAAATCGACTTCTGTAGCCTGCACACTTTAGACTCATCTTTAGATATAAAACCTTTAGGCTATATCATATACACATGTTCTTCTAAATTACCATTTAGAAAAGCGGTTTTAACATCCATCTGTCAAATCTCATAATCTAAGTATGCTGCATGGTTAGTATAATCCGAATGGATTTCAGCATTTCCACAGAAGAAAATATCTCGTCATAGTCAATACCATAACGTTGATGATACCCCTTGACGATCAGACGTGCTTTATAGGTCTCTACCTTTCCGTCTGTGCCTCTTTTCCTCTTGAAAACCCACTTACACCCTATGGGTTTTATTCCTTCGGGTGGGTCAACTAATGTCCATACATTATTGTCCTTCATGAATTAAGTTCGGATTTTTTGGCATCAAGCCATTAACAGAGTCAGTCCTTTGCATAGCATCCATATAAGTGATCGGATCCTCATTGTTCTCATCGAGCTCAATAGGATCCTCGTTCTGGACCAAGAAACCTAAGTATCTATCTGGTTGATGTGGTACTCTACCGGATCATTTAATAGTATATCTAAAATGGGTTTTGAGTTTGATCTAATCAACTTAGATTCTTAGGATTCAATGGTTTGTGTCGTTCCTTCTACTTGATGAACTTTCTTAAGTTCAACATTAGAGCTATTTGTTCCTTCCCTAAGGAACTCTTTTTCAAGAAAAACTGCTCTATTACTGATAAACAACTTTTGTTCTTCAATATTGTAGAAATAATATCCTTTGGTTTCTTTCGGATAGCCGATAAAAAAATATTTGTCAAATTTGGGTTCAAGTTTATCTGATTTTACACATTTCATATAAGCCGGACACCCACAGACTCTCAGATAGGTGATAACCAGTTTACGTTCATACCACATCTCATGTGGAGTTTTAGAAATAGACTTACTTGGAACCTTATTGAGAATATGACAAGCTAATTCTAATGCATATCCCCAAAATGATATTGGCAAGCTTGCAAAATTTATCATGGAACGAACCATGTCTAACAGGGTTCGATTCCTTTTTTCGACACACTGTTATGCTGCGGTGTTCCTAGAGGAGTTTATTGAGAGAGAATCTTTCTTCTCTAGATATGTCATAAAGTCATTTGAAAGGTATTCTCCTCCTCGATCTGATCGAATGGTCTTAATATATTTTTCTGTTTGTTTTTTTACTTCTTTATGATATAGTTTGAACATTTCAAACGACTCAGATTTATCTCATAAGATAGACATAACCAAACCTAAAAAGATCATCTGTAAAAGTAATGAAGTAGTAAATCCTCCTTTGGCACAAGTGCTCATTGGTCCACATACATTAGTATGTACTAGACCAAATAGCTCTTTGGCTCTTTCATCTTTTCTAGTAAAAGATGACTTGGTCATTTTATCAAGAAGATAGGATTCAAAGGTAGTTAATGATTCACAATCATCAACTTGAAGGATGCCTACTGGGTTAACCTGTTTAATCTGTTCTTATTGATAGGACCTAGCCGATGGTGCCAAAGATAAATATCTGTGACATCAGTTATTCTAGGGCGCTTACTTGATGTGTACACTACATTCACAAGCTGTGATAATATGTAAATGCCATTAGATAAATGCTCATAATTACAGTGATTCTATTTATAATAATATTCAAAGTAACATCCTTTATTGAAATTTCATAATGACTTTCTACCGAAGGCCTACAGAAATTACATTTAGCAAGAATGTTGAAAAAAAATGACAATCATTTAGTATGATAACATTTTTATTGAAAACTATTTCAAGAACTCCTAATACCAGAACTGGAAATAATCTTCCATCCCCGACATTAAGGAATCTTTTATTGTCTTCAAAGCTTCTAGTGACATGTAGTCCCTACAATGAATTACAAATGTTAAAAGGACTTTCGGTATCCAATACCCAGGTCTGATTATCATATATAAAAAAATTACAATGTGTTATCATATAAATACCTTGTTGAGCAACATCTTGCCCCTTTTTCTTCTTTGGCCTGTTTGGATCAAGTGTGGCAATGTAAAGAGGACAGTTTCTCTTCCAATGCCCTTGCTTCTTGCAATAAAAGTATTCATCCTGACTTTTATTAACTTTCTTCTTCTGCATTTGACTCCTTATAGATATCCTAGCATATTGCACCTTTTTCTTATTCCTTTCTCAAAGGGATGACTTTCTGCCTTAGATCCTTCAACCACATTAACCAAACCCTTAGAGAGCTGATTATCCTTCTCAAAGTTCTGTAATAATCCTAACAAGTCGTGGTAGTTGACTGCAGGTTTTGTCATTTAATAATGAGTAAGAAAATGTCGAAAGGATTGAGGCAAGGAATTTAGGATCACATCTTTTCCCAACTGCTCATATAGAAAAAAGCCGAGCTTGCTTAGGAGTTCTATCTTCTCGATCATGTATAATATATGATCATTGACAGGAAGTCCATCCCTCATTCGAGCATTAAAAATAACACAACTAGTCTTGTGCCTTTCAACGTCATCGGGTGCACCGAAAGATTCATTCAATGCTTGAATGATTTCTTTCGGCTGAGCATTCTTGAACAGACGACCGAATTCATCGTTCATTGTTGCTAGCATGATGCAATGCATGGTAGTTCTATCGCTGAGCCACTTCTGATAAGTGTCACTCTCAGAACTATGGGTGTATACATTAGATATCTCTAGTGCAAGATTATTCAGAATATACAATATCCTCTCATGCTCAAGGATGATCTTAAGTTTTCTAAACTAGCTATTGAAATTTAAACCATTCAACTTGTCACTATCCAATAGGGACCTTAATGATAAATTAGTGGTCATTTTCTGCATAAAAAAACTAAACTTTATTAGTATATAAATTAATTTTGTCTAAAGACTTAGACTTTAGTCTAAAGATTCTTTCATTATTTTGTTCAAATTGGCAGCCTCTACACCCCAATTCAAAGAATTATTCTTAATTCTTTAGTGGGCACTAAGATCCACATAGACTACATATAGGCCCAAGTGGAGCTTGGCCAACCCATATGCATCTAAGAGTAGGTTCAAAACCAATTATTTTTCTAAATAATTCTTAGTGTTCAGTTTTGCCCCATGTTCCTTTTCAGCAGGCATAGAGTGCTTCCATTCAAAGTTCTGGTTAGGTTTAACTATTAAATAATATAATCAGTGCAATCTATCTATAGACAACCAAGCCCGAGTGAAGCTCGGTCCACCTAACTGTCTATTTAATAATTGTGTTAGCTTATCATGTAATGAATGATAATTTTGATGGTTGATAAGCACCAGGCATAGAGTGCATCTAATGATTATCAAGACATTGGACTCATTATCACTCACATTAATGGGAGGCTATGATCTAGTTATCATATAACTATTTCATTTTAAGGACCTAATAATTTTAGAGGATTTAATAATCTAAAGATAAATTGACTAATCAAGTTCTCTCACTTAATCCATGAAGTCAGTAGAATAAGACAAGATTAAGTCAGGTTAAATGGCATCTAAATCAGTCAAACTGATTTCGTTACAGGCATGGGTCAACTCGAATCAAGTAAATAATCTTAATCATAAATGGTTCACCATGTTGACCAGGTAAGTGAGACCGATAGAAGGAATATGCCATTAACTCGTTAAAGGCGCATCAGTACGAGTAGCTCCCAATTAAAAATCATTCGGTCATTGATCCTAGAGTAACTTGCCAACTTATCTTGACATCATATGGTTAACCAATTTTGACTTAACCATCTAAGAGATTCATGTTCAACCACGAAGCCTAATCTACTTCCATTTGGTTTAATCAAAGACATGGACATGATCAACTACAACTATTGTTTGATTTAGAGCATCCTTAACCTAATCTAATTAATTTAGATTTGATCAAATACTCTTATAGTCCATTTGATTTAAACCTTACGGTCTAACCCTTTATGGACCTGATTTAACTAACCCAAAAGACTAAATATATTTTATGTTTCCATAACTTCCATATCATATATTTTGAATCATACATCACATGTATTATATAACTACTCATAATATATTTAGATCATATCTAAAATCATTATGAATAAATATTTGATATTCAAATAAAACTCTCATAAATATTTGTATATTTCATAACATAGACAACAAACCCTCGTATCTATGTTTTTATTCTAGACATACAATTATCATGCTTTTATATAATATCAATATGTATCAAATGTAAAACTTCTCTTGAGAGTGCCTGTAATCAGTGTTTGATGCCAAAGATCAATATAAATTATCTTTTGACTAATCATCAAAGATGAATGAACCATAGCGGTACCACAATATGTCATAGAATACATTGTTGAATGGGCTAATAAGGATTTTTAATCCATCTATGATCAGATGGCCTAGTGATCCAATTTAACTATGATTATAAAATTAGTAAGAACACTAATTTACATACAATAAATTAGATCAAGGTGAAACTATGCTATGATACCATTTGAAGGGAGAAATGACATCCAAGGCATGCATATTTTAAAATTTTGATAACAATTACCAATACGAAAGCTTAAAGATTAAATATTAATCTATCCAACATGCATCAAGATCATATCTTTGCCTTATACTATAGGATCATTTGATCTAAATTATGCATATAAATAAAATCATTAAGATCATATCTTGATCTTCAAGATAAGAAGTCATACTACTTGTCTTGAAGCTTGCCTTAAGATCTAGGGATTATATCACTTACTTTAAGAACAATAGGTAAATTCGTTGTGCTCTGCAGCCATTCAATCGTCCGGCCTCTAGAATTATTCATGCGAAGTTTTTGAATGATCAGATTCCCGGAAGTGCTAGCTCGCGAAAAAAAATAATTTTGCTGATCTTGAATCCTTTCACTTGAATCTTCCTCCAAGATCTACCAAACTTTTGCTAACACCAGAATCACACTAGAATTTTCTATTCTCTTAGAGCTATATCATTTTGTTCTGACTCTTTAGAATTTCAATCCATATTAAATCTGGTAAAAATGTCCTCTATTTATAGGCTCAATTCAGCCTTTAGCCCGTTAAATTCTAACACTTAGAATTTCGACGTTTAGTGAAAACTAAAGAGACGTGAATTCTAACACTTAGAATTTTGATATTTGATGGAAACCAAAGAGATGTGAATTCTAACACTTAGAATTTCAATGTTTGATGAAAACCAAAGAGGCACATCAATTTCACATGAATTCTAACACTTAGAATTCCAACGAAACAGTTTGGAAAAGATTAAAGGTTATACATTAAATTCTGCATGAAAATTTAATTTTTCATGAGATAAGATTTTAGTTATCTCATCATGTGAGATTCTCATGCGAGAAAACTCTTTTCGCACATGGGGTTTAGGTTTGGGTTTTGGTTTAAGCTTATTTGAATTTATTGGATTGAACCTACATAGATCATGGTTCTAGCCCAAATCAAATTTGGCTAGTCCTAAATCTATTTAAATATAAATCAAGTTTAATTTTAAATTAATATTTGAAATTGATTAGTCCTTTTAATATACTTAAACATAATTGAATCTTATTCACTTGTACTTAATCCAATTGAGATAATTCAATCAATCAAATTGATTAATTAAATCATATACGATTCTCAATCGTTGATCAGCAAATAGATTTTCCTGGGAAACTTCAATGCGTGTGACTCTCTAGGTTTGAACCTAAGTCGGTAGCATTGGAACAACTTCCTATACTAATCGATGTGTCCATCTAGCAATGGAACCCAATGTCCAGATAGGTCGAAGAGTTGCCGAGCAAACTCGAAGAATCCTAAGAAATAGTTGTCGTATAATTCATCCTTTTGACCATAAATGTTAAGGATGGCTTAAGAGCCTGTCAACTCTAAACAACAAATCCATAAAATGATTTTAACTTTAGTGATCATGTGACCTTCACATGAAGTAAGTGCCTTGGCCAAGGTCTTGCTAAGTTGAAATACAAGCATTTCTCCTTTTACCAGGATAGGTCAAATTTTATCTTGATCCACAACTGACTACCATAAGTACTTGACTGCACTCAGTAACCTTTCGTAGATGGATCAAAAATCCAGGTAGTCCGACACCTAAGTACAATGAGTTGCTTGCAAGTTACCGGTTGTGATCTTCAGGTTTTAAGGATACTTATACCCATATCTTCTCGGATTAACTCTTGACAGCAGAGTATCCGAAAATGAGTCACATTCGGTGAAATGTACTTCTACACTTTTATCTGTATGTCATACCAGTGTTTCTACACTCCTTGATTAAGAGGACAATCAACACATATGATATACAACGTCCTATAATTGATAGTACTATGGCCCTGTCATAGTATATCATTTGATCGTGAACACTTTTGAGGACCTTCAAAGATAAATACTCCTTTATTGTAAAAGAAGATCCTAAGGAATTCATTACTATTAGGAGTTTAAGAAGATGTACTTGTAATGAATAAACTACCAAATAACTTTTATTAATATATCAATTTATATGCTATTTATATCAGCACAATCATCAAATGATTGGCTTTAGGATACAATTCTCAATAGTCACAACCTCTGATCCCATCAAAAAAGATAGGTCGAAGGACATTATTTGGACTCATTAATCTTATATAAGTACCTATGACCTTTTCAATATATAATTTTTATAGGGCTAAACACTTGTCAATATGGATTTTCATACTTGATCTCTACTAGAAAATAGTAGCAAACAAGATTAATAAACAAGTCAGATTTTGGATTAACCCACTAATCTGAAATTGATCCACAATTATATCATATATTAAAGGATTAATTCATGTAACCCAATTATTAAACAAGTCAATTCATATAAATTGATCAGCTAATTCAGATACCATACACTAGACCTATTTATCCAAGTCAATATTATCTTTTATTTAATTATTATTTTATTAACATATAGGATCCAATGGTTGATGGACATAGGCTAGGGATAATTGAAATTGTGCTTAGTGGATATATTGTCACAATTCATAACTCAAAACCTAACCTTTAAAACTAAAAATGTAATAGATAGTGCATGTATATATAGATATTAATAGGTTATACATGTTCTAAGGATTACATAGATCATATGGATTATGTATTTGTACTAACCCAAATATGACTTATTAAATAGGTTATATGGGTTGTATAACCCATGTAATAAACAAACTGGATTCATATTTAAATTTTTGACCTAATTAATAAAGATGTTAGATTTGGGTTGATACATTTATCATTATACTTTAAAGTTGACTCAATCATTTACGATCCGTTAACACAATTTGCCATCTCTAGTTATAAAGATATATCCTACTCTTCACAAGACATTTTATAAAAAATCATATATTTTGGAAAAAAAATCAAGTTTTGTAGTATTGTTTTATTTATTATATGCTAGGATCTTGTAAATGCAAGAAAGAGTAATGTTGTTGCGGAATTCTGTTCTTCGGCTTGGGGCGGTGCACGTCAGGATTCAGATGGTGATCTTCCGTTCGATTAGACCTACAAGATAATCTTCATGCAGGAAGCGCTGGGGATGGTCCCTATGGAAGACCCTTCGATGCCCAAATCAGTGATGATTCTCAACAAACAGATAAGAGAGGAAGGCTCTAGCAGAAGCATTTCTCAAAGATGACCTTTCGAGAGCTATGAACTCTGCTAGAGTTTTTAGAGTTAGTTTGCGCATACTTGAAGGGATCTTAGGACATGGTATTTATAAACCATTGGAATGATGATGAATCATTACCTGATTTCTTGGGCACATTTTAGGAAGTTAAGAGCCGATATGATTCGAATCTGATTAGTTACAGGACCGTTATGATTTGAATCCTGGCGGTTAAGAGGATCGATGGCTGATTGGCACTCCGCAATTAAGTTATTCATGGGTGTTAAGCCATATTTAGTTTTCATTTCTGTTTTAGGGTGTTGGAAGCTGATGCGATTGGAATCTCATCAGCTGATCAGGGATTTAAAATCTCGTTGATTACGGTCAAAGGGTCATGTTTGGCTCCTCATTCCTATTTTAGGAAAATTGTTATGTGATTCGTATGATTGGGACAGTTCATCTTCCGCAATCTTGGCGTAGCCCAAGGCGATAAAGGTGCATGTGCTGAAAAGAAGAGTTTCCCAGTCCTATCGAGGTAAGGAGATAGCTCGGTCCTGCCGAGGAATAAAGGTAGCTCAATCCTACCATGGTATGGGGACAACTCGATCTTATCGAGGTATGAAGATAGCTCGGTCATATTTTATCTTTTTCTAGATATGATTGTTAGTGGGTCAAAAGTTGAAAATGACCTTTTCCTTTTACCAGTACACTAATACCGATGCAATGATGATTTTATCCCGCATCAAGTAATATTTTATTTCGATCTATGTTAAAGAGAAATATTATTTCTTGGAGTTCATCCTTTATGTAAGTCTTCGATTAATGACTTTGAGTAGGGTGGACATGGGTCAATCCGAAAAAATTCTAGGACTTCAACCAACTTTTTTAGCCCATAAGGCCATGCCTGATTTTTTAGGCTCATTCCTAACGTAGTTTGGCCTCATATATATATATATATATATATATATATATATATATATATATATATATATATATATATATATATATTTTTTATTATATATATATATATATATATGTGTATATGTATATTTGGCTACATTCAAATATAGTTAAGTTTAAGATCTGATTATCTTTTTCATCTTTAAATCCATAAGAATCTCCGAACCACCTCATCTTTCTTTTACTTTTTCTATTTTTAAGATTCATGAATTATATGGATCCAAAGATTGGAAGGATGATATGATTTAAGCTTAATTATATTTGAATGTAGTCCAATCTACTCATATATATAGATTATAGTTAGACTAAGTCTGAACCCAATGCGGCCCAATACCTTGAGCTAGTCTTTTTTCAATGCCTTGGCTACTCTCTCTCTCTCTTTTTAAAGTCTGATCTGATGTGGCTGATCGGGCCGCGTTAGAGTTGATGGAAGAAACAACTAACGAAACCCCAGCCTCTACCTTCGAGGCCCCCTCAGCCTCGGCCTCCGAGACCCCCTCGGCCTCGGACCCTAGGTCTCCTGGCTCCCAGTTGCGGATCCCCTCGATCTCGAACCTCATGTCCCCTTATCCTCCGCGGCCTCCATGGCCTTCGAGACCCCCTCGGCCTTGGACCTTGAGTCCCCTCGGCCTTAGACCTCAGTCCTCTCGGTCTCGGCTATGCATCCCCTCGGCCTCAGACCTTATGTCCCCTCGATCTTGGCTGCAGATTCCCCCGGTCTCGGACCTCATGTCCCCTTGGTTTCAGCTGCGGATCCCCCTGGTCTCGGACCTCATGTCCCCATGGTCTCAGCTATGGATCCCTTCAACCTCAGACCTTATGTCCCCTCGGTCTCGGCTGCGAATCCCCTCGGCCTTGGACCTCGTGTCCCCTCAGCCTCGGACCTGAGTCCTCTCGGCCTCGGACTCTAGGTCCCCACTACCTCGAGCCGTCTGACACTACCACGTGGCCCACCAACACCTACAGCTGCCACGTGGCCCACTAACTGTCTGCAATTGCGCATGCCACTATCTGTAACACACATTTAACATGACTAGGCCCACCTGCTACCTGTGCACCATGCCTGGCAGGTGCTGGTGGGGCAAGATACCTCTGACATGCTCAGTGCCAGTTGTAACCTATCTTTGTCAGCCCAACCACCTGTCCGCTATTGAACAACAATGCCTCAGAATTAGCTACCTTTCTGTTGGCCCAGATGGCAACCCAAGAGGGGGGTGAATTGGGTACTTTAAAAATTAAGCCTTTTAAACAATTTAAACTATTGATGAGAGGATATAAATAATTTAAGTTAAAGCACGATAGCAAGAGAGAGAGAGAGACAAACAAACACGGCAAACACAAAGTTTTTATAGTGGTTCGGTGTATCCAACACCTACGTCCACTCCTAAGTTCCACTTGGGTCCACACTATAATCTCCTCGATTACAGTCAAGTTGTTTTACAAGCTTACAACCCAAACTTGTTTTTTTTCCGAGATCACAACGAACCCAGCCGGTTTTACATGGGCTCACCAGCACAAAACCCAACACACAAGCTATCCTTAGCTTGTGCCAAGGTAAACTACCTCACTAATTCAATCCACTGATTGATTTAGCAAACAACAAGATAAAATAAGAGTTTAGTACAAAACAGCTCCTTTTGAGTAGATATTTCAAAATAAAAGCAAAGTTTAGAAGGGCCTGTTTAGATTTGATTTGAGTGCAGGCTTTTCTTCTTTTCTTCTTTTCCTCAACTCCTTTGAAGTGTGGAATCGGGCCTCAGCTCAGATTCTTCACGGATTGAATGTTGGAGTTGATTTGAACTTTTACTCCCTTTCTTTGAATGTTGAAAATCTCTTGATTTGATCTTGAATGGCTCTTGGATTTTCTTCTAGACTCTCTTGGATTGATGGGCTTGAGCACAGATAAAGTCTCCTTTGATTTCACGCCTTCTCTTTCACTCTATTTTTGAATCTCGAATTTTTCAAATGACGCTCTGTTTTTCTTCTGAAAGATTTTTCCTTTTCTTTTCTTATTCTCTCTTGATCTATATGTATATGTATATGTATATCTTGATTTAAAATGGCTTCTCTATTTATAGACTCTGCAAAAATATAGCCATTAGAAACAAGGAAATATAGCCGTTATTGAAAAATCTTACCGTTGGCGCTGAGTTGGCATACAGAAAAAAATCACGCCCAGATTTGTTGGAGTCGGCTCCAACTTTAGGCGAGTCAGCTCGAAGACACGATGCCAAAAATAGAAACATTCAGATAGTTAAGGGGTCGACTCAAGAAAAAATAAGGTGTTGGCTCCTGACAGTCAGGGGTCGACTCATGAAAAGCAAGGGGTCGACTCGAGAAGTGCTCAGAAAAACAACTCTCTGGAGTCTGAGCAGAGTCGACTCTTACAGTCATGGAGTCGGCTCGACAATATCGGGGGTCGACTCTTGAAATCACAGGGGTTGACTCGAGAAAATCAGGAATCTCTGTATACTGAGTGGAGTCGACTCTGAAACTCCAGAGTCGGCTCTGGAACGTATCAAAAATCAGACAATTTTCTGATTGACTTTGAAATTCATTCCAGATTAATTTTAAATCAATTTTTGACTTGAATACAATAAATTTGACATTAAGAATCAATTCAAGATATGTTCCAAAAACTCATTGATTGAAATATGAAGTATAAAAATTTGTTTTAGAAAGCTTAAACATGGAGCTTGAAGCTACTTTCCAATTGATTATAGTTATACTTAACAAACTCATTGATTATGAGAAATAAATTCATTGCTCATGTAAATAAATTCATTGCTTCTTTTAATATACTCATGGCTTTTGGTAATCATCAAAATCAATAAAATTGGGGCAACAATTTCTCAACAATCTCCTCAACAATCTCCCCCTTTTTGATGATGACAAAAACATTGAGTATATGCATGATTAATTGAAGAATTTATTTAATTTTCATAGTTAGGCTCCCCCTGAATGAGGTAGCTCTCCCTATGAAACTCAAATAAATATCCCATTCACTCATACACAGTTTAATGTCAAAATTCAGCATTTTATCTAAATTGCTTTTTCATTCATTCTCTGTATGTGTAATGTTTAATTATTACTTCCTTCTCTCCCTCAATCAATTGTTTATTATATGCATATGCATTAACATTCGTTTAATTTCTCCCATGCATATACAGTCATATATAAAACTCTCCCCCTTTTTTGTTATCAACAAAAAGGTAGAGAAGCATCAAACACAATCACATTCACGATTTAAGATATGCTTTAACATGAATTGAGATTCATTGATAAATAAGAGAAGTATATTCAAACTCAAACTACATTGAACATTCAAAATTAACTTTTCATTACTTCATTATATCAAAATATAATTTTCATTACATAGCAAAAGCTGAACATCCATTACATCAAAAATGTGTCCTTACAATCCTTGTTAAGTGATCTATGATGTTCTTTATTCCATCAGTTTGAAGCTTAACATAATCTCTCAGTCTTTCATCCACAAAAGTACAAGCAGTTAAAATCTTGTCTTGAAGCTCAGCATTTCACTTTGCATAAGTCTCACCATCTCCACAAATGTCTTTGCTTGGACTTCTTCAAAACCAACAATTTCTTTATTTAACAATCTTGATAAAGCTGGGCTTCTGTCCTCAGGTGAAAAAGTAGAAGGACCCGACATTGAAAGATTTAAAAGTCTTGAGAGAATATCCATTGTTACATTTATCCTATTTCCTCTAATCAAGCTGACCAATCCATTATCCCCTCTTGACAAATTTTTATAAAACTCTTTAACCAAGGCGGGGTAGGTTGGGCAATCTAAAGAACACATTTTCTCCCATCCCATATCAATTAATTGTCTTCCTACAAGAAAACCCTCCGCTCAAATAGCTCAAAATCCACCTTTCTCCCGGTTGTAATAACTCTATCGGCTAGGCGGTCTACCTGAGAGGTGGCCGCAGCAGGAGAAGCACTTGGAGTTGAAGATGACGAGGTGGAATCCATGCTCGGAGAAGGTTCGCGAGCGGGATGCCTCACCGTCCTTTTCCTCTTCATCCGGCTGCTCCAATGCTAGAACCACGGGTTTTAGGTGCCATTGATTTAGTGGAAAGGTTAATCAAGGATTTCTAAGATTTGGTAGGTTGGAAAAATCTTTGGAGAGAGATTTTGATTTATTTGAGAAGATAGAAATGAACGAGGAGTCGACTCTGCCCTAGAAAAATCGACCTGGGACCACTTCGAGCCGGCTCCCGCAAAGTGTAGGGTTGACTCCGGGTAGTCACAGAAACCTAACCTGAAGTGGAGTCGACTCGCACAGAGATGGGGTCGGCTCCAGAGTTTCAGCAGAAACATGGAGTCGACTCCGATACTGATCGAGTCGGCTCCGAGACCATTTCAGAGCAAAAACATAAAGTTTCAGAGAATCTGAAATGAGTCCGGATATTGATCATAGAAATTAAAAAAAATCATTGGAGATCAATAAGATATGAGTTCTAGATAAGATTTCCTTAAAGATCAGGGATTTGAAAGAATTTTAGATAAAATTTCCTTAGGGGTTTCAAATTCATTCTAATGGATCACAAATCCCTAATTCTCCTCTAAGATAACAGAATCTTTCTTCACTCAAAGGTTTTGTAAATATATCTGCTAATTGATCTTCAGTGTTAACATAATCAAGAAATATTTCTCCATTAGTTACATGTTCTCTAATAAAATGATATCTAATTTCTATGTGTTTTGTCCTAGAATGTTGAATTGGATTTTTTGTTAGATTAATTGCACTTGTATTGTCACATTTTATAGGTGTTTTGTCAAGTGTGATACCATAGTCTTCAAGTTGTCGCTTAATCCATAGGATTTGAGCACAGCAACTTCCAGCTGCAACATATTCAGCTTCAGTAGTTGATAATGCAACTGAATTTTGCTTTTTACTAAACCATGAGATTAAGTTACTTCCTAAGAATTGGCATGCACCACTTGTGCTTTTCCTATCTAACTTACATCCAGCATAATCAAATCAGAATATGTAATTAAGTTCAATGTTGAGTCTCTAGAATACCATAAACCTACATTTTTTTGTTCCATTTAAGTATCTCAATATTCTTTTAGCTGCAATTAAGTGAGATTCTTTAGGTTCTGATTGAAATCTAGCACATAGACAAACAGAGAACATTATATCAGGTCTACTAGCAGTCAAGTAGAGTAGAGATCCGATTATACCTCGATAATACTTTTGATCAACTTTCTTACCTTCCTCATCTTTGTCTAACTTGCATGAAGGACTCATTGGAGTTTCAAGGGGTTTTATTGAATCCATACCAAACTTTTTGAGTAGTTCCTTCGTGTACTTGGTTTGGTTGATGAAAATCCCTTCCTTTTCTTGTTTGATTTGGAGTCCAAGAAAGAAGTTGAGTTCTCCCATCATGCTCATTTCAAACTCACCCTGCATCAACTTAGCAAATTCTTGACATAGAAGATTGTTAGTAGCACCAAAAATAATATCATCAACATATATTTGAACTACTAATAAATCTTTACCTTTTCTTTTCAAAAATAATTTTTATCTACATTTCCTCTTATAAAATCGTTTTCAATTAAGAATTTACTTAATCTATCATACCATGCTCTAGGTGCTTGTTTCAAACCATATAATGCTTTGTGCAATTTAAAAACGTGATTTAAAAATTCATGATCTTCAAAGCCTGGTGGTTGTTCTACATACACTTCTTCATTTATAAATCCATTTAAAAAAGCACTCTTTACATCCATTTGAAATAAGTTGAAATTCATGTGACATGCAAATGCAAGTAATAGTCTAATGGCTTCTAATCTAGCTACTGGTGCAAAGGTTTCATCAAAATCAATACCTTCTTCTTGATTATATTCTTTTGCAACTAATCTAGCTTTGTTTCTAATTACTATGCCATTTTCATCTAGTTTATTTCTAAATACCCATTTTGATCCTATAACAGAATGATCTTTAGGTCTTTCTACTAATGTCCATACATTATTTCTTGTAAATTGATTTAATTCTTCTTGCATAGCTAACATCCAATTATTATCTTTTTCAGCTTCTTCAATAGTTTTAGGTTCAATTTGTGATACAAATGCAAGATGATTACTAATATTTCTCATAGATGATCTAGTTCTTATTCCTTGAGATGGATCACCTATAATCAATTCCTTAGGGTGACTATAAGCGTATCTCCAATCTCTAGGAAGATCTATATCATTATGATTAGCGTTAGTATCATCATCCTTAGGTGAATCATTATCTTTAGCCTCTTGCTCATGATCTGAAGATACATCAATATTTAATTTTTCAAGATCTTTCTCAATTATGTTTGTATCTTCCTCATCATCAAACTTTTCGGAACTAGTTGCTAAAGATTCATCAAAAACTACATGAATGGATTCTTCAACAGTTAAAGTTTTCTTGTTAAATACTCTATATGCTTTACTAGTTGTTGAATATCCTAAGAATATTCCTTCATCAGATTTAGCATCAAATTTGCCTAAATTATTTTTACCATTATTATGAACAAAATATTTACAACCAAATGCATGAAAATATCTAATATTAGGTTTTCTGTTTTGCCATAGTTCATAAGGTGTTTTCTTAAGTATTGGTCTTATTAGGGCTCTATTTAAAATGTAACATGCCGTGTTTATAGCTTCCGCCCAAAAGTACTTTGGTAGGTTGCTTTCACATAGCATGGTACGGGCCATATCATCTAAAGTCCTATTTTTTCTTTCTACAACACCATTTTGTTGTGGGGTCCTGGGTGCAGAAAAATTATGATTAATACCATTTTCAGCACAAAAATTTTCAAATAGGTGATTTTCAAATTCAGTTCCATGATCACTTCTTAGAGACACTATGGTAGTATTTTTCTCATTTGTGACTTTCTTAAAGAATTTCAGGAATATCGAGAAAGTCTCATCTTTGTGAGCTAAAAATAATACCCAAGTGTATCTAGAGTAATCATCTACAATCACAAGACCATATTTCTTTCCTCCTAGACTTGTGGTTCTAGTTGGTCCAAAAAGGTCCATGTGAAGTAGCTCTAATGGCCTAGAAGTTGAAACAACATTTTTAGATTTGAAAGAACTTCTTGTTTGTTTTCCAAATTGACATGCATCGCATATTTTGTTGTTTTCAAAATCTATTTTAGGTAACCCTTTAACTAAGTCCATTTTAATTAGTTTTGAAATTAGGTGTGTGCTTGCATGACCTAATCTACGATGCCATAACCATCCAATTTTATTCATATTAGCATTATCAGCAATTAAGCAATGATCACTCATAGATAATTTATCTAGATCAACCAAGTAAACATTGCCATGTCTATAACCAGTAAATACAATGCTATTATCAATGGAATTAGATACTGTGCAGAAAGAAGCTTCAAATGATACTTTAAAATCTTTATCGCACAATTGGCTTATACTAATTAAGTTATGCTTCAAACCATCAACATAAAGTACATTATCTATAAAGGTGGATGGAGTTATACGGATTTTACCAAGGCCCATAATCTGACCTTTACCATTATCACCAAACGTAACAACTCCTCCTTTCTTTTCTTCAAGGGTGATGAATTCTTCTTTGTCACCCGTCATATGTCTTGAGCAGCCACTATCAAGATACCACTTTCTTTGATCTTTTGGCCACAAGACATTCCTACAATAAAATCAAACTTTATGTTTAGGTACCCAAGTTTTCTTGGGTCCTTCATGGTTAGTAGCAACAAATATTGTTCCTTTTGGAACCCATATTTTCTTCCCTTTAAAATTTAAATTCTTATTTGGTTTTTGTAAATTACATTCAAATGATTTATGCCCTTTTAAATTGCATTTAAAACAAGTGATGTTACTTTGACTAGCACGTACAAAAATTTTTCAAAGATTTTTTTTCTTAATGTATTATATCCTAATCCAGCCTTATCAAAAACTGCTTTTTGACTTTCTAAAATCATGTTTAGTTTAGTAGAACTTAAAGTGAATTTATCAACAATATCTTTATATTTTTTAACTTCTTTCTTTAGAAATTCATTTTCTACATGTGCTGTTAATTTCCCAAAGATAGAGTTTGTACTTGCTTTTTCAATTCTTTTATTTGATTTTCATTTTCTGATTTTAATACATTAATTTCATGAGTAAGATCATCCTTTTCTTTAAGAAACATCTCCTTTTTACCTTTTAAATCTTTAATTGCAAGCATCACTTCATTTTTCTCTTTAATTAAGTTTATGTTTTCAGTTTTCAGAGATTTATATTTCTTTTTCAAAGTTTTAAAATCATCTACAAGTTCATTGAAGGCTTCAAATAATTCATCAAAAGCAAAATCATCGCATGGGTTTTCAGAACTTACCTCGTCGTCGTCGTTCGCCATAAAAGAAATGTTAGCAATCTCTTTTTGTTCTTCTTCTTCGGAAGAAGATTCATCACTGTCGCTCCAAGTTGCAACATACGCTTTCTTCTTTTTCTTGAAAGTCTTTTTCAATTGCGGACAATCATATCTATAATGCCCCGGTTTCTTACATTCATAACAGATCAAGGGGTCTTTCTCTTTGTCCTTGTCCTTATCTTTTTCCTTTTCTCCTTCCATCTTATTTCCAAATTTCTTTTTGTGGAAGGGTTTCTTTCTCCTCATAAATTTCTTAAATTTTCTTGCTAGAAGAGCTGTGTCTTCATCATCATCCTCATCATCGCTGCTGCTATCTTCAACTTTTGCAGCCTTGAGGGCAATTGTCTTCTTCTTTTTGCTATCCTCCTCCACATGTTGCTTCATTGTCAATTCATGGGTCATAAGGGATCCAAGAAGCTCTTCCAAGGGTAAAGTGTTTAGATCTTTGGCTTCTTGAATGGCTGTCATTTTGGCTTCCCATGATCTTGGTAGTGACCTAAGAATTTTATGAACCAAATCAGCATTAGTATAGGTTTTTCCAAGACTCTTCAAACCATTAACAATATCAGTAAATCTAGTATACATGCATGTTATGGTTTCAGATTGTTCCATGCTAAACAATTCATATTTATGCACAAGTATATTAATCTTAGATTCTTTAACTTGGTTGGTTCCCTCATGGGTAACCTCTAATCTATCCCATATCTCTTTAGCGGAATTACAGGTAGAGATACGATTACATTCATTAGCATCAAGAGAACAATATAAAACATTCATGGCTTTTGCATTAAGCTGAGCAATCTTCCTATCATTTTCATTCCAATCCCTTTCGGGCTTAGGAACTATAGAACCATTAACTAAGTGTGTGGGTGTACTAGGTCCATTAATTATGACACTCCACAATTCATAATCAGTAGCTTGAATGAATATCCTCATTCTTGCTTTCCAATATGAATAGTTGGAACCATTAAATAAGGGTGGTCTATTTGTAGAATGGCCCTCAGCAAAACTCGAGCTGGCTTGTGTTGCCATTTGGATCTTTCGCTCTTGATCGTGTGATCAATCAAAAACAAATTAGCACAAGCTCTGATACCAATTGTTGGCCCAGATGGCAACCCAAGAGGGGGGGTGAATTGGGTACTTTAAAAATTAAGCCTTTTAAACAATTTAAACTATTGATGAGAGGATATAAATAATTCAAGTTAAAGCATGATAGCAAGAGAGAGAGAGACAATAAACACGGCAAACACAAAGTTTTTATAGTGGTTCGGTGTATCCAACACCTACGTCCACTCCCAAGTTCCACTTGGGTCCACACTATAATCTCCTCGATTACAGTCGAGTTGTTTTACAAGCTTACAACCCAAACTTGTTGTTTTTCCCAGGATCACAACGAACCCAGCCGGTTTTACACGGGCTCACCAGCACAAAACCCAACACACAAGCTATCCTTAGCTTGTGCCGAGGTAAACTACCTCCACTAATTCAATCCACTGATTGATTTAGCAAACAACAAGATAAAATAAGAGTTTAGTACAAAACAGCTCCTTTTGAGCAGATATTTCAAAATAAAAGCAAAGTTTAGAAGGGCCTATTTAGATTGATTTGAGTGCAGGCTTTTCTTCTTTTTCTCAACTCCTTTGAAGTGTGGAATCGGGCCTCAGCTCAGATTCTTCACGGATTGAATGTTGGAGTTGATTTGAACTTTTACTCCCTTTCTTTGAATGTTGAAAATCTCTTGATTTGATCTTGAATGGCTCTTGGATTTTCTTCTAGACTCTCTTGGATTGATGGGCTTGAGCACAGATGAAGTCTCCTTTGATTTCACACCTTCTCTTTCACTCTATTTTTGAATCTCGGATTTTCAAATGACGCTCTGTTTTTCTTCTGAAAGATTTTTCCTTTTCTTTTCTTTTTCTCTCTTGATCTATATGTATGTATATGTATATGTATATCTTGATTTGAAAACGGCTTCTCTATTTATAGACTCTGCAAAAATATAGCCGTTAGAAACAAGGAAATATAGCCGTTATTGAAAAATCTTACCGTTGGCGCTGAGTTGGCATACAGAAAAAAATCACGCCCAGATTTGTTGGAGTCGCTCCAACTTAGGCGAGTCGGCTCGAAGACGCGATGCCAAAAATAGAAACATTCAGATAGTTAAGGGGTCGACTCAAGAAAAATAAGGTGTCGGCTCTTGATAGTCAGGGGTCGACTCATGAAAAGCAAGGGGTCACTCGAGAAGTGCTCAAAAAATAACTCTCTGGAGTCTGAGCAGAGTCGACTCTTACAGTCATGAGTCGGCTCGACAATATCGGAGGTCGACTCTTGAAATCACAGGGGTCGACTCGAAAAATCAGGAATCTCTGTATACTGAGTGGAGTCGACTCTGAAACTCTAGAGTCGGCTCCGGAACGTATCAAAAATTAGACAATTTTTGATTGACTTTGAAATTCGTTCCAGATTAATTTTAAATCAATTTTTGACTTGAATACAATAAATTTGACATTAAGAATCAATTCAAGATATGTTCCAAAAACTCATTGATTGAAATATGAAGTAGTAGAAAGCTTAAACATGGAGCTTGAAGCTACTTTCCAATTGATTATAGTTATACTTAACAAACTCATTGATTATGAGAAATAAATTCATTGCTCATGTAAATAAATTCATTGCTTCTTTTAATATACTATGGCTTTTGGTAATCATCAAAATCAATAAAATTGGGGCAAAATTTCTCAACAATCTCCTCAACACTTTCGAGAGAGAGAAAGGGGATCTTCGAACAGGAAAAAGAACCTACACTCAGAACGAGGGAAGAAATCTGAACTCAAGCTCTCTAACTATTTTCACTTAGCTCTATTTCTTCACTATTCCCGAGTCGCTTACTTGAGTGTCAGAGGGTCCCCACCAATAGAACCGGTCTTCGGGGACTTTCTTGCAGGAGTTTCTTCGAGGTGAAGGATCTCGTTTCCCGACGTTAGAGGAATATGACTTGGCGGCAACAGATTGGTGCGCCAGGTAGGGGGGAGGAGAAAAAGTAACCTTCGAGCCAGCTAGCTATAGACTCTTCTTCCCTGAGCAGCTGAGAAGATGGTGGTGACACATGCACAGGAGGTTTCCACCAGCTACACCGAGGGGCATCGCCAGGAAGCTGAGCCGCCGGAGGCCGGTCCCCTCGCTCCCCAGGTCAGCGTTCCCGCACTGTCATCGCCACCGCCACCACAGCAAGATGATCGGATCGCCGCCCTGACAATGCAAGTTTAATCGTTGGTGGTGGCAGTCCAGGTGCTACAGCAGCAGCCGACAGTCGTGCAGCTACAGTCGGGGCCACCCTCATCGATCCCAGGGGTGGTCCAACCCAGTCAGCATTCCACCCAGGGGAGGTCTCCCCTTCGAGAGGTTCGCCATCACCATGCTTCGCCCAGACATCATCGCCGGAAGGCTTCCAAGAGGCCCCGATCTCCTTCTCACCATGCTAGCACTTCTCCTAAGCGGCGGCATGGGAAGGATTCGGAGCGCGTGCATCCGCATCAGCGCCACCCCTCTCCATCCTCGGGATCTTCAAGGGAGGGGTCCTTTGACGGTCGGATCGCTCACCGAGCTAAGCGATGGCTAGACGAATACAACCAGTGGCTGGAGGAGCTCAGCCGCAAGATCATCAACCCGCCGAAGATGGATTATGACAGTTGTCCTCCACTATCCCGCTGCATCATGGAGGAGCCGATCTCGACCCGATTCTACCTCCCTAGATGGATCTGTACAATGGTACAATCGATCCCCTGGACCACCTGAAGAGTCACAAGGTCCTAATGCAGGTCCAGAGGGCAACAGACTCCCTTCTTTTTATCACCTTCCCTGCCACTCTAAGGAAGGCGGCCCGAGCTTGGTACTCCCATCTATCGCTGCGCAGCATAACTTCCTTCGACAGCTAGAGAGGGCCTTTTTGGCTCACTTTGACGCATGCCGAAAGATCCCACAGGTGGTGAATAGCTTGTTCTCCGTCCAGCAGAGGAGCGGTGAGTCGCTGAGGGACTTCGTCGCTCGATTCAAGAAAGCTGCTCTCAAGGTCTACAACCTTAAGGACTCGGTGGCCACTCTGGCCTTGAAGCGAGGGCTCCGCCCCTCCCACTTCGCCTACTCCCTTAACAAGAAGCCGCCCAGCTCTTACGTCGAACTATTAAGCTAGGCGTAGAAGTATATCCGCGCCGATGAAGCCGACTCCTCCCAGTGCAAGGTGGACAGGGGTTTCAGCAAGAAGCAAGCCCGTCCCGATCCTGCTGAGGTTTGACCCAGGAGGCCTGAGCCTCCCCACTGATCGAACAACCAGCCGCGAGTGCTCGCTCCTAGAGAGGGACCCTTCATCCCTCTACTCGCCCCGATATCCCATATCCTGATGGAGATCAAGGGTGAGTCGTATCTTCAAAGCCCTCCTCCCATGAAGCTAGGGACCCCCCACAAAAAAATTTCTATTACCGCTTTCATCGGGACCATGGCCATGACACCAAAGACTATCGCCAGCTGAAGAAGGCGATTGAGGACCTCATCCAGCGGGCCACCTGGAAAAATTCATCCAAAGGAGGAACCCAAGTGCGCCCGGCCCGTCGGCACCTTCGCCACCTCAGGTTAGCGTCGATAACGCCCCGACCGAGAAGACTATGGCCATGAGTTTTTGGAGGACAGGCAGCGCCTCCAAGAGGCCACGGGGGGATAAGGGACTAGATTTTGTAATTCCCTTCTTTAAAAGAGACTTAGAGGGGATGGTTAACAACAATGATGACAGTGTCATCATGTCAATGACGATCGTGAAACATCCTGTAAAAGGAATCTTAGTTGACAGTGAAGCTCGGTTGTTGTTTTGAGTTATGATGCTTTTGTTCAAATGAACTTATCCCTTGACTCCCTTCGGCCTGTTACCACACCCCTGATCGCTTCACTAGAGATTCCGTGAGGATTGAGGGAGAGATCATCATTCCGGTCACTGTCAGGATGCCACTATGTCAAAGCATGGTCTTCATAAATTTTTAGTTGTCTAGGTTCCCTGGCCTACAACACCATCCTTGGAAGACTCGGTTTGAACCTCTTGGATGCTGTCATCTCCATCAAGAGACTGCTCGTGAGGTTTTCCATCACTAAAGGAGTCGGGGAGATGCGGGAAGAGCGAAACCAGTGCCACTCTATTACCATACGACCCAGCCCTCAGGGGGTGATGGTTGCGTCGGCACCAAAGTCGCTCGACCCTCGAGATTTGAAGAGAAGAGGAGAGCTGGCTGAGCATCCGCTGACCTTTTCACTAGGGGAGGACCCGATAAGAATAGTCCAGATCGAAGCCCTACTCCCAGAGAAGACGGGCGACCAACTTCTCACTTTCTTACGGGCCAATTCTGACATCTTTGCATGGTCGGCGTCTAACATGCCGGGTATACCCGGGAAGGTAATTACCCATCAACTAAACATCAACCCAGGATGTCGACCCATTCGACAGAAGAAGAGGAGCTTCACCCCCGATCGACAGAAGGCCATTGACGATAAAGTTCGCAAGCTGGTGGCCGTCGGCCACATCCGAGAGGTCCACTATCCCGACTGGCTAGCCAACATGGTAATGGTTCGCAAAGCCAGCGAAAGCTGAAGGATGTGTGTTGACTTCACCGATCTTAATAAGGTGTGCCCTAAGGATAGCTTCCCATTGCTCCGGATTGACCAGCTGGTGGACGCCACGTCCGGCCATGAGGCCCTCAGTTTCATGGACGTCTTCTCAGGGTATAACAAAATCAAGATGGACCCGACGGATGAGGAGGCTACTTCGTTTGTGACCAAGAAGGGCATAAACTATTACAAAGTAATGCCCTTCGACTAAAGAATCCCTGGGCCGCCTACCAGAGGCTAATGAAAAAGGTCTTTGAGGACCAGATTAGACATAACATGGAGGTGTACGTGTACGACATGCTAACCAAGAGTATCTGCACTGCTGACCATGTTGCTGACTTGGCAAAGACCTTCAGCAATCTTTGCCGATTCCAGATGAGGCTGAACCCATGCAAGTGCGCTTTTGAAGTTACAGCAGACAAGTTCCTCGCCTTTATGGTGATGCAGTGGGGGATGAGGTGAACCCCGACAAGATCCGAGCCATCCTCGACATGAGGCCCCCGGCTAGCAAGAAGGAGGTGCAGTTCTTGATTGGGAGAGTGGCAGCCTTGAGTCATTTTCTGTCCAAGTGGCAGAGAGGTGCCTGCCTTTCTTCAAGGAACGACACAAGGTCAATGGCTTCGAGTGGATAAAGGAGTGTCAGAAGGCCTTTGAAGAGCTGAAGGAATTCCTATCCACTCTGTTGTTGCTGTCCAAATCGCAGGGCAGGGAGGAACTTTTCCTCTACCTCGCGGCTTCCCCCAAGGCCGTCAGTTCCATGCTCGTCGCATGGATGCCAACGGAACGCAGAGGCCATTTATTACACCAGCAAGGTGCTTCACGATGAGAAGACTAGGTATTCTAGAACCGAAAAGATCATTTTTGCCCTGATCGTCTCCGCTCAGCGTTTCAGGCCTTATTTCCAAGCCCACCCTATTATGGTGCTTACGGACCAGCCCTCTGAACGATCTTATCCCATCCTGACACCTTCGATCAACTGGCAAAGTAGGCCATCAAGCTTAGGGAGTTTGACCTATCCTTCTGACCAAGATCGGCGATGAAGTCCCAAGTGTTAGCCAACTTCTTGGTCGAGTGCACGTGGGCCGAGGAGCAACCAAAGGTACCACACTCAAAGTCCCCAAACATGATGGTCAAGGCAGGAGAGGAGGATTGGATCCTTCATGTGGATGATGCGTCTAACTCTCAGGGGAGTGAAGTCAGACTCATCCTCACAAGCCCTAAGGGAGAGGCGGTGGAGTACACTCTCCGTTTCCTTTTTCTTGGCCGAGAGCTTGGAGCAAGTCGTCTCAGAGCCTTCACTGACTCTCAACTTGTCTCGGGCAAGTTGCCGGGGAGTATAAGGCCCGAGATCCTACCATGTCCTATTATCTAAGTAAGGTCCAATCCTAGGCCTCCCTCTTTGCTTACTTTCGTGTCAGTTACATTCCTAGAGGTGAGAATGCCAGAGCTGATGCATTGTCTCGTTTGGCCACTTCGACCGACGGGGCCCTAGGAAGAATATACGTGGAGCATCTGAGGTCCCAACCATCGAAGCTACAGAGAAGGCCCTATCGGTCATGCAGGAGTCCTAATGGATGGATGCTTACATCCAGTACCTTACCAACGGCGCCCTTGCCGAAGATCGTGTGGAGGCTAGGCTACTCAAGCGGTGGGCTCCTAAATTTTTGATACTGGATGGGTGGCTCTACCAAAGGTCCTTCTCATATCCAATTCTCAAGTGCTTTGGCCCCACGGAAGCCGATTATATCCTCTGCGAGAACCACGATGGCATCTGTGGGAGTCATCTAGGGGGCAGAGTGCTAACATACAAGGCCCTACGCCAAGGATGTTGGGGAACGCGGAATACCCCAAGATCACGGCTATAGCATATATGAGTAATACAAAAAAAAAAACTTTTACCGTTCTAATCTATGAGTACAAGATCATACCTTCAGATTTGAACTTTGGATCACTTTGATTCGATTGCTCGACCTCAACCTTTAGCCTTCCGCCGTATTCCCGAAAATACATTCTTTCTCACACAGCCGTCCTAGGGTTTCTTTTTTTCTTTCTCCAAAAACGTTCTCCCTAGCAACCAATTGAGAGGGTATTTATAGGGCTACAACAGGACCAATAGGCAAATATGAAAAGGACTTCCCACGTAATTAAATCTTCCAATCCTATCCCGGGTTAGGATTCAATTACATAAATTACAATTTATTCCACTAAAGAATTATAATTGTACTCCTAATCATATTCGAATTTATATTTTTGAGCCTTTAATATTAAATACTTATTATCTCCCCACGTTAAGATTAGAGATATCCACCAATTAAATTTAATTACTGACAATATAATTTAATTGGCTTTTATTATCCTTGAGACCTATCCACTTAACTTATTTGATGTATCGGATTCAAAATCCACTTGCAAGATTTGATACAATCAAAACTTATAAGCTTTCTCAAGGGGATATCATCAATCCAATTTATCAGGACGTGGTTTCCTTCAACTATTAATATTCACCATATATATAATGTTATTGCCCAACCCACTGAGTTTATTACTCATATAGAATCTTACTCTATGTGTAATCAAATCAATAATCACTACATACACGTATCTAGAAATAGAATTCGGATTAAGAGCATAAGTAATCATAATATTCATGAGTTTTAAATTATTTTATAAAGTCAGTATAAAATAATTAACTCAACTGGGTCCTGTTCAATCACACAAAGTGTACTAGCACAAATAGTTAGAATAAACCATTCCCCGTAGTCAAGACATACCTACTAAAAATTTATGCTACAGTTCTACTGATGGTGTGTCCAATTCCATCTAAAACTGTGAATAATAAACTTGTATTCCAAAAGAACCGATGATCTAGTCTTCTGTGTGTAAGCCGTACTCTACACACTAGATCAAATACTCTTTGTAAATACTAGACACATGCACATATATAGTAAATGGCATACATTGCTCAAAATGAATTCTCATTAAAATATAAAGACATAACATAAAGCATATCTTTTAGTCTATATCTCTATCAAAGGATACTACTGGCTCACGATGAAGAAGGACGCCTTCGAGCTAGTTCGAAGGTGTGACAGTTGTCAACGATATGCCAGCATTTAGCGGTAGCCGACCTCTTAGCTGAACCCCCCTGGCAGCCCCATGGCCCTTTGCTCAGTAGGAAATGGACATCCTGCGATCATTTCCCCTAGCCTCTGGCCAGCACAGGTTCTGCTGGTCGCCATCGACCACTTCACCAAATGAGTTGAAGCTAGGCACTGGCTAAGATCATCGAGAGCAAGGTAAGATTCTTTTTCTGGAAATCCATAATCTGCCTATTCGGGTTGCTGCATACCCTCGTCACCGACAATGGCCGGCAATTCGACAACGCTTCCTTCAGAGGATTCTGCGCAAAATTGGGAATCCATCAGTGATTCACCTCTGTCGGTCACCTACAGACCAACAGGGCAGCCGAGGTGATGAACCGCACTATCTTGCAAGGGCTCAGGGCGCGGCTGAATGACTTCAAAGGAAGATAGGTGGAGAAACTCTCCAATGTGCTATGGGCCTATCACACGATGCTGCGGGTTCCCACTGGGGAGACCCCCTTCAGCCTTGTCTTTGGGTCTGAGGCTGTTATCCGTATGGAGATTGGCATTCTGAGTCCCCGAACGGAGTCTTACAATAGGGAGGACAACTCGAGTCAGCTGTGAGCCAACCCTGACCTCGTGGAGGAGGCGCGTGATCGGGCGTGGCTCAGGATGGATGCCTACCGATAGCGAACCGCTAGGTACTACAATACTTGCGTCCGCCCCAGGATATTCTTGCCAGGGGACCTAGTCCTCAGACGGCCAAGGTCTCGAAGCCGATGGAAGGAGGCAAACTGTCACCAAACTGGGAAGGACCCTATCGGGTCACCGAAGCCCTCCACCATGGAGCATATCGAATCGAGGGACTTGATGGGAGGTCGCTCTCTTAGACCTGGAATTTGGACAACCTCCGTCGGTACTACCAGTAATGTAACCTTTTAACATTGAGTTATTAAGTGTTTGTATTCTTTTGGATTTTCAGCCAAAGCCTGACTCCAGTCGGCACTGAAAGCCCGAGGCCAGCTTGGCACCAAAGCCCGACTCCGGTCGGCACTGAAAGCTCGAGGCCAGCTCGGCACTAGAGCCCGACTCTGGTGGCACTTAAAGCTTGAGGCCGCTCGGCACCGGAGCCTGACTCCAGTCGACCCTGTGAGCTTGAGACCAGCTCGACACCGAAGCTTGACTCCGGTCGGCACTGAAAGCCCGTGGCCAGCTCGACACCGAAGCTCGACTCCAGTTGGCACTGGAAGGTCAAGGCTAGCTCGGCACCGAAGCCCGACTCCGATCAGCACTGAAAGCCCAAGGCCAGCTTGGCACCAAAGCCCGACTCCGGTCGGCACTGAAAGCCCGAGGCTAGCTTGGCACCAAAGCCCGACTCCAATCGGCACTGAAAGCCCAAGGCTAGCTCGGCACCAAAGCCCAACTCTGGTCGCACTGAAAGCCCGAGGCCAGCTCGGCACCAAAGCCCGACGCACTTCGGTCGGCACTGAAAGCCCGAGGCCAGCTCAGCACCATAGCCCAACTCTGGGCAGCACTAAATGCCCGAGGCCGGCTCGGCACCGAAGCTTGACTCCAGTCGACCCTATGAGCCTAAAACCAGCTTGGCACCAAAAGCCCTACTTCAGTCAGCACGGGGAACCAAAGGTCGACTTGGCACCTGAGGAACGATCTCGGCCTGCCCTGAAGGCCCGATGACCGCTCGACGCTACAAGCTTATCGCGAGACCCACACCTTCGACATTGAACTTGGGTTTATAAAGGGAGGCTTCAAGGCCAGCCTCAGCACTCCCACCAGGATCCAATCCTATGTAGCAACAAAGTCATGGATTTGCTCGCGGCAAGAAGACAGACACGATGTCCCCTAGTGCCGACGCAGCCCTATCAAGAGTCTTACGATGGCAAGCTAAAAGGGAAAGTATACTATGTTAAATAGTCAGCCCTCTGACAGATTTCAACAAAAAGGGGTCATTTTCATTGCTTTGAATGTTTACAAAGTGCCGACCGAGTTGGACTTTAATACAGAAAAAAGAAAAGAAAATAGGCGATCAGGGCTCAGCCGGTGTAGGCCCGTCATCGGATGGTGACCCCTCGAGCCCCTCATCCAAATCGATGTCCGCGACGCTGGGAAGGCCGAAGGCCTTGGCCACCTTCTCCTTACCATCCCAGAACCCCTAGAGGTAAAGATCGGTAGAGGCCTCGGCCAGCTCGACGGACTTGCAGAAGTCATCCACCGCTTTGGCTGCCCTCACCTCGGCGGCTGCAGCTCTCTCCTTCACAGTGGCGACTGCAGCTTCTGCCCTTCGGACCATGGCCTCCCCCTCCGTGGCATGGGTGTCGGCCATCCTCGCCACTTCCTACATTCTTTGCCCTCTCCTCGGCTGCTTTTACTTCTATAGAGAGGGTGTCGATGCGGAGCTCCCTGGCGGTGATGGCCCCCATGGTGGCCCCTAGTTGATCCATGACCACCCATGCATGCTCGGCCTCGGTGGCCGCCTAACGATCGGCCTCCTCGAGCTCCGCAGCCCGTTCGGTCCGCGCCGCCTCTAGGACCTCCTTTTCCCTCTCAGCTTGGGCCCGGGCAATGGTAGCCTCCTGCGGGGCCTGGCAGAGGACAGCCTCTCCCTTGTCGATGACCTTCCTCATGACAACTAAGGAGTTCACCAACTGCATCAAAAATGAGTCAGTACAAGACAGTTAAAATAAGAAATCTTGAAGTCATGTAAGACGACATACCTGAATGTGGGCTGTTGCCCAGATGTAGCAACCCAAGAGAGGGGTAAATTGGGTTATAAAATAAGTTGATTACTATGCAAGTATGTGCTTAAACCCTAATTTTGATTTGCAGTGGTGTAGTGGAGTGCACAGAATGATAACAGTAGAGAATCAAACAACCATAAACACACAAAAATTTATAGTGGTTCGGTGCCAAATTCAGCACCTACATCCACTCCCCAAAACCTATGGAAATTCCACTAATCGTATCACAACGATTACAACCTCTAACCAAACCAGGCTAGCCCTCTTGTTTATACGGCACAAGATAGCCAAAAACCCCTAGCCAAACCAGGCTAGTCCTCTTGTTTCATGGCACAAGGAAGCCAAATCCCCTAACCAAACCTAGGCTAGTCCTCTTGTTTTAAGGCACAAGGAAGCCCAAAAATAATCAGGGTTAACACTAACCCTTTTACAAGAATGATCAAGGAATGATAAAGAGAAGCTCCCACAATGAGCAAATATTCAGAGTATACTTTACAATTTTTGAAGCAATAAACCCAGCAATAAATGAACGAGATCGAAGTAGCTGAAGTCTTAATTGCTTGAAAGGCTTCAAAGATCCGGACGACTTTTTGGAGCAATGAATAAACTTGAATGCACAGCAACAACCACTCAACAATATGCAATATGAGCTCTTTTCTTGGATTTTTTTTTCTCTTTTAAAAACTCTTTTTCAGAATCGTCATGGTGTGCTTCAAATCCCACCTTTTTATAATCATCCAACAAGAAAAGATCCGTTAGATACATTAGGAACAAATGAAAATAAAAACGGGAAGAAAATATAACGTTATAAATGTTTCCCTTAGGCATTGAATGCTGATCTCCATTTGAGGAAGGAAAAATACTGCAAATATTCAAAAATCCAAAAGTTAAGTGTAGCTTAGAATAGCAATAGAGAGAGAGAGTAAGAGAGGAAAAGCAAACTCAAGAAATTAGGCAGTAGTTGGCTGGAAATAACTTCAGGCAGCTAAAGCCAAGAAACCATTCGGCTAAGATTTAAACAATAACCCACAGTTAGCTAGTCAGCTAGCTCACGAGAGATGCCATGGTTAAAAAAGACGTCCAGAGGCAACTCTTTAGATAGCTAAAATGGTTGCTAGTTAGCTCTCCAGCTAACTAACAGCAAAAGCAATGGCCAGGATAAAAGGTGCAAACACTTAGTTAGCTCACCAGCTAACTAAACAATCGATAGTTAGCTCTCCAGCTAACTAACAGGCAAATAAAAAATTCAGGAGAAAGTGTTGTGCATTGCCAGTTAGCTCCCCAGCTAACTAAAACTTTAAGGCTCTCGGCTGCAGGAATGAAAGAAAACGTGGAGTTAGCTCAGCAGTTAGCTAAATGTTAGCCAGTTAGCTCACTAGCTAACTAATTTCAAAAACAGTATAGAAACCACCCAGCTTAGTTAGCTCTCCAGCTAACTAATGAAAAGATAGCTAACTTTCCAGTTAGCTAAGCAGAGAAAGCAAACGGCCAGTGGAGAGAGGGAGTTAGCTCTTCATCTAACTAAATTTTCAAATCGCACGGCCACACGTTCACCTGTGAAAAATAGTTAACTAACCAATTAGCTCCAGGATAAAATAGTTAGCTAAGCAGTTAGCTAAAGAAACCGCTAGCTAGCTAGAAGATCTGGCAGCTAGCTCAGCAGTTAACTAGAATTTAAGACAATTCGGCCAGGTAACTAGAGTTAGCTAAAAACGAATTCCAGTTAGCTAACAGGGCACCACGAGCTAGCTAACCAGCTAGCTAGAATACAATGACGTTCGGCCCAAGCACTGTGATGTTTCCCAGTTAGCTGAACGTCGTGCCAGTTAGCTAAATGGAATAATAAGCTAGCTAACCAGTTAACTCCCAAGCTAATAAAGATATTCAAAGCAAATTAAATGAGGTACTTTCTTACCAATGAAATTTTGCACGCAGATACTTACTTGCAAGGTGACTGAACTTCCCTATATCAAGCTTAGAGTTGCCTAACTGTTTTGTAATCATCAAAATCAATTTGGGGTCAACAATCTCCCCCTTTTTGATGATGACAAAACCTTTAAGCACATAAGGAGCAAATATAGGAAGTAGACAGGAGTGTAAACAGAAAAACATTTATTTCTCCCCATGTCAACCTAAATAAGTGAACTCTTTTTCTCCCCCTGAATATATGGAGTTATTACTTTACTCCATTTCTTAATGTATGCAATAATCTTCTTCCCCTTTTTGTCATTAATCAAAAAGAAGTTTGAAGAGTTTTGCAATAAATTCAAGCATAATATATCAAGGAGATGTAAGCAATCATACATAATTTGAGCAGTCATTCAGATCATTACAAATAGAGTAATACAAACATTACACGCCATGGTCTCAAGTCATAAAACATAGTCATAAACATGCATCACAGAAACAGTACTAAGTACGGTTATAATATAGGTCAAACATAATCACTTGTCATCATCAGAAGAAGAAATATGCACTGAAGAAATATTTGGCTTGTTTGAAGATCCAGGCTTGTCGGAGGAAGGCCGTGTCGGTGGAGTCCAGAGGTGCGGATGAGAAAAAGAAGCATCAGGCGCAGAGGCGGCTGAAAGAGTGATGAAAGTCTCCATGAGTTGACTTAGCCTTGATAAGGATGTTGTCTAATGGTCAACAGCGTTTGCTGCATCCCGGGTCTGGGTCTCTGTAGATCTCATTCGGTGCTCTACCCACTCTACCTTAGTTTCAAAATTCTCAAGCTTACCTTTTAGGAAATTAATCTCTTTTAGGATCCGCTCCATGACAGATTCATTGTGATGAAAAACTCTTCCATTGAGAATGTTCACATCATGGACAAGTCTCTCAAGAATAAGTTTAAACTGAGATATGTTTTCAAAAATAGAAGAAATATGTGGAACGAGAGTCTGATCATTGACAGAAGAAGCACTGTCTCCAGAGCTTCGACTAGAAGTGGCAAGGATCAATTCATTGATAATAAGGCGAATTTGATCATCACTTATACGAACTACAGGAAGAGGAGCATGACCTTGATTGTCATTACGAAAAGAATGTCCAGGAGCATTCATACTGGGTGGATCAGATTGAAAAGGATTTTGATCATCAGACATAGTAGCAAAGTAAGGATTCGGATGGTTAAAGTCAAAATTGAAGAAGTTCTGAGGAGAACAAGCAGATTGAGTTATAGTTGGTGGTGGCATTACAGTTGGCGGTGGCATACTAGACTGACCAGTTCTAGACCTAACCTTTAACCAAATACCATCCCGTTTGGCAAAGTCCATACGGTGCAGTGAATGAGCATTAAAAACGTCAGAGTAACGTAATGCCACTGCAGTTTCTCCCTTAAGCTTAATATTGAAAAACTCAAATACATAAGTGAGAAACATTCCGTAGGACAATGCAGCCTTAGATCTAGACAAGGAGATCAACAGGGTCTTCTATTAAGATGTCATACATTATGCATTTGTCCCTATTATTTACTACATTAAACGAACCAGCACGAGGGGCTAGGATTTTAGCGATGATACTGTGAAACAATCTATTTTCTACAGATAGCATGTTGGCATCTATAGTTTCAATATTACTGGCTTCATTGTCATCAATATTAAGGATTAAACCTATTTTATATCCACGTTCACTAGGTAGGACTTCTAAGAAACCATCAGATGGAATATTAAGAGCACATCCTAACGTTTTGCAGTCTAGGTCAATTTTAGTCTTTTCACAAAGGAAGAGATAGTCCCACTACCAAAAGAGATATTTTCATAAAATTTCCTAATAAGCTCAGGATAAATAGGTCTCTTGGTAGAAAGAAGCTTATCCCAACCTGATTAATTAAAAGTTTTCCAATTTTAAAGCCTTCTTATTCTAAGAAGTTAAAATCAACTAACCTTCCATGAGCAAAGGATTTAGATGCAAGAAGGGAGTTGATATGAGATGAAGAAGTAGAAGACTTCCGGCGAAGATCGGCACAATCATCATCTCTAGCGACTGCCTTCTTCTTGGGAGCCATCCACTATCTTCAAGATGGATTGAATGAATGAATGGAGGAAAGAAAAGATCAATGGAATGAAGAGAGGATGAGAGAGAGAGAGAGAGACGATTGGTGAAGACGCTCGGCTTGAAGGAGAAGATCGTGGAATGAAGGAATCGGTTTGGTAAAAAGTTTATATAGGGAGATTGCTAGATGGTTAGCTGACCAGGTGACTGTTTGGTTGCCTAGTCAGATAACTGCCATGAATAAAATGAAAAAGGTTTCAAACATTCAGTTGGTGGATAAATTTATGGAAGTATAACAGTTGGCATTCATAAAGATGAAAAGACTTAAAGCTTGCAGCATACTCAAGCAATTAATTTGATAGGATGTTCCCTTTAATTGATTTGATTAAAAGATGTCACATCAATTAGATATCATATCAATTCATTAATTGTTTCATTTAAATATTTAAATATTCTTTTAACCGCAAGCAAGTGTGATTCTTTAGGATTGGCTTGATATCTTGCACACATGCAAATACTAAATAAAATAATCAGGGTTAACACTAACCCTTTTACAAGAATGATCAAGGAATGATAAAGAGAAGCTCCCACAATGAGCAAATATTCAGAATATACTTTACAATTTTTGAAGCAATAAACCCAGCAATAAATGAACGAGATCGAAGTAGCTGAAGTCTTGATTGCTTGAAAGGCTTCAAAGATCCGGACTACTTTTTGGAGCAATGAATAAACTTGAATGCACAGCAACAACCACTCAATAATATGCAATATAAGCTCTTTTCTTGGATTTTCTTTCTCTTTTAAAAACTCTTTTTTAGAATCATCTTGGTGTGCTTCAAATCCCACCTTTTTATAATCATCCAACAAGAAAAGATCCGTTAGATACATTAGGAATAAATGGAAATAAAAACGGGAAGAAAATATAACCGTTATAAATGTTTCACTTAAGCATTGAATGCTGATCTCCATTTGAGGAAGGAAAAGCACAGCAAATATTCAAAAATCCAAAAGTTAAGTGTAGCTTAGAATAGCAATAGAGAGAGTAAGAGAGGAAAAGCAAACTCAAGAAATCAGGCGGTAGTTGGCTGAAAATAACTTCAGGTAGCTGAAGCCAAGAAACCATTCGGCCAAGATTTAAGCAATAACCCACAGCTAGCTAGTCAGCTAGCTCACGAGAGAGGCCACGGTTAAAAAAGACGTCCAGAGGCAGCTCTTTAGATAGCTAAAATGGTTGCTAGTTAGCTCTCCAGCTAACTAACAGCAAAAGCAACGGCCAGGATAAAAGGTGCAGAACACTTAGTTAGCTCACCAGCTAACTAAACAATCGATAGTTAGCTCTCCAGCTAACTAATAGGCAAATAAAAAATTCAGGAGAAAGTGTTGTGCATTGCCAGTTAGCTCCCCAGCTAACTAAAACTTTAAGGCTCTCGGCTGCAGGAATGAAAGAAAACGTGGAGTTAGCTCAGCAGTTAGCTAAATGTTAGCCAGTTAGCTCACTAGCTAACTAATTTCAAAAACAGTATAGAAACCGCCCAGCTTAGTTAGCTCTCCAGCTAACTAATGAAAAGATAGCTAACTTTCCAGTTAGCTAAGCAAAGAAAGCAAACAGCCAGTGGAGAGAGGGAGTTAGCTCTTCATCTAACTAAATTTTCAAATCGCACGGCCACACGTTCACCTGTGAAAAATAGTTAACTAACCAATTAGCTCCAGGATAAAATAGTTAGCTAAGCAGTTAGCTAAAGGAACCGCTAGCTAGCTAGAAGATCTGGCAGCTAGCTCAGCAGTTAACTAGAATTTAAGACAATTCGGCCAGGTAACTGGAGTTAGCTAAAAACGAATTCCAGTTAGCTAACAGGGCACCACGAGCTAGCTAACCAGCTAGCTAGAAAAAGAGGGTGTTCGGCCAACATACTGAGACGTGAAGATTAGTTAGCTGAGGGATCTCTAGCTAGCTAACTAGCTAGCTAACCAGCTAGCTAACCAGCTAGCTAGAATACAATGACGTTCGGCCCAAGCACTGTGAATGTTTCCCAGTTAGCTGAACGTCGTGCCAGTTAGCTAAATGGAATAACAAGCTAGCTAACCAGTTAACTCCCAAGCTAATAAAGATATTCAAAGCAAATTAAATGAGGTACTTTCTTACCAATGAAATTTTGCATGCAGATACTTACTTGCAAAGCGACCGAACTTCCCTGTATCAAGCTTAGAGTTGCCTAACTGTTTTGTAATCATCAAAATCAATCTGGGGTCAACATGGGCCACGAAGGCCTCCCTGAAGAAGGCCGAGGTCCCCAGCTGACAGTGCTCCTCCTAAAACTCGAGTAGGATAATTCGAGAGACGAGTTGCTCCGCCCGGCAACTATGGTTCATCACTGAAGGTCGGAAGGGGATAGCCTCGACCTTGCCTCCCTCTGCGGCCTCGGTTGGCTCAAATGCTGTGGGTGCTTAGCTGGAGGCTGGTGGCACCTCCTCCTTCAACTCCTCCACTGCCGCTGGGTGATCCTCACTCACCCGCCTTCCTACGGAGGGGCCTTCGCCTAAGCCTGGCTCCACTTTCGCCTACATCGGTTCGATGGTCGAGACGGTGGGCTCTGTCGGCACTGTAGCCCCCTCAGCTCTCGCTCCCTCCGGGAGAGTGTCAGCCATGAAGTCGATGGCGAGGCCGAGCGCCCATTCCCCTTGAGACTCGCACTCCGGGGGAGGGGGAGACCATGCCGGGGACCGGCATGGAGCCTGGGTCTGTTGCCTCCCGCTTGGCCCCTCGGCACCTTCAAGGGCTCTCTTCCTCTTCACAGCTGCCATCCTAGCGACGTGGATCGAAATCTTCATCACTGCACAAGTCATCGGCCAAGATGAGCAAAAAAAAAGAGAGGAGAAATAGGCCAAGGATCGGGAGGGCATGCAGCTGCTCACCACTGCTTATGGAGACGCCTGCGAGCCGGAGGTTATCCTCTGACAGGAGTTGGTTGCAGTGGGGGACCACGATGGTCAATAGCTGCCCGAGCGCCTCCTTGTCCCTCGAAGCCATTGACGGGTCCTTGTTCGGTCTAGTGTCCGGGCCCCCCCACCTAGGCCTCACCCCATCAAGGTCGGCGAAAAAGAAATGGGTCTTTCACCCCTTAACAAATGAGGGCAGGCCTAACTTAAGGGTTCGACCGGGCCTGGGCTGGAATAGCCACCAGCCTGACTACTGTCGGAGGGTATAAAGAGAGCGAAAAAGGAAAACCTTGGCTTCGATGCCCTGAAAGTTATAGAGCACCTTGAAGCCTGTTGGCCCAGATGACAACCCAAGAGGGGGGGGGGTGAATTGGGTTCTTTAAAAAATTAAACCTTTTTAAGTATTTGTTTGCTTAGTGAGTGAAAGTGAATGCAGATGCAAAACAAAATACAATCAATAAGATAGAGATAGAGATAGAGATAAAGGAGACACGGCAAACACAAAGATTTTATAGTGGTTCGGTGTATCCAACACCTACGTCCACTCCCAAGATTCACTTGGGTCCACACTATAATCTTCCTTGATTACAGCCGAGTTGTTTTACAAGCTCACAACTCAAACTTGTTGTTTTCCCGGGATCACAACGAACCCAGCCGGTTTTCTGGGCTCACCAGCACAAAAACCCTAACACAAGCTATACCAAGCTTGTACCGAGGTAAGACTACCTCCACTAGTTCAATCCCCCAGATTGAACTAGACACAAACAAAAGAAATAGTTTTTCAAGTACACAGCTCCTCAATGAGCAGATAATCAAATAAAGAACAAAGTTTAGAAAAGCCTGATTTGTAGTTGGTTGGCTTTTGAGCTTTTCTTCTTTTCCTCAACTCCTTTGAAGTGTAGAATCGGGCCTCAGCTCGGATTCTTCACGGACTGAATGTTGGAGTTGATTTGAGCTTTTTCTTCCTTTCTTTGAATGTTGAAAATCTCTTGATTTGCTCTTGAATAGCTCTTGGATTTTCTTCTGAAGCTTTCTTGGATTGTTGAACTTGAGCACAGATGAAGCTTCCTTTGATTTCACACTTTTTCTTTCACTCTATTTTGAATCTCGGATTTTTTCAAATGACGCTCTATTTTTCCTCTTTTTCTAAAGGATTTTTCTCTCTTGATTTATATCTCTATGTGTATCTTTGATTTGAAAACGGCTTCTCTATTTATAGATTCTGCAAAAATATAGTCGTTAGAAACAAAGAAATATAGCCGTTATTGAAAAATCTTACCGTTGGTGCTGAGTTGGCATTCAGAAAAATCACGCCCAGATTTGTTGGAGTCGACTCCAGCTTTAGGCGAGTCGGCTCGAAGACGCGATACCAAAAATAGAAAATTCAGAAAGTTAAAGGGTCGACTCAACGAAAATAAGTGTCGACTCCTGACAGTCGGGGGTCGACTCATGAAAGGCAAGGGGTCGACTCGCGAAGTGCTCAGAAAAACACTCCTTTGGTGTCTGAGCGGAGTCGACTCACACAGTCATGGAGTCGGCTCGACAGAATCGGGGGTCGACTCGAGAAATCACATGGGTCGACTCAGAAACAAACAGATATCTCTGTATACTGAGTGGAGTCGACTCTGAAACTCTAGAGTCGGCTCCGGAACGTATCAAAATCAGAGAATTTTCTGATTGACTTGAAATTCGTTCCAGATTCATTTTAAATCAATTTTTTGACTTGAATACAATAAAATTGTCATTAGGAATCAATTCAAGAAATGTTCCAAAAACTCATTGATTGAAATATGAAGTATAAAAATTCTTTTTGAAAGCTTAAACATGGAGCTTGAAGTTACTTTCAAATTGATTAAAGTCATACTTAACATACTCATTGATTGTTCTAAATAAATTCATTGCTCATGTAAATAAACTCATTGCATCTTTTAATATACTCATGGCTTTTGGTAATCATCAAAATCAATAAGATTGGGGCAACAATTTCTCAACAATCTCCCCAACAATCTCCCCCTTTTTGATGATGACAAAAACATTGAGTATATGCATGATTGATTAAAGAATTTATTTTATTTTCATAGTTAGGCTTAGGCTCCCCTGAATGAGGTAGCTCCCCCTATGAAACTCAAATAAATATCCCATTCATTCAATTATTTATTATATGCATATATAATATCATTCGATTAATTACTTTCGATTAATTTCTCCCATGCATATACAGTTATAAAACTCTCCCCTTTTTTGTTATCAACAAAAAGGTAGAGATGCATCAAACATAATCATTCATTCATTCATTCAAGATATGTTTTAACAAGATCTGAGATTCATTGATAATAGGAGAAGTACATTCAAACTCAGATTACATTGAGCATTCAAAATACTTTTCATTACATCAATGTATCAAAATGTAAAACATAATATGAACTTCATTACATTGCAAAGACTAAGCATCTAATACATCAAAAGTGAGTCCTTACAATCCTAGTTAAGTGATCTATAATATTTTTCATTCCGTCAGTTTGAATCTTAACATAATCCTTCAGTCTTTCATCTACAAAAGTACAAGCAGTTAATATTTTGTCTTGGAGTTCAGCATTGCATTTTGCATAGGTCTCACCATCTCCACAGATGTCTTTAAGTTCTTCAAAAATATTCTTTAGGTCTCCACTTAAAGACTCAGATGAAGTGCTAAGAGTTGATTCAATCTTGGTGATCCGATCATCTAAAGAATAAAGAGTTTCTTTAAGATTCATAAATTTGTTGTCAAACTCTGATTTCAATTTATCTGCCTGATCATCAAGAAGACCTTTAAGCTGCCTTAACTGAAGATCTGAAAAACCGACAGACGAAGAAGATGACTGATCAACCATCGGAGCAGGGGAAGGGCTGGAGCAGGAACAGGAGAGCTCGGAGGTACAGGAGATGAATGTCTAACTGACGGTCCCGGTGCCTCAGCATCCACGGCTCTATCTTCCAACATACTTTTCCTTTCCCATCTGCCATTCTTCTTCACAAAACCCATTCTATGAATAGTGGCCAAACTATAGTAATCGGTGTGTCTTAAATTTCTCATTGGCTCACTATCGGATATGATTATCCCTTGGCTTTGAAAGATTTTAGTAAGAATCATGCCGTAGGGTAAACTGGATTTTCTCTTGCTTCCACAATCAGCAATGTACCATAATATCATGCTCGGAAGATTAATGGGTTTACCAGTCACTATAGCATCCATTACAAAGATATCTCTCTCAGAAACATAGTCAAATCTCCCAATCTTGGGGAATAGGATCCTACTACAAATATTGTGGAGAAGTCTTAATTCTAAGGATAGTTGATTAGCAAAGACTTCTTCAAAACCAACAATCTCCCTGTTAAGCAATCTTGATAGAGCTGGGCTTCTATCATCAGATGAAAAAGTAGAGGTACCCGACACTGGAAGATCCAACAATCTTGAAAGCAAATCCACTGTCACAGATATTCTATTTCCTCTAATGATGCTTACAAGTCCATTGTCTCCTCTAGATAGATTTTTAAAATTCTTTGACTAGGGCTGGGTAGGTAGGACAATCTAAAGAACAAATCTTTTCCCATCCCATTTCAATCAACTGCCTCCCCACAAGAAATCCTTCAGCCTCAAATAATTCAAAATCGACTTTCCTCCCGGTTGTAATCACTCTATCGGCAAGTCGATCTACCTGAGATGGGGCCGTAGAGGGAGAAGCACTTGGAGTCGAAGAGGATGAGGTTGAATCCATGCTCGGTGAGGGTTCACGAGCGGGACGCCTCACAGTCTTCTTCACCGCCTTCTTCCTTTTCACCCCGGCCGCACCAAGGCTAGATCCACGGGTTTTAGGAGCCATTTGATCTAGTGGAAGGGTTAATCAGGGATTTCTGAGGATTTGGTAGGTTAGGAAAAATTTTGGAGAGAGTATTTGGATGATTTGAGTGAGTAGATGAACGAGGAGTCGACTCTGCCCTAGATAAATCGACCTGGGACCACTTCGAGTCGGCTCCCGCAAAGTATGGGGTCGACTCCGGGTAGTCACAGAAAACTATCCCGAAGTGGAGTCGACTCGCGCAGAGATGGGGTCGGCTCTAGAGTTTCAGCAGAAACATGGAGTCGACTCCGATACTGACCGAGTCGGCTCCGAGACCATTTCAGAGCAAAAAACATAAAGTTTCAGATAATCTGAAATGTGTCCGGATATTGATCATAAAAATTGATAAAATAATCATTGGATTTTAATAGATCAATTAGATGTGAATTCTAGATAAGATTTCCTTAAAGATCAAGGATTTGAAAGAATTTTAGATAAAATTTCCTTAGGGGTTTCAAATTCATTCTAATGGATCACAAATCCCTAACTCTCCTCTAAGATAACAGAATCTTTCTTCACTCAAGGGTTTTGTAAATATATCAGCTAATTGATCTTCAGTATTAACATAATCAAGACAAATTTCATTATTACATGTTCTCTAATAAAATGATATCTAATTTCTATGTGTTTGTTCTAGAATGTTGAATTGGATTTTTTGTTAGATTAATTGCACTTGTGTTATCACATTTTATAGGTGTTTTATCAAGTGTGATACCATAGTCTTCAAGTTGTCGCTTAATCCATAGGATTTGAGCACAGCAACTTCCAGCTGCAACATATTCAGCTTCAGTAGTTGATAATGCAACTGAATTTTGCTTTTTGCTAAACCATGAGATTAAGTTACTTCCTAAGAATTGGCATGCACCACTTGTGCTTTTTCTATCTAACTTACATCCAGCATAATCAGAATCAGTATATGCAATTAAGTTCAATGTTGAGTCTCTAGAATACCATAAACCTACATTTTTTGTTCCACTTAAGTATCTTAGTATTCTTTTAACAGCAATTAAATGTGATTCTTTAGGTTCAGACTGAAATCTAGCACATAAGCAAACAGCAAACATTATGTCTGGTCTACTTGCAGTTAAGTAAAGTAGGGATCCGATTATACCTCGATAATATTTTTGATCAACCTTCTTACCTTCTTCATCTTTGTCCAGCTTGCATGAAGGACTCATTGGTGTTCCGAGGGGTTTGATTGATTCCATACCAAACTTCTTTAGAATTTCTCTTGTGTACTTTGTTTGGTTGATAAAGATTCCCTCTTTGCTTTGTTTGATTTGGAGTCCAAGGAAGAAATTGAGTTCTCCCATCATGCTCATTTCAAATTCACCCTGCATCAACTTAGCAAACTCTTGACATAGAAGATTGTTAGTAGCACCAAAAATGATATCATCAACATATATTTGAACTACTAATAAATCTTTACCTTTTCTTTTCAAAAATAATGTTTTATCAACATTTCCTCTTATAAAATCATTTTCAATTAAGAATTTACTTAATCTATCATACCAAGCTCTAGGTGCTTGTTTCAAACCATATAATGCTTTGTGCAATTTAAAAACGTGATTTGAAAATTCATGATCTTCAAAACCTGGTGGTTGTTCTACATATACTTCTTCATTTATAAATCCATTTAGAAAAGCACTTTTTACATCCATTTGAAATAAGTTAAAATTCATGTGACATGCAAATGCAAGTAATAGTCTAATGGCTTCTAATCTAGCTACTGGTGCAAAGGTTTCATCAAAATCAATACCTTCTTCTTGATTATATCCTTTTGCAACTAATCTAGCTTTGTTTCTAATTACTATGCCATTTTCATCTAGTTTATTTCTAAATATCCATTTTGATCCTATAACAGAATGATTTTTAGGTCTTTCTACTAATGTCCATACATTATTTCTAGTAAATTGATTTAATTCTTCTTGCATTGCTAACATCCAATTATTATCTTTTTCAGCTTCTTCAATAGTTTTAGGTTCAATTTGTGATACAAATGCAAGATGATTACTAATATTTCTCATAGATGATCTAGTTCTTATTCCTTGAGATGGATCACCTATAATCAATTCCTTAGGGTGACTATAAGCATATCTCCAATCCCTAGGAAGATCCATATCATTATGATTAGTGTTAGTATCATCATCCTTAGGTGAATCATTATCTTTAGCGTCTTGCTCATGATCTGAAGATACATCAATATTTAATTTTTCAAGATCTTTCTCAATTATGTTTGTATCTTCTTCATCATCAAATTTTCGGAACGAGTTGCTAAAGATTCATCAAAAACTACATGAATGGATTCTTCAACAACTAAAGTTTTCTTGTTAAATACTCTATATGCTTTACTAGTTGTTGAATATCCTAAGAATATTCCTTCATCAGATTTAGCATCAAATTTGCCTAAATTATTTTTACCATTATTGTGAACAAAACATTTACAACCAAATGCATGAAAATATTTAATGTTGGGTTTTCTATCATGCCATAATTCATAAGGTGTTTTCTTTAAAATAGGTCTTATTAATGCTCTATTTAGGATGTAACATGCTGTGTTAATAGCTTCCGCCCAAAAGTATTTCGGGAGTTTACTTTCACATAGCATGGTACGGGCCATGTCTTCTAGAGTCCTATTTTTCCTTTCAACTACTCCATTTTGTTGAGGGGTTCTTGGTGCAGAAAAATTATGATTAATACCATTTTCATTGCAAAAACTTTCAAATAAGTGATTTTCAAATTCAGTTCCATGATCACTTCTTAGAGACACTATGGTAGTGTTTTTCTCATTTGTTACTTTCTTGAAGAATTTCAGGAATATCGAGAAAGTCTCATCTTTGTGAGCTAAAAATTACCCAAGTGAATCTAGAGTAATCATCTACTATCACAAGACCATATTTCTTTCCTCCTAGACTTGTGGTTCTAGTTGGTCCAAAAAGGTCCATGTGAAGTAGCTCTAATGGCCTAGAAGTTGAAACAACATTTTTAGATTTAAAAGAACTTCTCGTTTGTTTTCCAAACTGACATGCATCACATATTTTGTTATTTTCAAAATCTATTTTAGGTAGACCTTTACTAAATCCATTCTAATTAGTTTTGAAATCAGGTGTGTGCTTGCGTGACCTAATCTTCGATGCCACAACCAACCAATCTCATTCATATTAGCATTATTAGCAACTAAGCAATGATTATTAGTAGACAAATTGTCTAAGTCAATCAAGTATACATTGCCATTTCTATTTCCAATAAAAACAATGCTATTATCAATGGGATTAGCAACTGTGCATATAGAAGATTCAAATGATACTTTAAAACCTTTGTCACATAATTGACTAATACTAATTAAATTATGCTTTAAACCATCAACATAAAGTACATTTTCAATATATGTGGAGGGAGTTATTTGAATGTTACCAAGCCCAAGATTTGGCCTTTGCCATTATCCCCAAATGTAACAACTCCTCCTCTTTTCTTCAAGGGTGATGAATTCTTCTTTGTCACCCGTCATATGTCTTGAGCAGCCACTATCAAGATACCACTTTCTCTTTGATCTCTTGGCCACAAGACATTCCTGCAATGATGATCAAACTTATGTTTAGGTACCCAAGCTTTCTTGGGTCCTTCATGGTTAGTAGCAACAAAAATTGTTCCTTTCGGAACCCATATTTTCTTTCCTTTAATATTTAAGTTTTTATTAGGTTTTAGAATTTTACATTCATAAGATTTATGTCCTTTTTGATTACATTTAAAGCATGTAAAATTACTTTGGCCAGCACGCACAAAAATATTTTTCAGTGATTTTTGTTTTCTTAAAGTGTTATACCCTAATCCGGCTTTGTCAAAAACTGCTTTTTGACTATTTAATAACATGTCCAATTTAGTTGAGCTTAAGGTAAACTTATCAACTATGTTCTTATATTTTTCAACCTCTTTCCTTAGTTTATCATTTTCATTGGAAATTAATTCTTTTTCTTTTACCAAAATTTTATTTTCAGATTTAAGTTTCTTAACTTCATTATTAAGATCTTCCTTTTCTTTAATGAAAGTTAAATTTTTATTTTTCAAAAGCTTGTATTTCTTTTTCAAAACCTTGAAATCGCCGACAAGTTCATTAAAAGCATCAAATAATTCATCAAATGCAAATTCATCGCAAGGGTTATCGGAACTTACCTCATCGTTGTCGTCCGCCATAAAACATACATTTGCGACTTCCTTTTGTTCTTCTTCTTCGGAAGAAGATTCTTCGCTATCACTCCAAGTCGCCACATAAGCCTTCTTTTTCTTTTGTAGGCTTTCTTTAATTTAGGACATTCATTCCTAAAGTGCCCCGGTTTATTACACTCATAGCAAGTCAAGGGGTCTTTCTCTTTTTCTTTGTCCTTGTCCTTGTTCTTATCCTTTTCTCCTTCCCACTTTGCTCCAAATTTCTTCTTGTGGAAGGGTTTCTTTCTCCTCATGAATCTTTTAAACTTTTTAGCTAAGAGAGCAGTCTCTTCATCATCATCATCATCATCGCTGCTGCTCTCTTCTTCTTTTGCAGCTTTGAGGGCAATCACTTTCTTCTTCTTTGTGTCCTCCTCTACATGCTGCTTCATTGTCAACTCATGGGTCATAAGTGATCCTAGAAGCTCCTCTAAGGTAGAGTGTTGAGGTCCTTTGCTTCTTGGATTGCTGTCATTTTTGCTTCCCATGATCTTGGTAGTGACCTAAGAATTTTTCGAACAAGTTCTGAGTTAGTATATGTCTTACCAAGACTTTTTAAACCATTTACAATATCTGTAAATCTAGTATACATGCATGCAATGGTTTCAGATTGTTCCATGCTAAACAACTCATATTTATGAACAAGAATATTAATTTTAGATTCTTTTACTTGGTTGGTACCCTCATGGGTAACCTCTAATCTATCCCAAATCTCCTTTGCGGAATTACATGTGGAGATTCTATTAAATTCATTAGCATCTAAAGAGCAATATAAGACATTCATGGCTTTAGCGTTAAGCTGTGCCATCTTCCTATCATTATCATTCCAGTCCCTTTCGGGCTTAGGAACAATAGTGCCATCAATAACATGTGTGGGTGTACTAGGTCCATTAATTATAACACCCCATAATTCATAATCAGAAGCTTGAATGAATATCCTCATTCTTGCTTTCCAATAAGAATAGTTGGAACCATTAACAAAGGAGGTCTATTCGTAGAATGACCTTCAGCAAATGATCCAACTTGAGTTGCCATTTGGATCTTTAGCTCTTGATCGTGTGATCAAAATCTAATGAGCACTAGCTCTGATACCAATTGTTGGCCCAGATGACAACCCAAGAGGGGGGGGTGAATTGGGTTCTTTAAAAATTTAAACCTTTTAAGTATTTGTTTGCTTAGTGAGTGAAAGTGAATGCAGATGCAAAACAAAATACAATCAATAAGATAGAGATAGAGATAGAGATAAAGGAGACACGGCAAACACAAAGATTTTATAGTGGTTCGGTGTATCCAACACCTACGTCCACTCCCAAGATTCACTTGGGTCCACACTATAATCTTCTTGATTACAGCCGAGTTGTTTTACAAGCTCACAACTCAAACTTGTTGTTTTCCCGGGATCACAACGAACCCAGCCGGTTTTCTGGGCTCACCAGCACAAAAACCCTAACACAAGCTATACCAAGCTTGTACCGAGGTAAGACTACCTCCACTAGTTCAATCCCCCAGATTGAACTAGATACAAACAAAAGAAATATAGTTTTTCAAGTACACAGCTCCTCAATGAGCAGATAATCAAATGAAAGAACAAAGTTTAGAAAAGCCTGATTTGTAGTTGGTTGGCTTTTGAGATTTTCTTCTTTTCTCCTCAACTCCTTTGAAGTGTAGAATCGGGCCTCAGCTCAGATTCTTCACGGACTGAATGTTGGAGTTGATTTGAGCTTTTTCTTCCTTTCTTTGAATGTTGAAAATCTCTTGATTTGCACTTGAATAGCTCTTGGATTTTCTTCTAAAGCTTTCTTGGATAGTTGAACTTGAGCACAGATGAAGCTTCCTTTGATTTCACACTTTTTCTTTCACTCTATTTTTGAATCTCGGATTTTTTTCAAATGATGCTCTATTTTTCCTCTTTTTCTAAAGGATTTTTCTCTCTTGATTTGTATCTCTATGTGTGTATCTTTGATTTGAAAACGGCTTCTCTATTTATAGATTCTGCAAAAATATAGCCATTAGAAACAAAGAAATATAGCCGTTATTGAAAAATCTTACCGTTGGTGCTGAGTTGGCATTCAGAAAAATCACGCCCAGAATTGTTGGAGTCGACTCCAGCTTTAGGCGAGTCGGCTCAAAGACGCGATACCAAAAATAGAAATGCTCAGAAAGTTAGAGGGTCGACTCAACGAAAATAAAGTGTCGACTCCTGACAGTCGGGGGTCGACTCATGAAAGGCAAGGGGTCGACTCGCGAAGTGCTCAGAAAAATACTCTTCTGGTGTCTGAGCGGAGTCGACTCACACAGTCATGGAGTCGGCTCGACAGAATCGGGGGTCGACTCGAGAAATCACATGGGTCGACTCAGAAACAAACAGATATCTCTGTATACTGAGTGGAGTCGACTCTAAAACTCTAGAGTCGGCTCCGGAACGTATCGAAAATCAAAGAATTTTCTGATTGACTTGAAATTCGTTCCAGATTCATTTTAAATCAATTTTTTGATTTGAATACAATAAAATTGTCATTAGGAATCAATTCAAGAAATGTTCCAAAAACTCATTGATTGAAATATGAAGTATAAAAATTTCTTTTTGAAAGCTTAAACATGGAGCTTGAAGTTACTTTCAAATTGATTAAAGTCATACTTTAACATACTCATTGATTGTTCTAAATAAATTCATTGCTCATGTAAATAAATTCATTGCATCTTTTAATATACTCATGGATTTTGGTAATCATCAAAATCAATAAGATTAGGGCTACAATTTCTCAACAATCTCCCCAACAAAGCCGCAGGTGGTTCGAATGGAGTTTGAAACCAACTGCGTTGACGTCAAGGAGTACCAGTCGAGGAGGTTATTGAAGAAAGGATGATAGAGCAGGTGGAGACCTATTCTAAGGGAAACCTCGTAGACAACAACTCTACTAGGCCGAGAGGAGACTATCCTATTGTCGGGAGTGGGAAGGAACAGTCGGACGTTGTTCGTGATCTGGTAACGAGCCCTAATGTTGGCTAATTTTTGGCCCATTACGGTGGAGGTAGTCCCTTTTGGGGATTCCGTCCCACCCTCGATGAGGTACCGGTGGCTGCCAGACGACCCCTAGTGGGAGCCTGGCCGATGACTCGCCATTGGGACAGAGGAACACGGTCCTCGGAAGAAGGAGAAGAAGAAGACCATGAAGGTTGAGGAGAAGGGGAGGTCTACCGGCGTGAGGAAAAAAGGTCCTTAGGAGGGATAGAGGAAGATCAAGACGGAGAGGAGGCCATGGGAAAAGCTTGGGATGATCAGGGAGACTAACCTGGATTAGAAGAAAGAACAGCAAGGACGGTGAGGTTTGGGGGAAGATGCGGATAGGGCGAGAGCTCGAGGAAGAAGACGATCTCTAGGGTAGAATGCCAGGTTTATAGCGTTCCTTCAACTTTACCAATTTCGAATCGTCCTACCTAGCCAAGATGGCCATGCGGACCTCCTCTATAGGTGGTGTCGTCTCGGTAGGTGCTCGGCACGTGTGGCGCTCCGCCTTCGGCCTATCGTGGAGCATCGCTGGCGTTAGCACTGTGATGGCAATGATGGGAGTCACTTTTTGTGGGTTTTGAAAGGACACCCCCGTTTCGAGGCAAATCCCTACATATCTGACGGTTAGCTAGGGCGGTAGCTCTGCAGCGCCCAAGTCACCTGCGCTAAGGAATCACTCACCAAGGGACATGCACCCTTTCGCAATTGGTAATGCACCAGGATCAGCCACCTAGGAGCTTACGCCTTTTTCGCCTAGCATGGGTGGACCCGCGTCATCTCAGGGGCGAGGGGGCATCTGATGTGGTTGATTGGGCCACATTAGAGTTGACGGAAGAAGCAACTGACGGAATCCCAGCCTCGTTCTCCGAGGCCCCCTCGGCCTCCGAGACCCCCTCGGCCTTGGACCCCAGATCCCCTCGGCCTCGGACCTCATGTCCCCTCGGCCTCCGCAGCCTCCGAGACTCCCTCGGCCTCAGACCCCAGGTCCTCTCGGCCTCCGGCTACGGATCCCCTCGGCCTCGGATCTCGAGTCCCCTCGGCCTTAGACCTCGAGTCCCCTCGGTCTCGGCTGCGCATCCCCTCGACCTCAGACCTCATGTCCCCTCGGTCTCGGCTACGAATTGCCCCGGTTTCGAACCTCATGTCCCCTTGGTCTCGGTTGCGGATCCCTCCGGCCTCGAACCTTATGTCCCCTCGGTCTCGGCTGTGGATTCCCCCAGCCTCGGACCTCATGTCCCCTTGGTCTCGGCTGCGGATCCCCTCGGCCTCGAACCTCATGTCCCCTCGGCCTCAGACTCCAGGTCCCCACTACCTCAAGCCGCCTGACACTACCACGTGGCCCACCAACCATCTGCAGCTATTACGTGACCCACTAACTGTCTGCAATTGCACGTGACCACTATCTGTAATGACGCACGTCTGACACGACTAGGCCCACCTGCCACCTGTGGTGCCATGCCTGGCAGGTGGCTGATGGGGTAAGACACCTCTGACATGCTCAGTGTTGGTTGCGACCTATCTTTGTCAGCCCGACCACCTTTCCGCTACCAGACAATAATGCCTCGGACTTAGCTACCTTCTGAGAGCCGAAAAGAGGATTTTCGAACAGGTATAAGAACCTACACTCACAATGAGAGAATGAATCTAAACTCAAACTCTCTAGCTATTTTCTATTAGTTCTATTTTTTTACTGTTCCCGAGTCACTTACTTGAGCATCGGGTGCAATTGGTCTTCGGGGACTTTCTTGTAGGAGCTTCTTCGAGATGAAGGATCTTCATTTTCTGGCGTTAGAGGAACGTAACTTGGCGGCAATATGATCGAATCCATCCTAGCCCATGCCTATCCCTAGCTTTGAGAATTTTGCACATGTAAGTATTTTTTTCCCCTACAGGCATGGGCATAGTAAATGATGACTCAAAAGGCTTTCTCATTTTAAGCGAGTTAAATTGTGAAGAAACAAGTAAAGAGGTTTTGAATATACATAATCTAAGGTCTGATAAAATTAAATGCGCGGGTGGCAAGCTTTTTTTTTATACAGACGGGCGATCACACTATTCTCGTGCGAGTCAGCCCAGAACTATCAGAGTACAGAATCTGCATAAGAGCAGAGGGGCAGGGATCACACTGTTTCCAAATCCAGAAACCTCCGTGCTGGGCCACAGCAGCCGCAATCCAGTCTACCACAGAATTGGCCTCCCGATAGATGTATCGGATGTGGACACTGAGAAGACCCCGCAGAGCAGCCTGAATGTCACTGAGAATAGGGTTGATGGAGACCTGATCATAGAATCCCAATCTAAGCCACCGAATAACAGAGAGGGAATCCCCTCAATTAACATACAATGGGCATGAAGCTGCCTAACAGCATGAGAAATACCATCCCATACTGCATAAAGCTTAACCATGGGGACAGAAGAATCCAGAGAGCCAAAACCACCAGCTGCCAGCAAGGCTCCATCAGTACCCCGAATAATAAAAGCAGATCCAACCAGTCTTCCACGAACGCTTCCATCAAAATTGATTTTTACAAACCTTGGAGGGGAGCTCCCAAGAGATATAAACCGTACGATGGTTCGCTGCCGAAGCAGCAGAGGAGCTCCAGAGGCCAAGGTTTGAGAAATCAGAACCAGTGAGAAGAGAAGCACTTTCAGCCACCATGGATATGACCTTCTGTTCAAGTCTGTGAGGGGAAATATTCTCATTAGTAAAGATGAGTTGGTTATGCGACAACCAGATCTGATAAGCAGTGATAGCCCAAAGGGCACAGCGTTGTCTAGTAATCGTCCGGAGGGCATGAAGGAAAGGGGAGCATGAGGAACCAGAATCATCATTCTGCAATCATAACCCATTCTCGTCCAAATCCCACATAAAATGGTGTTGGGGAACGCGGAATACCCCCAAGATCACGGCTATAGCGTATATGAGTAATACAAAAAAAAACTTTTACCGTTCTAATCTAAGAGTACAAGATCATACCTTCAGATTTGAACTTTCGATCACTTTGATTCGATTGCTCGACCTCAACCTTTAGCCTTCCGCGTATTCCCGAAAATACCTTCTTTCTCTCACAAGATGGTGGGATCTCTTGGCCGTCCTAGGGTTTTTTATTTTTTTTTCTCCAAAAAAACGTTCTCCCCTAGCAACCAACTGAGAGGGTATTTATAGGGCTACAACAGGGAGTAATAGGCAAATATGAAAAGGACTTCCTACGTAATTAAATCTCTCAATCCTACCCGGGTTAGGATTCAATTACGTAAATTAAATTCATTCCACTAAAGAATTATAATTGTACTCCTAATCATATTTGAATTTATATTTCCGAGCCTTTAATATTAAATACTTATTATCTCCCCACGTTAAGATTACAGATATCCACCAATTAAATTTAATTACTGACAATATAATTTAATTGATTTTATTATCCTTGAGACCTATCCACTTAACTTATTTGATGTATCGGATTCAAAATCCACTTGCAAGATTTGATACAATCAAAACTTATAAGCTTCCTCAAGGGGATATCATCAATCCAATTTATCAGGACGTGGTTTCCTTCAACTATTAATATTCACCATATATATAATGTTATTGCCCAACCCACTGAGTTTATTGACTCATATAGAATCTCACTCTATGTGTAATCAAAGCAATAATCACTATATACACGTGTCTAGAAATAGAATTCGGATTAAGAGCATAAGTAATCATAATATTCATGAGGTTTAAATTATTTTATAAAGTCAGTATAAAATAATTAACTCAACTGAGTCCTGTTCAATACACATAAAGTGTACTAGCACAAATAGTTAGAATAAACCATTCCCGTAGTCAAGACAGACCTACTAAAAATTTGTGCTTCAGTTCTACTGATGGTGTGTCCAATTCCATCTAAAACTGTGAACAATAAATTTGTATTCCAAAAGAACCGATGATCTAGTCTTCTGTGTGTAAGCCGTACTCTGCACACTAGATCAAATACTCTTTGTAAATACTAGACACATACACATATATATAGTAAATGGCATACATTGCTCAAAATGAATTCTTATTAAAATATAAAGACATAACATAAAGCATATCTTTTAGTCTATATCTCTATCAAATGGGACATATGAAAATGGCATGATCAATAGTCTCCTCATCCTGCCCACATAACGGACACACCGCCTCAATATGAATACCCCTTCTCGACAGCAGAGAGCAAGAAGGAAGACAGTCCCACATTATCTTCCATATGAATGACTGGACTCTGGGATGAATAGGGAGCATCCATATCCACTTCGCATCCCGCAAATCATGAGGCTGGGTCTAAAAATCCCAATAAGGTCCCTAGTGGGGGCCTTGGACAGACATGATCTCCTCCATAATCTCATATCAGGTATGTGTCCCAAAGTGAGGGGAATAGAAAGTATCCTCCGAGCAAGCTCTTCCCCAAATAAGCTGGTCACCACAGAGGTATTCCAAGAAGGGAGATCCAAAATGATGAGATCCCTCACCCTCATATGCTGCGGAACATCCATGCTGATAAAGGATGGCCAGCAAGAAAGGGGGAGATCCGTAATCCAACTGTCCTAAATGACATCAACCGAGGAGCCCTCCCCAATCATCCATGATATATTGCTCCGAATAGGCGGAGCATGACGACACACCTCCTTCCAAAAGGAGTACTGTCGCATAGACCGATGATCCATAGCTAAGGACCAGTCACCATATCTAGCTCTCATAAAAGAACTCCAGAAACCATGAGGATCAAGGAGAAACCTCGACGCGTGTCTCGCCATCAAAGCGTCTCTCCTCACATACAGGGACTGAATACCTAGACCCCCTTCATTTAAAGGCATACAAATCAAATCCCAGGCTTGAAGATGAATGCCGCGACAGTCTTGCGAAGAAGCCCATAGAAAGTCCCTGAACCACTGCTCTATCCTGTGCAAGCAAGTGATAGGGACCGCAGCATTAGAGATAAGATGCATAGGAAGGGACGTAAGGACAGAGCGGATAAGAGTGATCCTAGCCATCATGGATAAGCTGGTGATCTGCCAATCATCAATCCGATCCCGAATGCGTCTCTCAATAATAGCGAAATCACTAATACGTGGACGCCTCCCCAAAACTGGATACCCAAATAGGACAGCCCATCAGCCTTTGCATAGATACCCAAAGCTTGGTGAATGGCTTCCCTTATGGACCTGGAGGTCTTCGGGCTGAAACAAATGGAGGACTTATCTAAGTTGACCTTTTGCCCCGAAGCACTGCAGTAGCATTGGATAAGAGAAGCATAACTAACAGCATTACGAACAGAGGCTGGCCCAAAAGAATACAGTCATTTGCAAAAAGAAGGTGAGAAACAGGGGGTCCCATTGGACCAGCCAGAAAGGGAGCAATACGGTGGTCCTGCTGTGCCTTGTGAAAAGCACGGGAAAGGTCGTCCGCAGCCAAAACAAACAGAAATGGGGATAACGGGCATCCCTGTCTCAGACCCACAAAAGAATGGAAAAAACTAGTCTGCATCCCATTAATACTCAGAGAAAAGGAAGGCTTCTGTATACAGGCCATAATCCAGTCAATGAATAGATCATGAAAACCAAACTCAATCAGAGTACGATGCAAAAAGTCCAGCTCAACCTGTCATAGGCACGCTCCATATCAAGCTTACTGCCATAAGACACTGACTGGCCGAGGCTCTTTGAAGATCATGCAAGAACTCCTGAGCAATGAGAACATTATCAATGATACTCCGACCTCTGATGAAAGCCCCTTGTTCAGCAGAGATGAGCTGAGGGATCACCACACGCAAACGGGAAACAAGAAGGCAGGCACAGACCTTATATAGTGTAGTACACAGGCTGATCGATTGAAAATGATTATGGGAAGAAGCATCATGGCGCTTCGGCACTAAAGTGATAAGAGTGCGATTCCAATCAGTAGGAATAGATTTAGAGAGAAAAGTCTGAATAGCCTGAATGACCTCCTGGCCAACAATGTCCCAATAGTGACGGAAAAATAATGGCGGAAAGCCATCAGGGCCAGGCACCTTGATAGGCCCTAGGTCCCATAAAGCCGTGAGAATCTCTCAGCCGTGATCGGTCTAGTCAAAAGGTCATTCTGCTGGTCAGAGACCTTCTTAGTAGGAGAAACCCTGAACACAGGAGCCCCAGCACCATCTGACTCAGTCCATCTAGACTGAAAAAACCGAAGTAACTGATCATGGATAACAACAGAGTCGGTCTGGAGATTGCCCTCCTCATCAGCTATTCTCCGAATTCTATTAGCAGCCTGACGCTTCAAGGTGGTCTGATGGAAGAACCTGGTGTTGCGGTCTCCTTCCCGGATCCACTGAACCCTAGACCGCTGTCTCCAATAAATCTCCTGCTGCATGAGGAGAGAGTGGGAAGAGCAAGCTTGGAGCGAAGAGAGGAGAGGTCAAGAACAGATAGAGAGCCATCCCGATCCTCTTTTTCTTGGATAAAAGTAATGTCAGCTTCAACTTGCTCAATCTGTCTCACTAAATTGCCGACCTCAAATCTATTCCATATGATCAGCCGACGTCTAACTAGCTCCAACCGTCTAGAGAGCCGATAAGAAGCATTACCTCTCATAGGTAAGTGCCAGACCTGGGATATAATAGCTCGAGCTGAAGGGTAGGACGTCCAGAATTCCTCAAATCTGAACTGTTGCCGCTGATAAGGAACAGGATCAGTGGAAATCAAGATAGGATAGTAATCAGACGCAATCCTGGGCAAATGAGTGACAGTGGCAGAGGGAAACATCTGAGCCCATTGAGCAGTTGCTAGAGCTCTATCCAACCTTTCCCAGACACGAGCCGAACCCTGACGGTTATTACACCATGTGAATTGGGCTCCAGAGAATCCCAAGTCCAGCAAGCCAGCAGAAGAGATAAACGATCTAAACTCAGAGATATCTGCTGAGTCAATGACCCGTCTGCCCCTCTCTTTTCACTAGCAGCCACAATACAATTAAAGTCACCAACTACAATGGATGGGATATCCTGGTTAAGGAGGGAGAGGATCTCAGCCCAGAGAACATGCCTTTCCCTGAAATCAGTGCTGGCATAAATCTCCGAGAGGTCAGGGGTCAGAAGACCCTTCGGAGACAAGAAGAGCTATGTGTTGATTACATTGGTGAAAGGTATTCACATATATCAATGAGTGCCGCCAAAAAGTAATAATCGCATCAAAAAGACCTTGAGACTCTACAGCATATAAAGACAAGTTTAGCAGCGCCGAAACCGGTCAAGCTGTTTCGTTGGAGCTTTGATTTCATAAGGTGCTAACAGGCAAAGAGAGCGTACAACGTGAAAGAATTACGTTGGAGCGGTTTCTTACATACCTAGATCATAAGTAGTCAACTTGTAAAAAAAAGTGGAGTTCAATAAATTTTTTTTTTTTTTTTTGATTAGCTGGCTGGCCTTGCGCTGCGTTTTGCAACGTTGGCATCGAAGTTCATGCATGGTTGCCCCGTGTTGGCATCCGTTCATGCATGCACTTTGTATTTGAATTTTTAGATATATGCATAGGATAATTTTTTAACAACAATATAAATATTAAGGTAAATATATAATAAATTTTAAAAAATAAAATTAAAAAAATATATAAAAATAATAAAAATAATTTTAATTAAAATAAAATAAAAAATTTGATTACTATAGTTTATGGTTTGAAGGTATATAACAAAATCTTAAAATATTTCATCTAGAAAGAATGATTTTTAACACATGATACTAATAAAAATAGAGATAGATCTAAATTAAGATGAATAAAAATAAAAAAATATAATTATTTGTAATTTAAGAATTTAATTTTGAATGTAGCACAATCTAAAAAAATAGATTTATATAGTCAATTTTATATAAAAAAAGTTTAGATAAATTTGCTGAATTGAATTGAAAATAATTTTTTTATACTTTTTTATTATATTTTTAAAATAATAAGAACATATCGAAATAATCGACCAAATCGCTTTAAACATAACTTTTCTATCTTGCTCCGAAAGGCATTCGGTCATTATCTTTTTTATTCTTCGTCACAATCATCATCTTTTTTATTTCTTTATTTGTTCATTTATCCATTAAAGCCATCATGTCTTTGGTCTTCTTAATATCTTTTTTTCTTTTTTTTTCTTTTTTTTAGAACCGCTATCGCCTTCATCTTTGCATCGGAGCCATCATCTTCTCCAGAATACCCATCCGCGAGTTGCTATGATAGCGGCATCCGTAGCAAACATTCTTAGGCAGTGTTTAATATATGGGATAAGGAAAAATATCCTATATCTTTTTATCTCCAAATGCTATAGCTAAAAAGAATAGATCTGAAAAAATTTAATCAAAGGGATAATTCTGAACTTATTCTCTAGGAAATCAGAAACAAGTAAATTATTCTTGGTAACATACTTATAATTTTAAAAAGATGCTTATTTCCTCAGCTATCTTCTAGATAAATGCTATTCTATATATTTATCCAGAAATAACTTTTGAAGGAGGGGAGAAGAAAGTAACACACATGGCAGAGCGCTCTTCTCGTCTGATTAAATCAAGAGTTTTAATTTTTCTAGCGCATCAGAACGCAGTCTCCTCTAAAATCAAATAATTTTTTTTTAAAAAAAAGTACGGTAGCAAAACACAAAATGGGTTAAAATTTATAAAGCTTTAACATTATTCTCACGCTCCAGCCAAGTTTTTCATTGTTTTGAATCTATTGCTACCTCTCTTTCCCTTGATTTGTTTTTTAGCGCAATCTAATAATTAATTAAATAATCCATATATTCACCCCTCAAACAACCTCGGCAAAAATCTCTCATTTCTTCTCTCCTCTATTCTCTTCAGTACAAGTCTGTCCGGAGATTTCTGTGCCTTCTTCAATCAGCTCTTCGATGCATATATATGTTCATCGCCCACCGTGGGCAACATCTCAACATCTCATCACCACGCCCGATTTTACTCCATCATATCGGTGCTTGCCCTTCTTTAATTTGTTGGCCTGCGTGTAAAGTCAGCAACCATAGAATCTCAAGAGTGTTTCTTAGAATTTCATAGACTTTTCATGTTTTTTTTTAATAGATTCATTCTCGTATCTACCTAGATCTAAAAGAATAGATTTATTGAGAGGGATTCTATGATTATCATTTCTTGGTTATTAAAGAAAAGCTATTTAGATGGTTCTTCAAATTCGATTCTGACGGACTGTTAGTTTATGTTGCGAGAAATTGATTCTGTCCAGATTCATCATATTTATCGTGAGGCCAACTCGGCGGCGGACTGGATGGCTGCCTTTCTTGCTTAACATACGAGTCCATGATTTGGAAGGCAGGGGACCCATGTCCTATCCTTCTGCAGTAGATCTTATTTTCTGATGTATTTAGGCTGACTCATTCAAGAATTGTATGATCACTATTTGTAACAAAAAAAATAAATAAATTTATTCGTTTTTTACCTATCTCAATCTATAAGAGTAGATCCCATATTTTTTTTTTTTGAGACATGCAAGGGTTTACGGAAACAAACTTTTTCTTTTTTAATTTTGTTTTCATCGACACCGTGATTTAGGATGTAGATTCACTGAAGATATTGGAGGGTTTACGAAAACAAACTTTTTTTTTTTTTTTTTTCATCGATACCATGATTTAGGGGTATAGATTCATTGAAGATATTGATAGTCTTCGACGATCCACTATTTTCACTATCACATCTGATACGATCATCATCGACAAAAATAAAGGATTAGGATCAGACACCTTCATCCACCCTCCTACTGCGGCACCCATGGCCGCAGCAGGCTGCATAAAAATAAAAATAAAAAACTTCGATTACATTAGTTTTTCTTTTGGTGGAACAATTGACGCATCCTTCGTTTCATACGTGGAGAAACAATCATGATCAAAATTATCGCTGGACCTCAATCCAATTTGGTCTGCCGCATGTACACGAGTCGATGAGATGACTCCATACGGATAACGTGAACGGCTGATCCGGAACCCTCATAGAAAATTATATACTCTTTTAAAATTCAACCAGTAAAAATCTTAAGAACACCAAGCCCTCGGACGGTAATAAAAGAACCCCCGCAACCCCAATTTTTATTCTCGTTGCTTCTCCTGTACGCCTCTTCCCTCTTCGCCTCCAAACCCTCGCTCTCCGTCCCCAACCCTGCCCTGCCCTAGCTACAAAATATGTGAAGAAGAATTCGATCTCCGATCGAAATCCTCTTCCGGCCGATCCCCATCTTCTTTCTGATTGTCCGACGCCGACAGCCCCCCGAATCTCAGATGAACGGCGGTGCGTCGTCCTCCAAATCGTCCCCACCCGTTGCTCCCGCCGCCACCGCGGCCCAGCTCGCACCGGGCTTCCGGTTCCACCCCACCGATGAGGAGCTCGTCGGCTTCTATCTCAAACGCAAGGTCACCGGCAAACCCCTCCGCGTCGATGCTATCGCGGAGATCGATCTCTACAAGTGCGAGCCCTGTGACCTCCCGTCCCGATCCCGGATCGTTAGCCGGGACCTGGAGTGGTACTTCTTTAGCTCACTTGATCGCAAGTACTCCAGCCGTCCCGGTTGAATCGCTCCACTACCCAGGGCTATTGGAAGACCACCGGCAAGGACCGCTCCGTCCGCCACAACAACCGCGTCATCGGTATGAAGAAGACCCTCGTCTACCACGCCGGCCGGCACCCCGCGGCGAGAGGACCAATTGGGTGATGCACGAATACCGGCTCGAGGACCAGGAACTCGCTGACCGTGGGATCATTCAGGTATACAAGATAGTAGGATAGGGGATTTTTTTTTCTTTTAATACTTTCTTGGGTTGAAGATGTCATCTTGGTTTCAGTCTTGTTATTGCATTGAATTTGGGTTTTCGGTGGGAAGGATACGTACGTTGTATGCAGGATTTTTAAGAAGAACGGCGCAGGGCCGCAGAACGGGGCTCAATATGGGGCGCCGTTTAACGAGGAGGAGTGGGAGGAGGCAGTTGGTGGTATGATGGTGTTGAAAGAGGATGGCGATGATGACTCCAATGATGCTGCGGAGCAGAAGCAGGAGTCCTCGCAGATGATTGATCTTATGCAGGTAAATTGTCTGCTGATTGTTTATTATTTGAATGATTGTGGATCGTTTTTTTCTTTGTACATGTTTGTATGTATTTTTATCAACCTAATAAACTACGTTATAACAGGAGAAAACTATAGTCTCCTGTCAATGGTAAATTTTCCGGAAGGTTAGGATAACATGCATTGAACGTCGTGTTTGCCTTTCTCCTTTCTTTCTCTTTCTTCATTCCGTCTGAATGTAAATTTATGTGAAGCTTCTAACGCTTATTGTTAATTTCTTATTTTACAAATGCATCTTCATATTGCATTAGTTTCTGAAATATAGTATTTAATAAGTATCTCATTTTGTATTGTTTTTCCACCATTTGGTTTAATTTTGACCGCCCAAAAGATAATGATTAGAGTTTGACAACATATTTCGTAGAACTAGTTTTTTTTTTTTTGGTGAAATTGTGATGAGTGCTGTGTCCCAGTTTAATCATGATGATTTCCTTGTGTTATTATTATTATTATGGTAGTACATTATCGAGTTGGTGAAGCTGTGCTAGGTTGTACATTATTGGATGTTGCTGTCAAAAAATCATTTGCATGCATTTTTGTTAAGTATGAATGGAATACCTATTGATTATATGTATTTGTTTGATGCGTCCAATCTCCATGCTTCTGTCAACTGACAACTGTGGTTCATTCTGCATCACTAGATGTGGTAGGAGTCCTTGTCATTGTTCATCTTTATATCAAGTATTGCTGGAATGAACTATTTTTCTTATATTTGCACATAATGGCATTACTATATGGACAGTGTTGGCTAATTTCCTTTTTTTTACTTGTCTTAACTTGTTCTATTGCTATAGTTTAAGGCGGCCATGATTTTGTATTTTTAATAATGATCATCACTTAGTTTCAGGGTTTTTTTTAACTGATCATGTAGTATTTTAAATTTTGTGCACTCATTTACTCTAGTTGCAAGCCATTAATATTCATGAATTGGTCATTTTTGAAATAAACAAAACATAAGTTTCGATGTCTTTCTCATTTGGAACTATTAAAAACTATTGAATCGGAATTCTAATTCCATAGTTTTAATGATTTCAGTGTTTGGAATGAAATAGAACTATAGAATTGGAATTTTGAATCTTTAAAAACTACGAAATCAGAAATCCAACCAAAAATTATTGGATTGTGAGAGAGCTGAATTAAAATTTATGGGACCCACAATAAAATATTTTATATTTTCTGTCAAACAAAATAATACCCCTCTCAAACCTCCTATCAAATACTTCAACTTCGTTTGCATCTCTTGTCTCTCTATGGTTGTCAAATCTTCACATGAATTCTTGAATGGCCTTTGTTGTTCCTTTAGATTTTATTTTAAATAATCAAGGCCTAAGTTCTTTATATTATTTTTTTTTAATCTTTCATTAAGGGTAATATGGTAAAATCATTTTATGAATTCCATTTCCATCTTAATTCCCAACAAAATAATTGGAATTCAATTTCTTAGTTTTACACTTTTTTCCAAACACAAGAACTGGAATTCCAATTTCAATGGAAATTATTAAAAATATGGAATTGGAACTCTATTTCTGGTGGAATTGGTTCCAAAGGCTAGTGCTAAACTGTATCTACAATCTTTTGTTGATCTTTTTAATGCACATTGTCGGTTGCAAGGTTTTAAATTCCACAGGATGGGAGGGTCCCATTTCCCCGCAGAACGGATTGCGTTGCCATTTCGGTCGTCCCACTAATCCGCCTTTCATTTATTTCTTTTTTACTTCATTGTTTCTTTTTTTTCTTTTCTTTATTTTTTTCTTTCTTTCTTTTTTTCATTTTTCTTCTTATTATTTCTCTTTTTCTTCTTTCCTTCCTCTCTTTCTTCCCTTCCCTTCCCTTTCCTTTCTTTCTTCTTTCCTTTTTTTTATTCCTCCCTTTATTTCTTTTCTTCCCCTTTTATTTCTTTCATTTTTTTCTTTTTCTTTCCTTCCTTTATTTTCCCCTTTCTTCTTCTTTCTTTTCCTTGTTTTTCTTTCCTCTTTCTTCAGGGGCTATTTTCCATAGGAATGGAACAAAACAGGACTTAAAACCCTGGGTTGAGTTACGTTGCATTGATTTTTCCATCATTGTTAGTGCTGTATTTGAACATATTTAACTGTTTTCAGAATCAATTCGTGGACAATCAACATGTGAATGCTGCTGAATTTGTGGTGGGTCCTCAGGGGCAAGATGATGGTAGCCATAAAGAAGATACCTTGGTTTTACCGCAGGAGATGCCAAGATACCCAACTTTCAATAAGGACATGGTGGAATGTATTGATGAACCTGGTCGGCAGAATACACCAGTTCTGATTAATGGCATGGGTGACAATATTGACATGGCAGACTGGTCTCATGCTCCTCCAGGCCAAAATGATGGATATGTGGAGCTTAATGATCTTGCTGATACCGTAAATGCAGAAGACCCTCCTAATGAAGACTCTGTAATCTGCCCTTTAAGGTCCTGTAATGATTGGAAATCTGTGGATGGAGTAGATGATAGTGTCAATTTACAAGAAAACCTTGATGTGGAGGAATTCTTCGATACTGTGGATGAAAACAGCGACCAGCCAGAACTGTTTCAAATGTTCCCGGCAGTTCAGGATAATTGTAATACGCAATCGATTGATATCACAAATCCCTTAGCTGGTGATTGTCCTTCCAATCAACTGGCTGAGGAAAATTCAATGTTTTATAATGCACCTAGTCAGGATGGTTTTGAAGAACTGAATCGCCTTCTGTACCCATGCCCTACAGATCCATCTCATTTTGATATGGTGGATGATTTGATGGCATACTTTGATGCCACAGATGATAATTTACAATTAGACACTGGAGGTTCTTTAGAAAAGTCAGGGTTTGTTAATTCTTCTATCTGGGACCAGCTCAATCACATGTCAGAGGTATGCTCAATCAAAACCTCAAGTGAATTTGCTGTATATCTTTCAATCAAGCAAGCATGAATATATTGATGCATAAATGAGATAATATACCATATTATTCTTTTTTGCAGCTTGATGGTGTCAATGCTGAACCAAACAATGCAATCCCACAGGCGTCAGAAGTAAATGTTATGAGTGGTGCGTCATCCTCTGTCAGCTTACCCAATGCTGGTAATCGGTTATATAGCAACACTGATGTCAATATTGTGCCAGGTATGGTTTTACATTGTAACTCTTTATGACCTGGTTATGTCTGATTACCGTATAGATAGTCCAAAATTTCTTTGTTTGTAAATTATAACTGTTTATCCGTATAAAATGTAACTTCTGATGTTATATAGTTGGGAATTGCAAGAGAAGAATGGACTTTTGGTGATGATTGGTTGCATATAGTCTAGATGCTCAGGCATTTATCTCAAGATTGAACTTCTAGACTGGGCCTTCTTGTGTGTTTAAACGATACTGTTCTGAATGCATATTCTTTCTTAAATTTTTTGGTGCAGATGTTGAGAAGAATGAGAGTAATGATAAAACTGTGACAAAACGACTTGTCAACATGTTGGGCTCGATCGCTGCTCCCCCTGCTATCGCTGCAGAATATCCTGCTGGGTTAGGGAAACCTGATGGACAAATCTCCCCAACCCATCCAGCCAGCTCCGTACATCTCACTACAGGGATGATCCAAATACAGGGTTTAACTGTGACAGGCAGCACAGAGCACTGGTCCTTGCAGAAGAATGGAGATATGGGCTTCCTCCTTTCCTACAACATGGCTGGTGATGGAGTTGGAAAATCTCCAGGTTTTGAGCCAATTTCAAAGATGCAGGGTGGACCAGTGTCAGTGGTGCTGCGTGGTGGCTTTTATTTTTTCTTCCTCTCCGCACTGATTCTCACAGTAAGCTACAAGGTGGGATTATGTATTTATAACAGGTAAATTGGTTTGCCTATTGAATACATACTGTTTTGATCATGAGCGCAGAACATTTAAATCTTGAGGGAAAATGAAGGACCCTAAAGTGTTATGTATTGCATATTATGACCTCTATGATAACTAGTGAAAAAACTATCAATGGCTTTTTTTTCGATTAAATTAAAGGGTGCATGCATGGACCGACTTTTACTTTTGTCTCTTTATTTAACAGTAATCTGTGTAATATGATACGTATGGTTTTTCCTCTTGCTGTTTATATTCTCTTAGGGATTTCTTTGCACATATATGAGATTTGTCAACTTGCTTGATGTTTTTCAAATTGCTGGTGCAAAAATTAACTTGTGTGGTTTTGAGTGTGGTTATGGGAATTAATGCCACTTTGTTGAACACCAAATATGTACCTATTGGAATAAGAGAGGCTCTTTATTGGATCATATATGCTACTTTGATATTGTAAATTGATATCCAAAGTTGTATATGCCAAGATTAACAGCATTTTCTTTGCAAGGCAGCCAACTTTGCATAACTCTAGTAATTTAGAGACTGTTTGGTATTGTATGTTTTGTTTTGTTTCTCTGCAAATAAAGGAAATACCACGTGGATGTTAACGTTGAGGGTAACATTTCCACAATTTATGCAATTCCTAGCTTTTTTTTTCCAATCTTTTTTTTAACGTAACATTTCTATGATTTATGTTATTCGTTGTTTTTATTTTCACTAGGAAATAAATCTTTGTTGCGAAAAGCTTTAAAGATTTTTTAACAGTTTAGAAAAACAATAGGGGTTTCATTCTTCATGTTCAATCAGGCTCATTCGTGTTTTTGAAAAACAAAATGACAGCAGCGTGCTAGTTTGGCTTTCGTGATCTGTTGCATATCTGAAATTGTTTTGCCAGTCTGTCCAATTGTTTTTCAAGCAACATGCTCTGGGGTACATTTGTTATGAAGGATCACGGAAAGAAGAGCCATCATAAGCTTGTGCGGGTGAATTGGTGATTAGCGATGCATTCAAGTGCACGATTTTATTTTCGTGTCCTCCCATCCAAGTCACAGTATCGCAGAGAAGAAACTTAGTCTATTCTAAATCTGGGATGCATCGCTGATATAAAGCAAATGTCCTACGTATGAGAAAACAGATATGGTTTAAATTACCGATCCTCTCTGCCCTTGATTGGCAATTCATGATCAACCTTTATAACAAATAAGGCAGCTCTCTGGCCCTAAAGATTGGTTGCACAAAAAATGAAGAGAAATTATTTAAGCTGGATTGTCTACAATAAATCTGCATCAGCTAACATACCATGGACCATCTTAAGGATTTTATGGAAAAGAGGTACTACAACTTTTGACATGCTACACGCTAGGGATTTTCAGGGAAAACGGTCTGAACAAATGTCAAGAAACGCTTTGAGTAGAATTGAGGGTCCACTGCTGAGATGGAGACGGAGTCAAATTGAAGGACTTGTAAGCACGTTCAATCTTCTTAGTAATGTTGTACTCCTGCAAAATGTCGATGATCCCTAGGTAGAGAACCACATCATACACCTCATGGAACAACTGGGTTTTGTCTTCTTCGGGTGCATGGAACAACTGGGTTTTGTCTTCTTTGGGTATACGCTCCGCCCTTGCAGGCATGTTAACCCCCAGCTGGATCTGTAGCCTGGTCGAAGTAAACATTTAAGATCAGATTTGTCGAATTGCAAAGATTGAGGAACAACCAATCACAAACTAACATGAGCGCACAAGGCCGGCAATCTCCCGAGCTTCTCGAGAGAGTCGCTAAAACAATGTGGACAAAACAACTTGCCTGGCTGTGCCTGGAAGGAGCAGATCCACTTCCTCGAAACCAGCAGCTGATGCTCTTAAACGGCTACCTCTGATATGAGGACCCACAACAACACTGTTTTCATCACTCCCGCGTGGAACCAAAACAAGGCCTTGTGGGTAGTTAAAAATCTCATCCTCTTGGACATCTGAAATTGGATAATAATTATTAAAGAAATTATAATCATTTCCTAGGCAAAGTGGTTCAAGGTCTTGAGCAAGCAGTAGATGCTAGAGGCCTTGTAGTAACATCAAATTTGACATTTTACATGATGACGACATGGTTATCTCATTCCAAATTCAACAACTCAAATTATATCCTAAGCAATACAATGAACATTTTACACATCACATTGGTAAGGGCACAAGTTTCAGGTTTCTCTGCAAGCAAAAAGCCATAAACAGCACTACAATGATTTCAAGACCATCGACAACTATACAATGTGGCAAATGATTAAAAGGATCACTATTCTCTAGCATACAGAAGATCATTTAGTTTTCTATCAAATACACTGATTCAAGAAACCAAAAATAGATTTAAGATGACCCTAGAGCCAAAACACTCCTCACCAAAATTTTCAATCAAAACATGTTTGAACAAACGGACATGGAATAGTAATGGATCAAATAAGAGCATGCTACACTACGTGAAGAAAAACATGTTTGCATACAGATTTGTGTGTATATATATACACACACAAGCATATATGTTTATAACTATAATATACACATAAATATATAAAAGAGATTTTTTTTGTCCTCATGGTACAACAAAAGCAGTTGGAAAACAATAATATACAATGTGGATATAATGCTGGTACTTTATGTACCACTCTGCATATTAGAATCTAATATAACATTGCATGTTTTATTTTGTGCATGTCTGTGATATTTTGGATGCAAGCAGTTGAGTGGCCGATGGCTGTCACAACCTTCCAGATTTGAAGTTAGGTGCTTTTCACCTCTGAAGATTTCACAACACAATTCCTAGGTTTCCTGAACATAAGCATCTTTTGTAATCTTCAGTGACCTGATATATGTCTCTTTATCTCTTCAGTTTCAAGTGTGCATGTTAATAAGACATTAAACAGATAGTCATGTATAAAAATTCATTATCAAGTAAACTGTGCATATATCAGGAAAAGAAGTTCAGGTAAATAACATAGGTGAGTCCCAATAAGCACTAGAGTAAATAAATGACTGTCCTATTTTTTGACCATAGTAAACCAGACCATTTTTGTGAACTCTCCCCCTGATAAGCAGAAATTCAAGTTCTTTCAACTGATATTTAGAAACTCCAAATAATCCACTTAATTTTCAGTGTCTATAATCAATTTTCTCTCATTGGAAGACACCAGTTTATCTTCATCTACTTTCAGCTAAGATTTTCATCCTAGAAAAGAACTGCTAAACCCTAACACAAAAGCAAGAACTTTTATTAACTCTTTTCTTTCACAAATAAGAACAAGCACAATAAAAGCAGATAAACTAATTCTGTGAGTTATCACGAGTGTCACCCACCTTCCTCAGAGAGGACAGTTAATCTGTCTGCTGTCATACTTCGATGATAGGATACATGTGATCGCAAGTGCTGGGGAGCTCGATAATGGACACCTAGCAATATGCTGTAATCCATTATGTGTTGTGTTTCCAAAAATTTGCTATCAATCTCAATCTGCCTGCAGGATAAATTGATTAAAGTATGGCAAACATCAGAAGGTTATATGGAACCATTATTCAATTAAAATATTTAAAAACTGCACATGTCTATGGTAATGATAGAGGTAGAGGTAGATCTAGACTGATATGGACAAAAATGATTAAGAGAGATATAACTATTTGTAGTTTGAATATCGACTTAGTCCTGAATAGAACTGAGTGATTCATGTAGCCGACCCGACGACCCGATGTAGTTGAGAAAAGGCTCAGATGAGTTGAGAAAAAACCGCACATACAAAGGCATAGGAATACCACCAAGAAACACCAAAATCTTGCATTCCATAATGGTATACCAAAAGTTTACATACAATTTGGCTATTGGCACTGTATTTAACTGAAGAAACACTTAACACTGAACAGATATCTACAACCTTAAAATGTCACATAACTAGGCTTTAAAAGCCCAGACGAACAGGTATTAGAATGTTGCTGTTCAATATAATGTTCAAACCATGAATCTGTTGCCTGCATGCATCAAATAAGTAGATTGCTTTTATTAAAAGGACTTCTGGCGAACACATAATTTTCAATGGGTTAGTTTATGTGTTCCTGCTGCTTGCAATATAGCATTTGGAAGAAGCTGGTACTATTTTCTCATGGCAAACAAGAAAAGCAAATAACGATTGCTCGCTTGAATGCAGGTTTGAATATCAAGCCCTTACAAGCACAGACCCCAAAATGTTATATGGATCCAATGGCTCCTTTAAAATAACAATAACAACAAAAACTTAATTCCAAACTAGCTGAAAAAAATTACGAAGTTACCGGGATCAAACCTGGGTTGCCCAACTGACAGGCAGGAATATTCACCACCACAACTACTTCATATCTCTAATTTTACACCTTTGATTTGTAATAACAAGAATGTCATTCAACCAGCACGACATTGTCTTTCGTTAGCACAAAAAGTACATTTGCTTGACTACCACTTTTTCAGGGCAGTATCTATAACATGCTGACAGTTGCCATTCTCATCCATTCTTATTGCATCAAGAGTGCCACATCCTTCTAAAAAGAAAGGAAGAAAGAAAAGAAAGAAAAGAAAACGAGTACAACATCATTTAGCACTAAATAAAAAAAATCATCCACTGATATGGTTTTGCTGTTATGTATCTGAAAGATGGGGTATGAACATGTAAGAGACATACATATATTGTTCAATGTCACATAATAGATTGTATTACACAAGCAAGTTAAATTAATAACACAATTCCATTATCCGATCCCCCCACAAAATAAAGCGCATACAGAAGAAAAAAGAATCCTATTCTTTCTCTGAAATTTCTGCTTTTCAATCATCGATGATGTTGGGAGATCAGTTCAGACATTCTTAATCATATTTTAGCAAAGCACGTTTTATCTCAAATCTTATTTCCAGTTATGTTCCCTTTATAGATGATTATAATGCTAGCATATCAATTTCATTATTTTTACTGGAGTTTATCTAGTTGCATATATATTATGAGAACAAAGCAAAGACATGGCAACTAATAATGCAATCAAAAAGGTACTAAACCTTGAATACACAAACATGTGAACCGCAGCATCATATGAAGGCAAATAACTGAGCAGATATCATGTTACCATTATATTTTTGGAGCCAACGTAACACAGTTTTAGCATTCCAGGAAAGGAGATTAATATTAGAAACATGAATGACTGTACATGAAAAGTATAAAACATATCTTACTTCAGTAAAGCATCCCGCCAAGAAGGTTCCAAATAGAAGCAGTAGTTTAGATCCAAATCTTTAAGTGTCGTGTTCTCATCAATTTCAATATTGTCTGTAGAGCGTCCCAGGGATGACCCTTTCAAATCAAATCTTCGATGAATTCTCAATTCTGTGCAAAACATGTTTCCCATTACTACGAACCGGAACTGCCATTGGAAAAAAATAAAAAATGAAAAGCTGCTTTAACTCTGCAAATGTAACATTAATGCTCCAAAAAGAATCACATCACTACAAAGACATGAAAGGGAAACCTACAATAATGCGACAACTGTGCCAAAACTTACTATCAAAACCACCAAGAGGACCTAAGGCACATGTTACCGAGGATAGGTATTACCTTTTGCCCACTAGAAGGTTTCACCCTATGGAGACCAAAAAATTTAGTTATGAGTGTATTCTCATATGTATGCACATGATGGTAATAGTTTGGAAGCATCTGCAAAAGAACCTGCACAATTACAGACTGTTAGAACTTCAGATTGTTCATGATTTTTAATAATCTAATTATGCAAAATATCATGCAAGAGCTATTGTAAGGAAGTTTAAATTGCTATCAAGCTTAAAAGGACAAACTATAAAATTTGGCAAGAGGTTAGGGATGAAGAAAGTCTTAAAAAGTATAGGGATGTAAAGAAAGAAGCTAAAAAGCGATAAGTAATGCCAATCTAAAGCTATGATGATTTATAATAGACTAAATACGAAAGAAAATGAAAAGACTATATATAAACTAGCAAAACTAAGAGAAAAAAAACAAAAGATTTTGACTATATTAAATATATTAAGGATGAAGATGAAAGAGTCTTAGTAAAAAAAAGAAGAGATAAAAGGACGATAAAAAAAGTTATTTTTAAAAAATTATTAATAAAAATAATTTAATAAATTTAAGGATATCAGGATGTAATAACCTAGGAGTAACAAATGAACATAAATCTTTTTGTAGATTTAGCATGCTCGAGGTTACAAAGGCTTTGAGTAAAATGAAAAAAATGCAAAGACATTAAAACCAGATGCGATCCCTATTGAGGTTTGGAAAGGCTTAGAAGAAATTGGAGTCATGTGGTTAACCAATTTATTTAATAGAATTGTAGCAACTAAAAAAATATCGATGATTGGAGAAAAAGTATATTAATATCCATATACAAAAATAAAGAAGATATTCAAAACTGTGCAAATTATAGACGATTAAGCTAATGAGTCGTACAATGAATTTATGGGAGAGAGTAATAGAAAATCGAATAAGAGTTAAAACTTTGGTGTCAAATAATCAATTTGGATATATACCTAAAAGATCGACTATGAAAGCTATTTATTTATTAAGAAAATTGATGAAGAGGTGTAGGGAAAAAGAAAAAAAGACCTTCATATGGTCTTTATTGATGTAGAGAAAGCATATGATAGAGTACCTAAAGAAATAATATGATGAGTTTTAGAGAAAGAGTTACCAAAAGGTACATAGAATTGATAAAAGATTGTATGATAAGCAATCACTATTGTTAAAACAGCAATAGGAGAAACTAATGAGTTTTCAATTACTGTAGGTTTACATCAAGGATCTGCCTTAAGTCCGTATCATTTTGTATTAGTTATCGATGAATTAACCAAACATATTCAAGATAATATCCCATGGTGTATGTTATTTGCAGATGATATAGTGTTGATTGATGAAACTAAATCTAAAGTAAATGCTAAGCTAGAGATTTGGAGAGAAGCTTTAAAATCTAAAGGTTTTAAGATTAGTAGAACTAAAATTGAATACATGAAATATAATTTAGTTAAAGTAGAAATACAAATGAAAAAACAGTGAAGATTGCAAACCAAGAAATATCGAGGAATAAAAAATTTAGGTATTTGGGATCAATTATCCAGCAAAAAGGTAAATAGGTGACGATGTGAATCATAGAGTTAAAGCATGAGGAATTAAATGGAGTGCTTTGGGAGTATTATATGATCGGCGCAGCCCATTAAAATTAAAAAAAATCTATAAAACCACTATTAGGCCAGCTATGCTATATGGAACAAGTGTTGGGCAATATTGAAATAATATGTGAATAAATTAAGTATAACAGAAATACGTATGTTAAGATGGATATGTGGTAAAATTTTAAAAAATAGAATCAGAAATAAACATATAAGAGAAATGATATGAGTAGCCTCAATTGAAGATAAAATGAGAGAAAATCGACTGCGGTGATTTAGACATATGCAACATAAACCTTTAGATGCTCCAATTAGAAAGAGTGATCTTTTAATAATCCATGGTAAAGATAGAGGTAGAGGTAGACCTAAACTAAAATGAACAAAAGTAATTAAAAAAGATATAACTATTTGTAATTCGAATGGCGACTTGGTCCTGAATAGAGCAGAGTGGAGGAAGCAGATTCATGTAACCGACCCCATGTAGTTGGAAAAAGGCTTAGATGAGTTGAGTTGAGTTGAGCTATATGCTTATGTGCTAGAGAGTTGAAACAGACAAATTGACCAGATAACATCATATTAAACTTCATGAAGCAAATAATTTATGGGAGCAACACATATATAAAAGCGGATGCTATATCCAAAAAACAGAATTTGTAAAGCTAAATTCCAAGCCATGAATCCTTACAAAAAAGTGAAAAAGTTGGACAAAATCAAGCACATCGCTTCTCTTCAATTACATTAGCATTAGGAGCAAATAAAACTAGTTAATGTGCTATATATTACATCAATAAATAATATTGAACTCAATTAAACAGAATCTTGGATATCCAGAAGAAATGATCAATTTAGGAAATCAAAAATTTGGGATGCCAGTCTTGGTCACAGCAGAAGTTTGATATGCTGTTATCACACCAAATGCCGGCCATCCTACAAAATGGTGATCATATCTCATATGTAATCATCATCACCAGGACAATATGCTTTTGATAAACATGATCATTACTCATTTGACAACTAAAAGGTTGACTGAGTTTGCCTTTAGCTGGGTGGCACAGAAAGGCTGAAATCTGAATATGTGATTCAGAAATATAGTTATCATACACCAGGCCAAATATGTTTTTCTAGTAACGACTTCATTATACCAAAAGATATTATACAAAACAGATTGATGCTTTTGTATCTTAATAACAGCAATTTCAAAGTTTCCTTCAAAATAACTTTCACTTTTGACCATGTGCTACATATAGATCTATATGATATTTGAGGAGACAAGCACCTGTACTTCAGATTTCCGGAGTGTCTTAATCATGAACCGGTCGTCTTGAGACAGAAAAAAGACGCTACCGCTCTTCCCAGGAGAAGAAAGTTCTCTAAGTGCAGCATTTCCACAAATGGACATCATATAATCTGCAGCATCTATCTTAAACATCTCCCGCAAATTTCTGCAATAAAATATGCACCAATAAACCTCATTTTAACACAGGTTTGTCTAGTAAAATTTTATACAAAGCTACACCAACATATGCCTCCAGCAATGGGATCACCAAACATAAGTAGACGACAATATCTGTTTCAAAGTAGTGTGAGAAAAGTGAGACCAAACCAGCTTGCTGAACAAGGTCAGCTCTGTTCTTGACCTGAACTAATACAGTTTTTGACCAGCTAGAAATATGCTTGATGAGGAAAGATCTACTTCTAGAACCAGTTGAACTGCATTAACTAGCTAATTTCAAGGGAGTCGGCCCGGTCAGATCTGCTTGGATCCTGTGGCCTTTTCCTAGATGAAAAGCTTAACTTGAAGACTGACTTTTGTGCTTATGGGATGCTAGCTCAAACATTTTACACATAAGCAAGCAAATCAACTGCCAAACTATTAGCTGTTTGTCATGTAACATCACACAACTAACATAAAATTATCAACCATGGCTCCTATCTTTGACTGCCCTCTGCTTACATATGGCCATCTGGCTGTTAAGACATGAGGGAAAAGCAGAAAGGCACCTCTGCTTATACATGGGCATCTGGCCGTTAAGACATGAGGGAAAAGCAGATAGGCAAATAAGGCCCACCCACTTGCACCATGAATAGAATTTTACTTGCATAATGTGTTTATAATAAATAATAAAGACCACATAAAATTCACAGATAAATGATTGCTAATCTATTGATCAGGATGTTCATGATCAAGGACAAACAAACTAATATGGTTTCATTATATGCAATAAAAACCCATAAAAGACGATGTAAGGAAAACTGAGACATATGATCTAAAATTTACAGAAGGGCAGGAAACATTTGCAAACATTCTAGGCTACCGATCAACCCTCATAAACAACACTCAAATGTAAGGATTAGTATCCCCAAAAAGTCTTGAGGACCTGCCAGGCATGTGGCCCTTCAGCCAAAAGCTTTTCTTTTTTTCTTTTTTCTTTTTGTGCATGCATGCTTGAAACTCATTCTTAAAAATGCTCTTTTACGATGTGATTGGTATGATTTCAATAGCCAACTTGCGACAAGAACTAACAAATTACAGGATAAAAAGTAAAGAGATTAATGCACTAAAAGGAATGGAAGATCAGAATAATCATGACTTCTAATGAACAGATTCCAATCTACCGATCAACCCTCACAAACAAAAGTAACATAAGGATTAGTATACCCAAAATGTCTGGGGACCCACCAGCCATGTGGCCCTTCAGCCTAAAACTTCTCTTTTTCTCTCTTTCTCTATTTTTTGGAAAAGGGGGAGGGGGGGCTCTGAGTTATTTGTTACTTTAGTTCTTTTTTTAAAAAAAGAAAATTTTAATAACATTGCTCTCTCATGAAGTAGAGTGCTTGAATGTATTACATAAGGATGCTTGAAACTCATTCTTAAAAGTACTCTTTTATGAAGTGATTGGTAAGATTTCAGTTGCCAACTTGCAACAAGAAATAATAACAAATTGTGATATAAATAGTAAAGAGATTAATGCAGTAAAAGGAAAGGAAGGTCAAAAATAATCATGACTTCTAACGAACAGATTTACACAAAGATACCAAGCACTTAGTATGGCTATAAAAATAAGAAAGTAGCTTATATAAGAAATCGCAAAGAAAACATACCAATGTTAATAAGTACAACTAGCCAACAAAATAATGATAGCCCCTTAAATGTAATTGATTATAAACAACCTAACATAATAAACAAGAAAAAGAAAAGTGCTGATGGCACTTCCTTACAAACCTGAAAACCATTGGGCAATAGTCTTTCCATCTAAAATCTTCTGCACGATGAGGTGGTGTCAGCTGTGACCCTACTTTAGGAAAATTCATCCAAAAGCTAGCTCTGGGACCAAAATCTGATGCACGAACTTCACGCTTTTGTATTGGGGTAATTTTTCCTACAGTATACCTAGGCATTAAAAGAAGAAATATTGTCAGTCTTCTGGAAATTTCCATTAACATAGGCAAGAGAACTTGTAGTCAAAAGAAATTGTCAATACATCTTGTAGGACTTTTTAATGAAAAAACCATACTAGAAAAATTATGAACATTTTCAAACATAAGATGGGGACCATACAAGTAGTTCTATTTGTGAAGCACGCACTTGAAAGCATACTAGTAGATCAAGTCAAACAACCAATAAGGATAGTATCAATATAGATAAAATAGCATTCATACCTCATAACAGTGACCTCCCCAACAAAATTAGCAACATAAGCAACAATCAAAACAACAGAATTTAAAGCTAATGGCTTTTCAAACCTTACAGTCCCATCAAGTTATCACATTTAATGACCTAATCTTTCATGACTTTTCAAAATTAATCATTATCTCATTACCAACAACAATTAAAGTTACTATGATAAAACAGATGATGATTCCACTGATACTGACAATATTCATGGCAATGTTGATGATGAGGATCACAGTGAAAAGGTATGATCACAAGTATCTTCTAATAATCTTCAGCAAGCAAAAGTTTCAATGATTGAGGAAGCAATAAAAATGTTAAATTAGAAAACTTAAAGATCATTAGTATTTGCCAGGATCCAACAAGAAACCTACAACACAATTTATGGATCCTTGAACTTGGCTACATTCAAACCGAAAAGATCGAAAAGAATGGAAGGACACAATAAATTTACACATATATTCATTAAGTTTGATTGTTTCATCTGTTTTCTGCAAGTAAATGAATCGCACTGTTAATATTTTCTTTCATGTGTTAGAGAAACTGCATAATTAGTTCTTTATCATTGCATAATGTGCTTGTCATCGTACAATCCTTTAATTATAATATTTCCAACTTCACATCACAGGGCTTAACATTTGACGATGCTATAAGTCAGCTGTATGCAGTCATTAAGTGAACTGCTGCAGAACTGTATCATCATAGCATTTGCCCCCAATTTACAAGGGTATCCCATGAAGTATCTTTTTGGGCTCATGATAAATATTGGTTCACCCGCTCATCCCATGTAGTATCTTCTTACTCAAGTTTTCCCAAGACACAGAAATCACAACGACAAATTTAAACATAAATTAAGAACGAAGCCCCCTTATATCAGACAAAAACTTTCAGTTACTTTCCTTCAAGGTCTTGTTAATTTGCTTTGATGCTTTAGATCGAGTTATGATGAATGTTAATGAAGGGAATTAATTTCAAATAACAGGATTTCCACTTCCTATTTGTTGCTGTTTCATTAAGGAAATGATCAGAACATGGCTGTAATACAAATGGAAATATGTTATTACTGTCTCATCAAGATGGTAATAACTAATAGGACAATGATTCTTCAAATTGTGTTCACAAAATGGAGCAAAAAACACAACAATAAGTGTACTGACTCTACATAAAATATTTACAACAACCAACATGCCTTTAAATGATGCAGACAGTATTCTTCCTAGTTCCTTCCCATTACTTTGATTCCTTCATTTTTGAAGCATTATCCATGATATTACCTACCATCGATGAATAAAATGGAGACCTGATTCCAGTGTCAAATTTACACACTAAAAACTATCGTGTTTTCTCCTGAGTCTATCTAACATCACTTACTCAAGGATTAAACTTTTTTTTTTTCAAGTCTGATTCTTCTTTTTCCATCAAAGAGATGTTGCAGTAAGTGATCTGGTAGACAAAGGAACAGCTAAGAATTGGTATACGTTTACCTATTATCTACAATAGTTTAACTTTGTCGCAATTCAAAAAAGTATCAAAAAGTTCAAGGAAATTTAAGCAAACATAGAGTCAATCAGATGTGCAACATATAATATAAACTACTCGGCACAAGCAGAAACCTACCCAGTAATCACTCATAAATCAATCTAAGAGGAATTTCATCAACAAACAGTGCAACATATACTCCCTATAATACAATGGTGAGAAAGAAATAAAAAACATAAAACAATGAAAAAAGGACGTAAAGTAAATCAAGAAAAAAATATGCAGAATTTTTAAACAGGCAAGGTCAAAAGAGAGAACATTGCCTGATTCCAAGCTGCAAACTGAGCATGAGATCATAACTTCTGTGGCCCTTGATTATTGCCTCTCCAGGCTTCTTTATGTCTCTTGCCAGTTTCTTTTGACGTCTTTTTGCTTTTTTAGATGACATTGGAAAGCTATTGTTGATTACTATTTCACTGATTAATACGCCTTGCATGTATTCTCGCTCAAGGAATGGAACATTTGCATCAGCCACCTTCTCATCATTTTCTAAAACAGATTCTCCTGACAAATCATGACCAATAACTTTTTCAATGGCAACATCAAGACTCCAGCGCCTTTCCAAAGACACATTTTGGGAGCGAGATTGCTCAAAACTTATTAAGTTTCCTTTGGGAAGAACACTGGACAAACCACTACTTGAGTCCTTAGAACCCCTGACCTTCATGTTTCCCATGTCAACAGAAGAAGCATGAAGGATACGTGACCCATGGTTTTGCCTTTTCAAATCTGGCAACAACCCTCGCTTTCTTAAAGCATTGATGTAAAGCTCCTGTACAGCTGGAATTTTGCATCCTATTGGATAAAATGCTCCTTTTCCATCTTTCAAACCCCTGGTCCATGTTCCAACATAGCAGCCACCATCATTCCAGGTGTAAACTCCAAATCCATGCATCATGCCATCGAGCCAATTTCCTTCATATGTGTCCCCATTTTTCCAAGTAAGAGTTCCCTTCCCTGACATTTTCCCCCCCTTCATGTTGCCGACATAGACGTTTTCATTGGCCCAAACATACTTACCAGGCCCTTCTACCACTCCCTGAATCCAGGAACCTTCAAAGACATCTCCATTTGGATATTTTTGATGTCCCAGCCCATGCTTGAGGTTTAACTTATACCGTCCCTCATAGGTCAGATTATCTGGGCCAAAATATTTGCCAGCACCATGCACATAACCACCAGAAAATTCTCCCTCATAAACACTTCCAGAAGGCCATGTGATCTTCCCACGCCCATGTCTCATCCCTCTTCTCCATTCACCCTCATATATGCAACCATCTGACCAATTATATTTTCCTGACCCCTCTGGCATGTTGCCCAACAGTGTTCCAGAATACCGATCTCCATTTGGAAGCATAAGCTCACCAATGGTAAAACCAATGTGTGCACCGGAAGAACAAGCATCTTGTCCATTGGAAAAACTGAGCAAGTACTCTTTGTTGCTAATGCAACTAGCGTCATGGGACAGTCTAACACTTCCTGAACAAGCGGATACTTCTGCATCATCAGCAAGGGCCCCAGGGGCTGACATGCATAATTTCTAAATAAATTCAGTCCTTGGCTGAATCTAAACTTTGAACATCCGAATGAAATCTAAAAAGAAAAAAGAAAGAAATGATATCAAAAACTCAGAATCACATTACACCAGCTAAAGGAAAAATGAAGCAATGGCGCAAGGCGTCCCAAATTAAAATTGTACTCTCACAATGATTTCTCAGCAGAACTCTAAGCAGTCAAACAAAATGCGGTTCAATATATATGGCACCACCCTCTTTACAAGTATGATTTTTGTTATTGCTATCATAGTCGAACAACATATGGGTCCCTTGTTTTGGTCCAGAATATCTGTTGTTACTTGATTATATGAAAAGGAGATTTGTAAAAGTCAAAAGTTTATTTCCAAACAGAGTGAACCTTAAAATTCTGGTTACCTGCATATTAGTATAGCATTTTCTTGAAAGTAAAACCAGTTATGTTGCTTAGATACTATATACGAACAGGTGCATTGACATCAAGCTGAACCACCGCTTAAAACTATGTTGATCTTCGAGAATGCTTACCCCCCGCTATACCAATCCCACTGGCATGATACAAGCATATAACATTACGGAACTTAAAAAGGAATCAAATAAACTGAAAGACATATACTGCTCAAGATAAACTGCGGCGTTATTATCCTCATACTCACCATTCTTGTCATCTACTAACGAATGAAACCTAAATTGTTCTAATTCAGTATCCATTTGGTGTTCAATAAATAGCAAGACAGATTTAATTAACAAACCACACAAGATGTAAAAAGAGACATCAAGAACAACCGAAAGGGGACCAATACTGAATATCCTCACCCATTTTTAGTTCGTTTCAAACGGCAAATGAGACTCAACCAATGATCGGTGTCTCCAATAACAAACCGATTCATAATCAAGACCGGGGGAGAAGAGAAAATTCTACTCTTCCAGAAAACAATTACCAACAATCCCGATGGTAAACTAATAACCAAGAAACCTTGTATAAAAAATTTTAGTTAACCAACAATCCCGTTTCTAAAATCCTTCCCGGAGCATTTTAAATAAATAAATAAATAAATAATAATAATAATAATAATAATAAAGAACCGCAAGAATACCTTCAGATCCCCAGAACTCAACAAGAAGATGTCCTCCCGATCCCATCTCTCCCCCGGGGTTGGTTAAAGAACAGCCCAACCTCTCAAGAATCAAGTAAGACTCCTTTTACCACGCTCTCTCGGGTAAGAAAGTACCAAAAAATCCATGTGACAGTTCCTTTGCCCCCAGTCCTCGAGATTTTTTCCAAATCAAAGCCCTAGCATCTGCTACAGCAATCACCATCTGCACAGCTACAGCTTGATATATATATAGAGAGAGAGAGAGAGAGAGATTACGATTTCAAGCGGCGGCTCTCGATGCGATAGCTTTCTCCTCCGGCGACGAGGATAACGAGTGCTTCGGCTTCTCTTCGGCGAAGGCAGGAGCTTCTCTTGGCGGTGGGTTAACCGCGGTGGAAATGGTGGACAGGGATAGGGAGAACCGAGAAGCTTGGTTTGTTTTTTTAAAGCCGTTCAACCAAGAAGAGGGGGTGGGAAGTGGGAGCGGTACTTTGAGATTTGGTGGACGCCTTAGAAAAAAAAAAAAAAACTCCGCACGTGGGGCCCACGTCCCTACTTAGCCTAGTTATTAATTCCCTCAGCGGATGAGTGCGTGCTAACTTAATAAAAGTATGATGCACGGCTTATCCAGGGCCACCCGGGCCAATAGGAATATTCTGAGCCAAGGAAAAGTTCTTGTACACCGTCTGCAAGTTTTACGTGAATTGTTTTTTTTTTATTTTCAATTGATTCACATAAATTTACATGATTGATATATCAATATGATTTTTACAATATTATGTTCTGATCATGATGATCATAAAAATGCTTTTTTTTTTAATTAACATGTAGGCAAAATGCTCTTTCTCTAGCCTACTTCTATCACATTTTTTCTTGATTTTATCTGTGTAAGAAAAACTCTTTCTTCCCCCTCGCTCTGGCTTTCGGATGCTAAGGAATCAGTCAAAGGTGTGAGCACAATCCTACGCCCTCGCTCTGAGAATCCGATCGAAAGAAAATATTTCAGCTATTGGAGTCGTTGTACAAAAACCTCTGAAGAAAATCATCCGCAGCATGAAGTAAAAAGTCCTTGTTCCCACTTCTTTGTAAAGCTCCTTTATTACACCATCGTTAGAGGAAGTTAATATGTGACCAAATCGTTTAATGCACGGGTAACTTCCTTAAAGTTTAGTGTTTTGTAGCACGAATGTCATACTCTTTTAATTAGATGTTATAACTTATGAACTGGGGTGTTGTCAGAGCGTTTCAATCGCCATAAAAGCTACGACACCTCAGATTTACTGTTAAGACACCGGGGAGAAAAGCCTACGACACCCATGCTTAAAACTGACCATGGAAAGAAGCCCTGCGACAACCCTGGAGGAATTCGGCCGAAAATACTTCGCGACACCCCAGTTGAAACCTTACGACACCCTAGCACCAATGCTACGACACCGTGCTTATAACTGACCATGGAGAGAATCCCGCGACACCCTAGGAGAAATTCGGCCGAAAATCCTTCGCGACACCCCAGTTGAAACCTCACGACACCCTAGCACTAATGCTACGATACCCATGCTTAAAACTGACCATGGAGAGAAGCCTCGCGACACCGCAAGAGAAATTCTGCCGAATATCCTTCGCGACACCCCAGTTTAATCCTTACGATACCCTAGCACCAATGCTACGACACTCGTGCTTATATCTGACCATGGAGAGAATCCCCTCAGTTCAAACATCACGACACCCCAGCGATAACTCCTACGACACCGGTGCTTATACCTTACGACACCCAAGGAGGAATTCGGCCAGAAATCATTCGTGACACCGCAGTTGAAACGTTACGACACCATAGCGGCAACGCTACGACACCCATGCTTATAACCTTCGCGATCTTTGTTTGTTGCTTTCCGGGGTGTCGTAGTTTGTTCTTGGGGTGTCCTTAACTGCTAAATGGTGTGTCGCAAGGTTTTAACTGACCTGGAGAGAAGGCCCGCAACCCCCCAAGAGGAATTCGCCCAAAAATCTTCGCGACACCCTAGTTGAAACGCGACGACACCCTAGCGACAACGCTACGACACCCATTATTATAACCTTCACGATCTTCGTTTGTTGCTTTCCAGGGTGTCGTAGGTTGTTCTCTGGGGTGTCTTTAACTGCTAAGGGGGGTATCATTATTTTTTATATGGGGTGTCGTAAGTTGTTTCATGGGGTGTCGTTAGTTCCTGCCTGAACATTTTCAGCTACGGTGTCGTAATATCTGAACCTTGGTGTCGTTAGGCCCTTCCTCAATGTGTTATGAATTGGTGTCGTAATTTTACAGCTTCGGTGTTGTTTTTTGTAAACTGGGGTGTCGTGACTTCTGAATTCAGATCATAGATGGCATGTATTCCTGGTATCTGAGGTTCAATCATAATTATATTTCTTCAAGTGAGGTGTCATATTGTTTTAACCTTCGTATCCTAATCCTTTGTCATGATATATTGACAACTAAATCTATGGATATCATTGTTCATGACTGTGTGCCTATATTTCCACAGACGATGCTGAAATATAGATCAGAAAGAAATCGATAACACTCCCGGCCGTGCACCTTCACCCATCGCTCCAAATGCAGGGGATGATACTGTAGTTCCTCAAACTGGAATGGAATTCAATTCAGCAGATGATGTATATTACACAGGAGCATATATATAAAACACGGTGTCGTAACTTTCTAACTAGGGTGTCTTGGTCGCAAATGAAGTGCTTTCTAACTAGGGTGTCTTTTTCAGTCAAATGAAGTGCTCATCTCGTCTGCCAAGAAAATTTGATATTTATGAATACGCTTGCACTGTTACGACACCGAAGCTCTGGGCTAACGACATCCCAGTACTCACAAAAGATACCGAAGCTTTTAGCGCGACGATACCCCAGCTCTGGGCTAACGACTCCTTAGCTCTACCGCGGCGACACCCAAAATGCGAAAGGCAAAATCGTATGATACCGAAGCTTTTAGCGCGACGACACCCCAGCTCTGGGCTAACGACTCTCTAGCTCTACCGCGGCGACACCCTAAAGGAGAAATCCTATGACAACCCAGTATTCACGAAAGGACACCAAAGCTTTTAGCGCGACGATACCCCAGCTCTGGGCTAACGACTCCCTAGCTCTACCGCAACGACACCCGAAAGGCGGAAGGCAAAATCGTACGACACCGAAGCTTTTAGCGCGACGACCCCACTCTGGGCTAATGACTTCCTAGCTCTACCGCGGTGACACCCAAAAGGCGAAATCCTATGACATCCCAGTACTCACGAAAGGACACCGAAGCTTTTAGCGTGATGACACCCAAGCTCTGGGCTAACGACTCCCTAGCTCTACCGTGAGGTCCGCGACGACACCCGAAAGGCGGAAGGCAAAATCGTACGACACCGAAGTTTTAGCGCGACGACATCCCAGCTCTGGGCTAATGACTCCCTAGTTCTACCGCGGCGACACCCGAAAGGCAAAATCCTACGACATCCCAGTACTCACGAAAGGACACCGAAGCTTTTAGCGTGACGACACCCAAGCTCTGGCTAACGACTCCCTAGTTCTACCGCGACGACACCCGGACCATCCTCCTGGGGGTCTTTGGTGATCTTGACGAGGCTAAGTGTAGCGTCCCTGAAATAAGTGGAACTCATAAGTTCCAATCGGAGTGCGGTATATTGCTCAGACTCGCCGAAGCATGATGAGTGTCCCGTTAGCATCGGTTGAGACCGAAGGATAAGGGAGCTCGGCTTAGTTCGAAACCCACGACACCCTAGTTCACGACACCCTAGTTCAAAACCTACGACACCCATTCAGAAAATGTTAAGACAAAGCATTAGTTCAAAACCCACGACACCCTAGTTCAAAACCCACGACACCCTAGTTCAAAACCTACGACACCCATTCAGAAAACGTTAAGATAAAGCATTAGTTCAAAACCCATGACACCCTAGTTGAAAACCCACGACACCCTAGTTTAAAACCTACGACACCCATTCAGAAAACATTAAGACAAAGCATTAGTTCAAAACCCACGACACCCTATTTCAGAACCGACGACACCCTAGTTCAAAACCTACGACACCCATTTAGAAAATGTTAAGACAAAGCATTAGTTCAAAACCCATGACACCCTAGTTCAAAACCCACGACACCCTATTGAAAACCTATGACACCCTAGTTTAAAACCTACGACACCCATTCAGAAAACGTTAAGACAAAGCATTAGTTCAAAACCCACGACACCCTAGTTCCCAAAACAAAACCTACAACACCCATTCAGAAAACGTTAAGACAAAGCATTAGTTCAAAACCACGACACCCTAGTTCAAAACCTATGACACCCATTCAGAAAATGTTAAGACAAAGTATTAGTTCAAAACCTATGACACCCTAGTTGAAAACCCATGACACCTAGTTGAAAACCCACGATACCCTAGTTCAAAAGCCACGATACCCTAGTTCAAAACCTACGACACCCATTCAGAAAATGTTAAGACAAAGCATTAGTTCAAAACCCACGACACCCTAGTTCAAAACCCACGACAACCACGACAACCATTCAGAAAACGTTAAGACAAAGCATTAGTTCAAAACCCACGACACCCTAGTTCAAAACCGACGACACCATTCATAAAACGTTAAGACAAAGCATTAGTTCAAAACCCACATCCCCTAGTTGAAAACCCATGATACCCTAGTTAAAACCCACGACACCCTAGTTTAAAACCTACAACACCCATTCAGAAAACGTTAAGACAAAGCATTAGTTCAAAACCCACGACACCCTAGTTCAAAACCGACAACACCCTAGTTCAAAACCTACGACACCCATTCAGAAAACGTTAAGATAAAGCATTAGTTCAAAACCCACTACACCCTAGTTCAAAACCTACGACACCCATTCAGAAAACGTTAAGACAAAGCATTAGTTAAAACCCACGATACCCTAGTTTAAAACCCACGACACCCTAGTTCAAAACCCACGACACCTTAGTTCAAAACCTACGATACACATTCAAAAAATGTTAAGATAAAGCATAGTTCAAAACCCACGACACCCTAGACACCCTAGTTCAAAACCTATGACACCCATTCAGAAAACGTTAAGACAAAGCATTAGTTCAAAACCCACAACACCCTAGTTGAAAACCCACGACACCCTAGTTCAAAACCCACGACACCATAGTTTGACACCCTACTTCTACCCCCATCTTATCTGGTAGGAGATCCTGAAAGCCATCGTCAAGCTCATAAACCACAACCTCAACCCAGACTCCCGCTCCGCGGCACCATCATCCACAAGAATGTTTTACAATCAGAAAGAGTTTTTTATCGTCAAGCTCATAAACCACAACAACCTCATAACATTTTCTCCATAGGTTTTTACTTCCTCTGCGGATGACATTTTCTCCAAAGGTTTTTACTTCCTACTGCGGATGACATTTTCTCCAGAGGTTTTTGTACAACGACTCCAGTAGCTGAAATATTTTCTTTCGACCGGACTCTCAGAGCGAGGGCGTAGGATCGTGCTCAAACCTTTGATTGATTCCTTAGCATCCGAAAGCTAGAGCGAGGGGGAAGAAAGAGTTTTTATTGCACAGATGAAATTCAAAAAAAAATGATGGTAGAAGTAGGCTGAGGAAAAGGGCATTTTCGTTTACACGCTAATTTTAAAAAAAGACGAAACGCTTTTCATGGCCGTCACGATCAGAACGTAACATCATAGCAGAATCATACCGTCCGACATCAACCACATAAAATTCATATAAACCAATTAAAAGAGACGATACAGCCAATATAAAACTTGCTACACTAAGAAAATATACAAAGACTTTTCCTTCTAGCCATTCTTTCTTCACCCCAGCCCCGCAGGAACTCAGTGGTCCAGCAAGCGAGTTTAACGTGACAAATTTGGCCCCGGTGGGCAACGTAGCTTGGGACAAATTTTAAAAAATATTTGGTTTAAGCCCTAGCGGCCGCCATTAGCCATCGCGCGAACCCCTTGTGGCCCAGTGATAGGGTTGTTTTATTTGAGAAAGCAATCATTGTATACGGAGTTAGCAATAAAATTTCTAAAAAATATATCTAGAATGACGTTGGCATTATTAAACATTCAAATCAAGTATAATTTAAATAATGAGGTTAGTTTTGTTTGCACATTCTTATAATAATAATTCAAAGGTCATACAAGTTTTAACGAGTAATTATTAACAAGTTCAAGCATCAATTGAATCTAATTGATACCTATTAATCCAATAAATAATGCATGTCATATTCATATGAGGCTATTTCGTCCGGATAACTAACATACCAGGGTATAACGAAACTAATTTTTTTAAGAAGCCAAATTATACTATAATTTTTTAAATCCAAAATTTCTTTTTTTTTTTTTTTACTCGAGCTATATTGTTATTAAATATTACAATATATTATATAAGTAAATTTAATATTTAATTAAATTTATATAATATATTAATTTTAATTAGGCTTGAATTTCACGTAAAACTATCCCTTTCTTGCTTGCCACTCAACTACGCTTATGACTATTATGAAAAGAAAAAAAAGGAATATTAGGGCTTATTTTGGCAGTAAATTTAGGTTAATTTTTTGTTTCAAAAATAAGAATCTCAATTCATAGCATGAAAAATGTATTTGATCAAATTATTTTTAAAAATATTTTTTAAAAATAATTTTAAAAATCTGAATAAATCTTAAAAATTATCTCAAACATTTTTAAATTTTATCCTTCCTTTCTTAAAACGTCTGAAACTCGCGGATTCATTTTCTTCCTTCTTCCATGATCTTTCTTCACGCGATTCACTATTGTCTTTCTTTAAAAAAATAATTTTTAAAAATATCAATCAAACATATTCTCGAATACTAAAAATTAATAAAATATAACTTAAATTTTTAAATATAACCTATATTTTTAAAAATAATTTTTTGAATCACGAATCAGAGCCTATTTTCCTTGCATACGCGTAACATTCTCTATCCTCTCAAGGAAAAAAGTTTTATAGTTTGATGAGGAGTAAAATCATCATTGCATTATTGATCGCCCACATCGATAATTGGGTCATGCCCAATCCTAACACCCTACCAGTCAGCTGGCATAACATCCAAGCAACGAAGCCGAATCGCCTTTGATAAAGTCGAGTCACCCCGACAACCCGAGCCATTCTCATACTTCGGCCATCAGAGCCGAGCCATTCCTCGGTAACCCGAGCATCCTCATACCTCGGCCATCCGAGCCGACCATACCTCAGCCATTCGAGCTGATCTATTCTATACATTGGAAAACCAGGTTATTCTTCATTCTGGCCGAACCAAGGCATTCAAAATACCTCTGCGAAATCCGACGCAGGAGAGTTCAATTCACTATAACTGAATAAGATTCCAAGCGGGGAATCATGCCCAGAAGTGGCCTAGGACCCCCAAGAGTGGCCTAGGTCTATGTGATCACTGAATCTCAAGACATCAACCAGCTCTCCCAGCCGTTGATCCTCTAACTGACAAGATGTAGACCCTACTGGCCTTGTAACAAACTTAATTCGAATCATCTCGAATCCTAACAGTTTTCAGACCTCCTTCAGGGCACGTCCAAGGATTCAGGTGATCGCCTATAAATACCACCGCCCTTCAATCTCTCAGGTATGCCTACTTTGTACGCAATTCTTACGCATACTTTTATGCAATTACTCACACTCATTCATCAGCTCTAATACCCCCATTGAAGCTCCCCCCGAGCTCAGAGCTCTTGAGAGAGAATACCCCCAAAAGGGGAACTCCTGTGAGAGTCTTCTCCTCACATCTGTTTGTTGTGAATCTCCACTGACTTGGGCGTCAGAGGGTCCTCCGCAGAGGGCAACCCCCAAGGCACCCTCTACGTGCAGACTATCTTGCAGGTTCCACCCCGAGGCGATGAGATCGGCATCCAGATTAGGAGCCGAAAGCGTACCCGAGTCGGAGAACAAATTTTTGCAGCAACAGATTGGCGCTAGAGGAAGGGCCCCAAGTCCCATAAACTTGTGATCCAGGAGACAAGACTCAAGAACCGGAGGAAGCATCTTCTAATGGCCAATCGAAAGAGAGCTACATCTGAAGCTCAAGACCAGGCTGCCTCTCAAAGGCCTGATCCGATTAGCGGTGTGGTACCTCCATCGCCACCGCCAGCTGAAACCCCTTTGCCACCGGCAACAGTGGTAACGTTGGACCAGTTTGCCACTCTGGTCCAGCAGGTTCAAGCATTGACCCAGTTGGTCCAGGGACTCCAGGTGACTCCTGGCCCTGCCGTCCCTACTCCTCAGCTTCACGATGAGGCCACTGCCCCTTCTTCGCCAGCAATTTCTTCCTTCAATCCGCCGGAAGCAGCGGATTATCATCGCCAGCCCGCAAAGGCAAAACCAGCGCGCAGCGAACTGGAGGGAAGAGCCCGCTCAGATCTAGGCGGGTTCGCTTCCCTTCTTCGGTGTCTTCCCAGAACTCGACACCGCTACCGCCTTCCCATCATCGATCCCTCCTACCACTCTGGATGAGGGGATCAGGCAGCAGATGCAAGAGATGTGGCAAGAATGGCATCGGGAGTTAGACACCGCCAGGCAAGCTCCTCCATCCCAGCCGAAAGCGGAGCAGGGCATCCCCTTCTCGAGAGGATCATGAGGGAAGTGTTTTCCCCTCATGTCAAGCTCCCTACCATCAAGCCGTACCATAGATCCACCGATCCTGACGACCATCTCAGCAGCTTCAAATCCATCATGATGTTCCACGGAGCGTCGGATGCGATCCTGTGCAGAGCCTTCCCCTCCACCTTAAGGGGATCTGCTCGAACCTGGTTCAACAGCTTGAAGCCATGTTCCATTGATTCTTTTGACGAGCTGAGCTATTTGCTTATCAGCCAGTTCGTCAGCAGCCATCGCCAGCGATGGAGATCCGATTCCTTCTCTGAGGTTAAGCAGAGAGAGGGAGAATCGCTAAAGAATTATCTCGGCCGCTTCAACATGGCCCTCTTAGAAGTAGACCATCTCAACCATGAGGTGGCCATGTCTGCCCTGACTAGAGGAGTGTCCAAGGAGGGAGACTTCTACCTAGCTCTAGAGGTTAATTATCCGAAGAGCCTTTCGGACATAATATCCCTGGCAGACAAGTACACCAGGGTTGAAGAATCGAGGAGGTCAGCTCGGGCTGAGCAGCTGAAGAAGAAGGAGGCAAGGGGCTCGGACAAGCAGCGGGCCCACCGCCGCACTAGCCCGCTTCGCCGCCACAGAGCTCCTCCGCCGCCACCTTGAGAACGAACTCGGAGTTCAGCCCGAAGGTTCGACAGCTATGCTCCCCTTACCGCGCTAAGAGCGCAGATCCTGATGGAGATTGAGCGGCAAATTCCCCAACCTCCCCTCTCCGAGGCAATGCAACTCGGAGGGACCCTGCCAAGTATTGTCGCTTTCATCGGGACTACGGCATGATACTGAAGACTGCTGGCAGCTAAAGAACGAGATCGAGCGATTAATTCGCGGGGCAGGCTGGACCGATTCAGAGGTCCCCCTGAGCCGAACAATGAGGAGAATCGCCAACCCGAGCCTCACCAACTTCCTCCACCGAATCCCTCGGTCCTCAGCAATGTCAATGTGATAATGGCGGCTAGATCCCTATCCTCTTGGTCGGGCAAGGAGGAAAGCTTGCCGAAGAAAGCTCGAATCGATGAGCTCACCTTCTCTGATGAAGACCTTGGGGAGGTACAGTACCCCCATGATGATCTCTGGTTGTATCTTTAAATATGAACAATTATGATGTACACCGAATTTTGGTTGATAGTGGAAGCTCTGTTAACATTCGGTATTTCGATGCCTTTGTGAGATTAAAATTCCGGGTAGAAAGCCTCCGACCAGTGGAGTCCACCCTAGTGGGCTTTACAGGTGACTCCATAATCCCTGAAGGAGTCATCACTCTGTCAGTCCGAGCCGGCACCTGGCCCCGCGTGGTTACCGTGCTCATGGATTTCCTCGTGACCAGGCTCAGATCTCCCTATAATGCCATCCTCGGTAGACCGGGGCAAATATCTCTCAAAGCCATCATTTCATTCCCCATCTTGCCATGAAGTTCCCCACTGAATGGAGAGTGGGGGTTGTCCGAGGAAGTCATATCATAGCTCGGCATTGCTTTGTCGCCGACCTTCAGTTCAGAAAGCCCGAGGTGGATGGACTGGATGCTTGGGAAGATCTCGTCGAGCAACGAGGAGAGCCGACCAAGAACTAGAGGAGGTACCACTTGACGAGGCTCGGCCCGGCCGAACTATAAAGGTCGGATCGCAGCTAGAAGGAAAGCTTGGCAAGAGTTAATCGAATTCTTTCGGAGAAATGCCGACGTCTTTGCTTGGTCTACATCGGATATGCTTGAAATCAGCCCAGACATCCTGGTCCACCGCCTCAGCATGGACGAGACATTCAGGCCCATTAAGCAGAAGAAAAGAAGCTTCGCCCCCGAGCGTCAAAAGGCCATCGAAGAAGAGGTGGATAAGCTCATCAAAGCCAAGTTTATCTGGGAGGTTAGTTACCCCGACTGGCTGGCAAATGTGGTCATGGTGAAAAAGTCGAATGTCAAGTGGAGGATCTGCATCGACTTCACTGACCTCAATAAGGCCTGCCCAAAAGATAGTTTCCTCTTCCGCGGACTGATCAGCTCATGGATTCAACTTCAGGCCATCAAATGCTGACTTTTATGGATGCCTATTTGAGCTACAACCAGATCCGAATGGCGCCCGAAGATGAGGAGAAAATCGCATTCGTCACCGACCGAGTATCTATTGCTATCGAGTTATGCCCTTTGGTTTGAAAAATGCAGTTGCCACCCACCAAAGGCTGGTCAACAAAGTCTTCAAGGAGCAGATCGGTCGGAACATGGAGGTGTATGTTGATGATATGCTGGTAAAAAGCAAGGAGGCATTCCAGCACATAGAGGACCTTGCGGAGAGCTTCGCTACACTTCAAAAATATCAGATGAAGCTCAACCCCACCAAATGTGCCTTCGGGGTCAACTTCGGGAAATTCCTCGGCTTCATAGTTTCCCAGCGGGGCATCGAGACAAACCCTCAAAAGATCCAAGCCCTGCAACAAATGGCCCCGCCTAGGTCAGTCAAGGACCTGCAACACCTCATTGGGAGAGTAGCAGCCCTCAACCGCTTCATTGCTCGGTCGGCCGAGAAATGCCTTCCCTTCTTCAAAGTGCTTCGGTCGGCCAAAAATTTTCAGTGGCCCTAGATTGCTAGAAGTCCTTTGAAGACCTCAAGAAATACCTCGGCTCACCACCTCTCCTCAGCAGCCCAAAGCCAGGAAGTGATGAGTCTATACCTGGCGTCTCTGAAGACGTTGTTGGCTTGGTTCTAATCAGAGAGGAAAACAGAGTCCAAAGACCTATCTATTATGTTAGCAAACTACTCAAAGATGCTGAAACGAGGCACACTCGAGTCGAGAAGATGGTCCTAGCTCTGGTAACATCGGTCCGAAAGTTGCGGCCATACTTCCAAGCCCACACTGTCATCATCCTGTCTGACCAACCCCTCAAGGCAATTATCCACCGTCCAGAAGCATCGGGGAGAATGACCAAATGGGCTGTCGAGCTGAGCGAGCACGACATTCAGTATCAGCCTCGTCCAGCCATTAAAGCCCAAGTTCTTGCAAACTTCCTCCTCGAATACACCATACCCGAAGATGGCTCTATTTCGGATACCCCCGGACAACCAAAACCCAGTGCCCCATGGTTGCTTCACGCGATGGATCCTCCAGCATGGGTAGTTTTGGCGCTGGCCTGGTCCTCACCAATCCGGAAGGTGCGACTTTCGAATATGGCATCCACTTCTCCTTTCCGGCTTCAAATAATGAAGCAGAGTATGAAGCCTTACTCTCCGGACTTCGAATCGCCCATGAGCTTAAAGTCAAGAAACTAATTGCCTACACCGACTCCCAATTGGTGGCTGGCCAGGTGCAGGGAGAATTCGAGGCTCGAGAGCCGAGTATGATTCGGTATCTCCAAAAGGTGCGTGATCTATCCTCCTATTTCGATAAATTTAAAATTGTCAGATCCCAAGGACTGAAAACATGCACGCGACCTTCTGTCCTGCCTGGCAATCACGGAGTCAATGGATCTCGAGCAGAAATTCCACCTGGAGGTCCTGGAGAAGCCCAGCATCGCCGATGTTGATCAAATGATGCAGGTTGACATTGAACCATCCTGGATGGACCCCCTACACCAATACCTCAAAGAAGGGTTGCTACCCACTAATAGAAAGGAAGCAAGAAATTGAAGTTGTGATCGTCTCATTATGTTCTGATTGATGATCGGCTATATAAGCGGTCCTTCTCAATGCCGCTGCTCAAATGCCTCTGGTCAATAGAGGCCGACTATGCTCTTCAGGAGGTCCACGAAGGCATTGTGGCAATCACCTTGGTGGTAGGGCCTTATGCCACAAAGTGCTGCATCAAGGGTATTATTGGCCGATGATGCAAAAAGACACCGATGACCTCGTTCGAACTTGTGATTCATGCCAAAGGCATTCGAATGTTCAGAGGCTCCCTCGGTGCACCTGACTCCCATATCATCCCCCTGGCCCTTCGCCAAGTGGGGGATGGACATTCTTGGCCCTCTTCCCCTCACAACGGGGCAAAGAAAGTTCTTATTTGTTGCAATTGATTATTTTACTAAATGGGTTGAAGCCGAAGCAGTCGCCCAGATAACCGAAGCCCATACTAAGGACTTCGTGTGGAGATCCATCATCTGCCACTTCGATCTTCCCCAACACTATCATCACCGATAATGGAAAACAGTTCGACAACCCTAAGTTCCGAGAGTTCTATGAGGATCATGGCATTCTCCATCGCCTGACGTCAGTCGGACATCCTCAAGCCAATGGAGAAGCCGAGGTAACCAATCAAACTCTCCTACAGGGAATCAAAGCTCGGCTCAACCGGACGCGAGGCTGATGGGCCGAGAAGCTCCACCATGTATTGTGGGCATATCGAACTATCGAGAGAGTACCCACGGGCAGACCCCATTCAAGATGGCTTGTGGCACAGAAGCCGTAATCCCTGTGGAAGTCGGACTCCTTCCCCTCGTGTGGAAGGCTATTCAAAAGAATCCAATGACGAGCAGCTCCGAACTAATCTTGACCTAATAGAAGAAGTTAGGGAGAAGGCCCGAATCTGGATGGCCGCCTACCAACAAAGAGTAGCTCATTATCACTCCACCAGAGTCCGAGGGAAGTTTTTCCTCCTCGGTGATCTGGTGCTTCAGAAGGCATCCTCTCGAAGCCACTGGAGCAGAGGAAATTGTTCCCAAACTGGGAAGGTCCCTACCAGGTGACAGAAGTAATCAGACCCGGCACTTACAAACTCCAAGATTTGGATGAAAAATCTATTCCTCGAACGTGAAACTTGGATAATCTCCACGCATACCATCAGTGAAAGTATGCTCTTACTAAACTATTTTTGTTCATTGAATTAAATTTAATTCTCAAAGGCTTGCAAAATTCTTATAACTCTCCTTGAAAGCTTCAATGAGAAGCAGGTCATAAAATCCTCGGCCGGACTGAGCGATCTCCATACCTTGGCCGTGCCAAGTAAAATATATCGGCCTAGCCGAGCGATCTTTGTACCTTGACTGTGCCAAGTAAAATATATCAGCCTAGCCGAGCGATCTTCGTACCTGGCCGCGCCAAGTAAATATATCGGCCTAGCTGAGCGATCTTCGTACCTTGGCAGCGCCAAGTAAAATATAATCTTGAAGCCTCGGCCAAGCGAGTGATATATTCTTGAAGCCTTGGCCAAGCCGAGTAACGATCTTCGTACCTTGGCAGCGCCAAGTAAAATATAATCTTGAAGCCTCGGCCAAGCCGAGTGACAGTCTCCGTACCTTGGCAGCGCCAAGTAAAATATAATCTTGAAGCCTCGGCCAAACCGAGTGATATATTCCTGCAGCCTCGGCCAAGCCAAGTGACAGTCTCCGTACCTTGGCAGTGCCAAGTAAAATATAATCTTGAAGCCTTGGCCAAACCGAGTGATATATTCCTGCAGCCTCAGCCAAACCGAGTAATATATTTTGGAAGCCTCGGCCTAATCGAGTAATTTCTCAAATACTCTGACGCGACTAAGACGTCCTATTAGGCTTCGGCATAGGTGAGTAACCTTTCTCCGCTTACCAGTAAGATTATGCAAGTTATTTTTTTCAAAGAAATATGTACTTCATCCCTTAAATAGGATCATATTTATTGCATGAGCTCACAGGGCCGCCAGGCCTTTCTCTGACTTAACAGAGATAAACACTTCCTCCACACAGGACTGAATGACATGTTAACAAAAATAAAGTAGCAAAAGAGCTGCTGGACTTATGGATTATGCTACGGACCGAAAAGCATAAAATGAGAGTAGCAACTCTCAACACCATCACGTCGAAAAAAGAAACAGATGTCAAAAGAAAAAGAGTAGAAACTTTCTTTATTAATGAAAAAATTACAACTTCTTGAGAGGCATTACAAGTGCATCATAAACAGAAAATACAAATAAGATAAAAGCTCGGCTGAGCAGCTTCGGCCGATAATAATGTCTTTACATATGACCCCAGAAATCAGAGAAACCAGACAGCTCTGTTGAGCCACTGGTTAATGCCAAAGAACAAAGTAGGCCATCCACGGATCCCTTGGACGAACACATTGGGGGATCATAACTAGGTCAAAGATCTGTGGATGCTTATGCCAGTGATGGATCCCCCCTTGCGGGATGCCGGACTGCTAGCCACCGCCCAACAATAAAAGGTAGAGAACCAGTAGTCCAACACCATCCTCCTCCCTCTTCACAGGGAAAAAGATTCCTCATGTGGATGAACTGAGGAATCCGAATTGAGGGAGGAGGCGAAGTCCATGTTAGCCATGGGGGATACGTATGCTTTGCATTTCCTGTGGTCCCCATGGAAAGTGACAAAGGACACAGGAAGAGCATACGTGCGCTCCCCATATGACCTCTGCGGGTCTCCCGTGCGCTCTCCATATGATCTCCGAGAATTTCTTCCTTGAGGACTACCTGCTCTTCAACAGCTTCTCCATCACCCCAGTTATCCGGGGCGAACCAGCTTTCAAAAGGGTAGCTCGATCTCCCCATCCTCGATGAAACAAATGCCATGAAAGCCCTTATGACTCACAGAAAGAGAAGGTCTTAGGAGATAGCCTAACACATCCCGCTCCTGCCCTTTTTATAGGCAAACAAGCGGGGGCGGTCATTAAAGAAGGGAGCCCTGGAATTTGAAACACCATGGCCATGCTGCCACGTGGTAGATCAACAGAAAAGGGCACTTTCCAAAGCGCGCCGGACGCGCCTCCCAGGCCATGACGGGAGACAAAAAATTTCCTTCTGATCTCGAATCAAGAGCCTTAAATGCAGGAAATCGGTCACAATCCTTAAGATATGGGCAGACCTGGGAAACCCCCTTTCGAAAACGACACCGACCAATGGCAATCGAATGCTTATCGCGTACGCTAAAAGGACCCACATTGGAAAAAGCCAGTGGGATAAATGCCTTGAGCAGAAACAGAGCGCCCTTTAGCAAAGTCGTTTTGTATGCCTCGGCAGAAAACATACGAACTTTTTACTTCGGATGAACCAAACTATCTAACCTTGGCTTCAGCCGAGGTATTTGAGCGGTTCTCGGCCCCTTCATGCCAAACCATTTCGTGCCTTAGCAAACGAGTAAGTGTACGCGAACCAAACCTCAGCCCCAACTGAGGCAAGTCAAAATTGCATTCCGCAGAAAAACCGAACAATCTCATGCGTCAGCAAAACCAGCTAATCTGGCTTCAATTAAGTAGAATCTTCGACTCAGAACCCCCAAGGGCTATCCGACCTTAAAATGCATTTTGCGTACGATTTGCTTACCACCAAGGGAACTCCCAAAAAAGGTCGTTAAGAAAAGTAATGACCAAAGCGATAAGGCAAAGAGAAATCAGAAGACTCATCCATTAAGTTTTGATAAGATTACAGGTTGAAAAAGCGAAAATACATAAGCGACCCTTAAGAATCAGGGTCCGGGTATGTCCTGAGAACCTCTTTGATAACGTCTAGAAGGGTTTGACTCGCTTCACCCACTCCAAATGTTGAAGGAAGAGTCTCGGATTCTCGGCAGCAGACTGAGGGCATTCTTCGGAAGCCACAACCTCATTAGGGCCCAAGATAGCATCAAGATCGACGTTCGAAATATCCTTATACTCAGCTTCTTTGGCCCCTGGGGTACAAGCATCAAGACATTCAGCATCCAAAAAGGATAAATCCCACTCGGGATGCGCTCGAGAGATCTTCGCTCGAGTTTCCTCCTTGCCGAACCAAAATGCATCGGCACAAGCCTCTCTACGCTCCTTGAAAAATTGGGCAAAACTCTTGTATTCCTCCACATCCGAAGTGATTCAGTTGCTGGCTTCAGTTAACTGGCCCCCAAGATCGAAATTCATCTGGTGACTTGCGGACAACTCCGCCCTTAGGGCCTTAAATTGCTCCTGCACCTCGAGTCCAAACTGTCCATCTGCAAAACATCAGGGCGTTTGAGCCCACGAGCAAAAGAAAAGCATCGAAAGCAAATAAATAGGAAGACACTATACTTCTTCCTCCTACCGAGCCATTTTATTGCTCAGCTCCTGAACCTTTTCCAAGGCCTTCAGCTTGGCCGATTTATTTTGTTGAAGACCCTCCTCAAGGTCATTAATTCGGCACTGCTTGTCCCCGACTTCCCGGCGAGATTGATAGAGATCATTGGTGAGCCTAGCAATCTGCTCATGTTGCCATTTCAGCCGATTCTCCATATCGGCGAATTCCTTATTCAGATCGGTAAGCTGATCCCGCTGCCACCGGCACTTGCGCTCCTCCTCCTCGAGCCTCCTGCCCCTAATTATTTTTTTCCTCAGCATGACTAGCCTTCAGTTGGTCCCATCTTTTTTCAAAATACTGTTGCGTGGCCTTAACTTCATCGGCATGCTTAGCCTTAATCTGGGATAACTCCAGGCAAGCCTTGTTCGATTGTTCATGGAAACCCTGGAGCTCTTTGACTTGAGCCTCGAGCCGAGAGGCCCTCTCGGCTGCAAGTCGGTAAGACTCACTCACCCTCTCAAAGTCCGCCTTAGCGGACACCAAGGCCCTGGAAAGCCGGCTGGTTGCATCCACCCTCGCCCGAAGGTCGGCCATCTCCTTTCTGGCCTGAGCGCAAGTCCCAGTGGCCAAATTCAAGCACCAATTCAGCGCCCTTATAATCAAGGCATTCTGAAAGAAAAATACAAGTAAAAAACTACGATCAAACCGCTCCATTGAGAGTTACAACTTCGGCACAATAACTTACCTAGGAGGCGTAATTCAAAGCAATCTTCATGAGAATAGCTTTACTAATTTCGGGAAGAAGGAAAATATCCTTCGGCACCCCAAGCCGACCAAAAGCCGCATCGATGATATCCTCGGCCGTAGGCTCGTCCATCGAGGAACTTTCCCTCGAGCGCAAAACAGACCTCATCAAGACAGTAACTATGTCATCCATCTCCGAGCCGTGGACGAGAGAACTCATGGCCAAAGAGCTGGCCTGTGGGGTTTTGGCCCGAGGAACCGCCATTTGCTCGGCTTCCTCTATCAAGACTCTGGCCTGTAGGGCCTCGGATGCTTCGGCCCCGGCTAAGTGAGCCTCGGCCCGAGCACCCCCTTCATCCAGTGATTCTTCCTCCTTTACCTCTTCCTCTTCGACTATCGCTCTATTTCTTACAGACTCCATTTGAACTTCAATTTCTTTCACGGCATCCCCTGATACCGTAACAGAAAGACCCTCAACAGGAGGCACCTCAACCTCCACCATGAAAGAATTATGCCTTGAAAGCCAATCACAATTGTTGTATCAGTGGCAAAATTTATAATTTCTCTCAACTCAAGAATGATAATAGAGGCAATTTTATATTTCATCATATGTTGTGTCTTATATTTTTTATGATGAACCCCATAGAATAGGGCAATGTTTTTAGGGTTACAAAGATAACAGTGAGACCTAAAACCTATAAACCCTAATCTAGAATATTTCTAGTCATAGGATCATCGATTTGGGGATCGATGAATCCGGATAGACTAGCACATCTTATGTATGCTCGATTGTGAGGGTGGTTGGTCTCACGACCACTTGTGTAGGGACACTAATACAAAGATGTGGGTGCTCATTAGGTTATGAGTTCACTGAATTGATCCGACAGGAGAACATCAAATGGAAGTTTTACTTACTTGTCATAATAGATTGTTCTCTAAGTTGGAGTTGTGCAAGTAATCCTTAGACCTGAGACTGCCATAGTATCTTGTACACATGAATCCATATTTTGGATCATATTCATTCATAACAAAAGGTTATGTACAGGGTGATGCTAGATATGAAGGATTGTATATGAAGGTAATGAGTAGGTCAACAAGGAATCGATGACTCCTAGTAAGAGGAGTATTTATCCCAAGTAATCTCATCAAATATTGACTCAGAAAATCTTTGATTAAAGTATGATGAAATTAGAAAAGGTTTTCTTATTTATCATCAGTTAAGTCTTCATTAATGATTAGAGATTCAAATGGATTAAGTATGAGGGTTTGACATTTATCCATGCCCATCACTTAATCGGGATAAAGAAATATCGAAGGATTGAATTGCACAGTAACTTGCCACTAAAGGGTATTTTGGTAATTTCTATCAAATTCCTCATCTTCTGGGTAGGCATGACACATTGCTAGATGTCAATCTTGTCTTGTAGGTTTTTATGAATCAATTAGATTGATTTCATAAGTCAATTTGAAGGTTGGTCCAGATTGATAGTTTAAGTTAACCCGATTTGACCTGTTCAGATAGTCGGATACATAATCGCGCTAAATCAAAAACCTACTGCTAGCTAGATGAGGAACCCAGAGGGTCACACACAATAGAGAATTAATTGAAGAAGTTAAAAATATTTTTATTATAATTTTTGGATCCTAATTGGTTGGCCAAGATCGCATACTAGCATATGTGGGCTAACCCGAGCTCCTGACTTAATCTGTTTAGGTCCATTTGCTTGCTGATTAGGCTAATAAATTTAAGTTGGATTTAAATTAACATTAGCCATGTGTTGGGCAGCCTATCTAGAGTTTAATAAATTTATGGGATTTTTCTAGATTTTTTTATGATGATCAAATTCGAATTGGATTCGAATTTCAGCCTGATTTGGTTAGTTTGGGTTGACTTGGTTAGTCTGGGTTGACCCGGGGCCTTAGTCCTTTTTTGAACCATTTTATTTCAAATTTAAATGAGTTTAATTTATTAAATATCATTTAAATTTATTAATAAAATAATTTAATAAATTAAATATTTAATATGTACTTGGTGGGGTTTGAACCGAAGACCCCTTGGACCCTTGGCGCCCCCTCGGAGCGGATAGAAGTGCTCCTCACGTAAAACATCTCCGCCCTTTCTTCATGCCCCTTGGATGGCGCCCTTTCTCTCCATCCAACGCCTCTCATTGCTGCCCCTTCATTTCTATTTAAAGGGGCAGCAGATGGGATTCTAAAAAAAAAAAAAGAAAGAGAAAACAGAGAGCCCGTAAGCCCTCCTTCTCCCCTGTTCTTCTCCCCTTGTCTTAATATCACTATCATATTAAGACAAGGCCCTAAGTTGAGATAGAGAAAGGCTATTAGAGTGTGTAGAGGCTTGTTGGAAAGCTTTTAGAAAGCTTTTGAAGAGGAGAAAGTCCAAAGAGGCATTAAAAGGCTGCATATGATAAAAAGGCTGCCAGGAAGGTTCTAGCAAGCAAATAGGAGTGCTTCTTCGAATTGATTCTCGTGTGGATCACCTTTGGAGGGCATACACTTGTGTGCCTCTTGGAGATTATTGGATTTAGCAATCCAGGTATTTTTCTTACTCCTTTTATTTTAGATTTTAATTGATTTACTTTTTGAACTGCATAAAGGCGATCTTGGAAATTAGGGCTTTTGGCGATGTTTGTTTTCAAAATGATTAAAGTTTATGAAAAGCATGCCTTCAAGCATCCCAAAATTCCCATCAGTGGTATCAGAGCCTTCTTCATGCATTCAAGAAGAAATCAAATTAATCTATTATGAATGATTAAATTGATAGATCATTATATGTTTATAGCAAAATAGTAAGTTATGTTTAACCAAATTGGCATGATATGCATAATGTAATGATATGACTATATTACATTCATAAAATGGTTATTATTATGATTGTTAAAATAAGTAAATCATTATGTTCTGATGCATAATTAGCAATATATGTTATACATAATTGACTATTATGCTTTATATAATGCAATGTCCTAGTAACTACTTAGGATTGGGTTAGTCACCATAGCCATTTGGTCATAAGAGCCAAGTAGGTTTTTTAAAGGCCCTCTCTTCCATTCAATGGGATCTCCTATGATATGTAGGGGTGCCGATGTGATCTTATCCCATGAACAAGTAATGAGAACGGATGATTATTTTTTTTAATCATATGCTTTTGTGATGCATATTAGGGCTAATATGCGTATTAGTTGATATGATGAGATGAAGTATGTACTGATTGATTGTATGCCACAAGATTAGGGTTTCACTATAACCCTAATTAATTTAGAAATATGTTTAGAAGTATTAGTTGTCATTATGTTGTAAGATTAATGACACACTATGCACATAAATGGATATGTGATACTTAGAAACATAAGGATGTGCTCGAGACGATAAAAGCCCTCCTAAAAATTATATTTAGTTGTAGTGTTATATTATCATGAAGCAAATCCTTTTTAGGGATTAATTGATCGATTGGTGTCTAAGAAAAGTGGTTCTGGGAAGGTAAAGAGAATGTGGTTTTTTAATTAGTTCCGTTACTTACCTGGCCAAATTTATTTGGTGTCTAAGGCAAGAACGGGGACTCCCACACCTCTTCCACTTGCCTGGCCAATTCGATTAATTTAAACCTTAGAATTGGAAATGCTAATTGGTTATAAATGCACTACAAAAATGCCTTCCTTCATACAAAGCCAAAATTATATCAAAACTATAGTAGGCTTGTTGAGCAAACTCAAGGCTTACTATTAGGGTTTGATGTAAAAATTTGACTTGGTGCATATTATGCTTTATAGTATGCTTGTTAATGTTACTTTGTTGAGCAAACTCAAGGGTGACATTATTCAATCATGACTATATAGAATGAAGGGTCTGACTAAACTAAGACATTATTGTTTGTTGTGCAAACACAAGGCTATAAGTGTCTTAGAGGCAAGTGTAATGTTGAAAATTGGAAAGGGAATTTCCTACCCTTGAACTTATAAATGTTTGTTGAGCAAACTCAAGGCATTTATAAGGAATTGGGATCTCAACCCCACTAAAGAAATCGGATATTGGTTTCTCGTTTAACATAGTAGAGGGTTATGGTATTCGAAGAAAATAGTGGGAGACACAATTAGATTCAAAGTCCTTGTCTAATTGTGATTATCATTTTTGAGTGGTCTGCTCATGTATTGTTCTTGTTTGTTTGTAGACAATTAAATGGCTTCATCATTATCACTGCGGGGCATTTTAGATGCTAATAAACTAACCGGACCAAATTATGTCGATTGGTTGAGGAACCTGAGGATTGTATTAGCTCAGGAGAAAATTTCCTACATTCTTGATTCTCGGATCCAGATCCGATCGGAGAAGATGCTTCGAGGAGGAAAGGGCCACATTAGGATGTGGCAGAATGACAGTATGACTGTCAAGTGCATCATGTTGGCCTCAATGAGCAATGAGCTCCAGAGGCAACATGAAAAGATGGAACCTCAGTCCATACTTCTCAACTTAAAAGAGTTGTATGGAGAGCATAGTAGGACTGCAAGATATGAGATATCTAAGCAGTTGTTTCGTGCACATATGAGTGACGGCTCGCCTGTTCAGGTTCATGTCCTAAAGATGATTGACTTAATCACCCAATTAGGTCAATTAGGCTTCGTCATGGACGAGCAGCTAAATCAGGATCTGATCTTGCAGTCACTCCCAGATTCCTTCTCACAATTTGTCATGAACTACCACATGAATAAATTGAATCTTACATTACCAGAGCTACTTAACATGCTTAAGACTGCTGAGAGCCATTTTAAGGGAGAAAAGGCTCATCTTCTTCTGATCGATGGGAAGAAGAAAGAGGTGATGAAGAAGGGTTTAAAAAGAAAATTAAACCCTAAAAGGAGCATCAAGAAGAAGAAGAAGGCAAAGAAGTCTTCAGATGATGGATCTTGTTTCTTCTGCGGTAAGAAGGGACATTGGAAGAAGAATTGTAAGAAGTACCTGGCAAGTTTGAAACAGGATACTGATAAAGCATCAAAAGGTTTGTTAATGATACAAACAAACTTATCATTGAGTTCTTCAACTTCTGATTCATGGGTATTGGATACCGCATGTGGGGCTCACATATGCAAATCTTTGCAGGGGCTTCACAAAATTAGAAGGTTGGAGAAAGGTGACTTCAAGCTTTATGGCGCGAGTGGAGAGACCATCCATGCAGAAGCTGTTGGAACCTACTTGTTATTATTGCCTACAGGCAAAATACTTGAATTAAAAGATTGTTATTTTATTCCGAATGTAGTCAGAAATATTATTTCTGTACCGTTGTTATTAAAACAAGGTTATGAAATAAAAGTTGAGAGCAATGGATGCTCTATATCTTATTCAAATGACTTCTTTGGAATGGAAAAATTTGTGAATGGTCTTTTAACTCTATCACTCAATGATAATGTGTTGCTTGTTGAAAACAAAAGGAGAAAGAGAGATGATACCAATGAAACATTCCTTTGGCATTGCCGATTAGGTCATATAAGTGAGTCAAGGATTAACAAGTTATACAAAGAAGATTTCTTTGGACCTTATGATTTTCAATCATTAGAAACTTGTGAATCTTGCCTCATGGGAAAAATGACCAAGTCTCCATTTACTGGACATGGAGAAAGGGCAACTGAGTTATTAGGGTTAATACATTCAGATGTATGTGGACCCATGTCAACTCAAGCTATAGGAGGATACTCTTATTTCATCACATTTATAGATGATCTATCAAGGTTCGGATATGTGTATCTTATGAAACATAAATCCGAAGCCTTTGAAAAGTTTAAAGAGTATCAAAATATGGTTGAGAAACAAACTGGAAAAGGTATTAAAATCCTTCGATCTGATCGAGGAGGTGAATACTTATCCAGCGAGTTTCTTAATCATCTTAAGGATAATGGTATTCTCTCTGAATGGACACCTCCATATACACCACAATTAAATGGTGTAGCTGAAAGGAGGAACCGTTCCTTGTTTGATATGGTACGGTCCATGATGTGCTTCACGGATCTTCCAGTATCCTTCTGGGGTTATGCCCTAGAAACTGCTGCATATGTAATAAACAGGGTACCATCAAAATCAGTTCCTAGCACTCCATATGAATTATGGAATGGCAGAAAGCCAAGTCTTAAACATCTTAAAATTTGGGGTTGCCCAGCTTATGTTAAAAAGGAATTTGTACATAAGCTAAATGCTAGGGCTGAAAAATGTAGGTTCATTGGTTATTCTCAAAAAGGTATTGGATACCTTTTCTATCATCCTACTGAACAAAAGGTATTTGTTAGTAGGCATGCTGTCTTTTTGGAAAAGGAATTTATTCAAGAAGAAAGTAATGGCAGAATAATCGAATTAAGTGAAATTCAAAATAAACAAACTCAAGTTCCTCAATCAGAAGTACAAATTGATAAGGTACAACCACAACATACACCTCCTCTTCGTAGGTCAGAAAGAGTGCGGGAAGCACCTCTTAGATATGGTTTTATGATTGAAAACAATAATGAAGCCAACGTCATTGAAAATGATGATCCACTGACCTATATGGAAGCAGTCGAGAGTAAGGAATCCGACAAATGGCTTAATGCCATGAAATCCGAGATGGACTCCATGTATGACAACCAGGTTTGGATCTTGGTTGACCCACCTGAGGGAATTGTCCCAATAGGGTGCAAATGGATCTTCAAAAGAAAGATTGGAGCAGATGGGCAAATAGAAACCTACAAGGCTAGGTTAGTGGCAAAAGGTTTCAAGCAAAGACATGGTATTGACTATGATGAAACTTTTTCGCCAGTTGCCATGCTCAAGTCTATTAGGATTATGCTTGCTATTGCTGCATACTATGATTATGAAATATGGCAAATGGATGTTAAGACTGCATTCCTTAATGGAAATCTTGAGGAAGAAGTCTATATGTCACAGCCAGAGGGGTTTGTCTCAAGTGGAGACCAAACCAAGTATGCAAACTTAGAAAATCTATTTATGGATTAAAGCAAGCATCGAGGAGTTGGAACATTCGTTTTGATGAAACTATTAAGGAATTTGATTTCATCAAGAATACGGATGAACCGTGTGTATATAAGAAAATAAGTGGGAGTGCCATTGTCTTCTTGGTCTTGTATGTGGATGACATACTTATCATTGGAAATGATATTCCAATGATGCAATCAGTCAAGACTTGGTTGTCAAAACGGTTTTCCATGAAGGATTTGGGAGAAGCATCCTATATTTTAGGAATAAAGATCTATAGAGATAGATCTAAGAGGATGCTAGGGTTATCCCAATCCAGGTACATAGACTTAATATTGAAGAGATTCAATATGGAGGGAAGTAAGAAAGGTTATTTGCCCATGAGTCAGGCATACACCTATCTAAAAGGATGTCTCCTAAGACTCCAGAAGAAAGAGATAGGATGAATAAGATTCCTTATGCTTCGGCAGTAGGATCAATTATGTATGCAATGTTATGTACCAGACCTGATGTTGCTTATGCTTTGGGCATAGTAAGCAGATTTCAGGCTGATCCAGGGGAGGATCATTGGAAAGCAGTAAAAAACATTCTTAAGTACCTGAGAAGGACTAAAGATGTTTTTCTCATATATGGAGGATCAGACTTAAAACTAGAAGGCTACACAGATTCTAGTTTTCAATCTGATCCAGATGACAGTAAGTCTATATCAGGGTATGTCTACACTCTGAATGGAGGAGCAGTGAGTTGGAAAAGTACCAAGCAGCCAACTGTAGCTGATTCAGTCACTGAGGCAGAGTACATAGCTGCAAGTGAAGCCGCTAAGGAAGCTGTTTGGATGAAGAAGTTCATCACCGAATTAGACGTAGTTCCTACTATACAACAGCCGGTGCCATTATATTGCGATAACACTGGAGCTGTGGCACAAGCGAAGGAACCAAGGTCTCACCATAAATCCAAGCACATCCTGAGACGCTTCCACCTCGTTCGAGACATCATTGAAAGACATGATGTGGTGATAGAACGAGTTGAAACAAAGAACAACATAGCAGACCCATTCACTAAGGCCCTTCCACTACAGCAGTTAGATCGCCATCTTGATTGTATGGGTATTAAATACAAGGGCGATTGGCTTTAGTGCAAGTGGGAGATTGAAAGAATTATGCCCTGAAAGCCAATCACAGTTGTTGTATCAGTGGCAAAATTTGTAATTTCTCTCAACTCAAGAATGATAATAGAGGCAATTTTATATTTCATCATATGTGTGTCTTATATTTTTTATGATGAACCCCATAGAATAGGGCAATGTTTTTAGGGTTACAAAGATAACAGTGAGACCTAAAACCTATAAACCCTAATCTAGAATATTCCTAGTCATAGGATCATCGATTTGGGGATCGATGAATCCGGATAGACTAGCACATCTTATGTATGCTCGATTGTGAGGGTGGTTGGTCTCACGACCACTTGTGTAGGGACACTAATACAAAGAT
>UESW01003877.1:276832-329880 GCA_900491605.1 Calamus simplicifolius
TATGTTCATGCAACGGGTCAATTGAAGAAGGATATTGACCTTGCAGTCTCTCAAATCGAAGCTTGCCTTGAAAACTTTAAGAAATCACAAAAGGATGATGTAATGGAAATCATAGGTCATCTGAAGAAAATTGTATTCAAACACATCTGACCTTGATTTTGAGTTTGATAGTTTGTACTTAGGAAGTTTTTGAATATCTAATGTATTTCATTTTGAAATGTATGAATCAACTAATGTAATGGTTCTTGCTTATGAAATACAATTTCACATTTTCAAATATTGATTGCTTGGATCCCTATGCTTTATTGAGTCTACAAATTTTTTTATAACTTTCTTTATCTAATACTCTCCTTATTGCTGATAACAAAAAAGGGGGAGAGATGGTTGAGATGTTGAATATGCAAAGAAAGAAAGATTGAATGAAAGAGGTTGTATGCAAAGAAAGATTGAATATGAATAAGCAAAGACTTGAAAATTTTAATGAAGGGAGAGATGGTTGTATATGCATAAAGAAAGAAAGAAAGGGGGAGAAATAAATTGTTTATGCAAAATGACTTGAAATGTTAATCAGTTAAAATTTGATGCTTATATATAGGGGGAGCTATCAATGCAGGGGGAGCTTAACAAAAAGCTCAATTGCAATTTTATGCACATTAAGATTAAATATTCATAATTGATGGATTATATTGAACTCATGCACAATTTTAAAGTTTACTTTGAACATTGGCATCAAAACCTTCATTTAAAATGTTTAAAGTTCAAAATGACGATAATCTTAGTTTGAATGAATTTTTGAATGCATATACTCAAAGTTTTTGTTATCATCAAAAAGGGGGAGATTGTTGACCCAATTGATGATTTTGATGATTAACAAAACTACTTGAGTATAACTATTGAAGGCTCTGATGATTTTGATTTAGTGTTTCAGATTATAAGACTATTGAATGATCAAAATCAGGAGTTACATAGTGTTCTGGATCGAATCTAATGTCTAGGTAAGAATTGCAGACATTAGAGTCGACTCCGAGAATCACAGAGCCGACTCCGGAACTGGCACGGACGTTAGAGTCGACTCCGAGACTGTTAGAGTCGACTCTCACAGAGAAGCAGAAAGTCGATTTTTCTGGCCCCGACCTAGAGTCGACTCCGGGTAAGTTAGAGTCGACTCCGGAAAAGTTTCTTGTCGACCCCAGAAAAGTCAGAGACGACTCCAGAAATATCGTTTTGAGATGCCTCGAGCTAGAGCCGACTCCAGAAAAGTTAGAGTCGACTCCAACCCACCTGGAACGAAAAATCAAGTTGCCAGATCAGCTCTAACGGTAATATTTCTATTTTACCTTATTTCTAACGGATATATTTTGATACAAGGTACACTCCAACGGATAGTTTTCTTCCAAAAATGGTGTGAAAGAAATCTATAAAAAGGGAAGACTATTGTTCAAAAAAAAAAGAACGGAAAAATAGAAGGAAAAAGAGGAAAATCTGAGATAGACAAATCCCATTTCAAAAATCCGAGAGCTTGAATCTTAAGAGGAAAACCTTCTAGCTCAAATCCACTCCACTCCAAAAAGCTCAAGAGGAATCCAAAGCATTCAAATCAAAGTCTTGGTGGATTTCCCAACTTGGAGAAAGGAGATTCATTTCTTGCTTTTCAACTCTTCTCAACTGCTTCAACTGTGAAGAATCGGAGCTGAGGCTTGATTCAATCCAGCAAGGAGAAGAAGAAAAGAAGAAAAGAAAAGCTCAAAAGCCAACCAATCTACAAATCAGGCTTTTCTAAACCTTGTTATTCTTAATTTGTATATTTGCTCATTGAGGAGCTTTGTATTTCAAAAACAATACTTATTTTGTTTGTGCCTAGTTCAATCTGGGGGATTGAACTAGAGGAGGTAGTTTTACCTCGGTTCAAGCTTGGTTAAGCTTGGGTTAGGGTTTTTGTGCTGGTGAGCCCTTGAAAACCAGCTGGGTTTGTGCGCCCGGAAAAACAACAAGTTTGAGTTGTGAGCTTGTAAAACAACTCGCTGTAATCTAGGTGATTATAGTGTGGACCCAAGTGAATCTTGGGAGTGGACGTAGGTGTTGGTTGCACCGAACCACTATAAAATCTTCTTGTGTTTGTCGTGCTCATTGTCTCTCACTCTATCTCTCTTATATTTCTGTTTGTGCATTGCTTATAAGTCAACTTCTCTCACTTGCACATCTTGAGTTAATTTGTTTAAAACATTTAAAAAGTCTTAAATTTTTAAGAACCCAATTCACCCCCCCCCCCCTCTTGGGTTGCCATCTGGGCCAACAAAGTGTACGCGAACCAAACCTCGGCCCCAACTGAGGCAAAAGTCGGAATTGCATTCCGCGAAAAAACCGAACAATCTCATGCGTCAGCAAAACCAGCTAATCTGGCTTCAATTAAGTAGAATCTTTGACTCAGAACCCCCAAGGGCTATCCGACCTTAAAACGCATTTTGCGTACGATTTGCTTACCACCAAGGGAACTCCCAATAAAAAGGTCGTTAAGAAAAGTAATGACCAAAGCGATAAGGCAAAGAGAAATCAGAAGACTCATCCATTAAGTTTTGATAAGATTACAGGTTGAAAAAGCGAAAATACATAAGCGACCCTTAAGAATCAGGGTCCGGGTATGTCCTGAGAACCTCTTTGATAACGTCTAGAAGGGTTTGACTCGCTTCACCCACTCCAAATGTTGAAGGAAGAGTCTCGGATTCCTCGGCAGCAGACTGAGGGCATTCTTCGGAAGCCACTGCCTCATTAGGGCCCAGGATAGCATCAAGATCGACATTCGAAATATCCTCATACTCAGCTTCTTTGGCCCCTGGGGTACAAGCATCAAGACATTCGGCATCCAAAAAGGATAAATCCCACTTGGGATGCGCTCGAGAGATCTTCGCTCGAGTTTCCTCCTCGCCGAACCAAAATGCATAGGCACAAGCCTCTCTACGCTCCTTGAAAATTGGGCAAAACTCTTGTATTCCTCCACATCCGAAGAGATTCAGTTGCTGGCTTCAGTTAACTGGCCCCCAAGATCGAAATTCATATGGCGACTTGCGGACAACTCCGCCCTTAGAGCCTTAAATTGCTCCTGCACCTCGAGTCCAATTCTGTCCATCTGCAAAACATCAGGGCGTTTGAGCCCACGAGCAAAAGAAAAGCATTGAAAGCAAATAAATATGAAGACACTATACTTCTTCCTCCTGCCGAGCCATTTTATTGCTCAGCTCCTGAACCTTTTCCAAGGCCTTCAGCTTGGCCGATTTATTTTGTTGAAGACCCTCCTCAAGGTCATTAATTCGGGACTGCTTGTCCCCGACTTCCTGCCGAGATTGATCGAGATCATTGGTGAGCCTAGCAATCTGCTCATGTTGGCATATCAGCCGATTCTCCATATCGGCGAATTCCTTATTCAGATCGGCAAGCTGATCCCGCTGCCACCGGCACTTGCGCTACTCCTCCTCGAGCCTCCTGCCCTAATTATTTTTCTCCTCAGCATGACTAGCCTTCAGTTGGTCCCATCTTTTTTCAAAATACTATTGCGTGGCCTTAACTTCATCGGCATGCTTAGCCTTAATCTGGGATAACTCCAGGCAAGCCTTGTTCGATTGTTCACGAAAACCCTGGAGCTCTTTGACTTGAGCCTCGAGCCGAGAGGCCCTCTCGGCTGCAAGTCGGTAAGACTCACTCACCCTCTCAAAGTTCACCTTAGCGAACGCCAAGGCCTTGGAAAGCCGGCTGGTTGAATCCACCCTCGCCCAAAGGTCGGCCATCTCCTTTCTGGCCTGAGCGCAAGTCCCAGTGGCCAAATTCAAGCGCCAATTCAGCGCCCTTATAATCAAGGCATTCTGAAAGAAAAATACAAGTAAAAAACTACGATCAAACCGATCCATCGAGAGTTACAACTTCGGCACAATAACTTACCCAGGAGGCGTAATTCAAAGCAATCTTCATGAGAATAGCATTACTAATTTCGGGAAGAAGGAAAATATCCTTCAGCACCCCAAGCCGACCAAAAGCCGCATCGATGATATCCTCGGCCGCAAGCTCATCCATCGAGGAACTTTCCCTCGAGCGCAAAACATACCTCATCAAGGCAGTAAGCATGTCATCCATCTCCGAGCCGTGGACAAGAGAACTCATGGCCAAAGAGCCGGCCTGTGGGGTTTTGGCCCGAGGAACCGCCATTCGCTCGGCTTCCTCTATCAAGACTCTGGCCTGCAGGGCCTCGGATGCTTTGGCCTCGGCTAAGGGAGCCTCAGCCCGAGCACCCCCTTCATCCAGTGATTCTTCCTCCTTTACCTCTTCCTCTTCGACTATCGCTATATTTCTTACAGACTCCATTTGAACTTCAATTTCTTTCACGGCATCCCCTGATACCGTAACAGAAAGACCCTCAACAGGAGGCACCTCGACCTCCACCATGAAAGAATTATGCCTTGAAAGCCAATCACAATTGTTGTATCAGTGGCAAAATTTGTAAATTCTCTCAACTCAAGAATGATAATAGAGGCAATTTTATATTTCATCATATGTTGTGTCTTATATTTTTTATGATGAACCCCATAGAATAGGGCAATGTTTTTAGGGTTATAAAGATAACAGTGAGACCTAAAACCTATAAACCCTAATCTAGAATATTCCTAGTCATAGGATCATCGATTTGGGGATCGATGAATCCGGATAGACTAGCACATCTTATGTATGCTTGATTGTGAGGGTGGTTGGTCTCACGACCACTTGTGTAGGGACACTAATACAAAGATGTGGGTGCTCATTAGGTTATGAGTTCACTGAATTGATCCGACAGGAGAACATCAAATGGAAGTTTTACTTACTTGTCATAATAGATTGTTCTCTAAGTTGGAGTTGTGCAAGTAATCCTTAGACCTGAGACCACCATAGTATCTTGTGCACATGAATCCATATTTTGGTTCATATTCATTCATAACAAAAGGTTATGTACAGGGTGATGCTAGATATGAAGGATTGTGTATGAAGGTAATGAGTAGGTCAACAAGGAATCGATGACTCCTAGTAAGAGGAGTATTTATCCCAAGTAATCTCATCGAATGTTGACTCAAAAATCTTTGATTAAAGTATGATGAAATTAGAAAAGGTTTTCTTATTTATCATCGGTTAAGTCTTCATTAATATTAGAGATTCAAATGGATTAAGTATGAGGGTTTGACATTTATCCATGCCCATCACTTAATCGGGATAAAGAAATATCGAAGGATTGAATTGCACAGTAACTTGCCACTAAAGGGTATTTTGGTAATTTCTATCAAATTCCTCATCTTCTGGGTAGGCATGACACATTGCTAGATGTCAATCTTGTCTTGTAGGTTTTTATGAATCAATTAGATTGATTTCATAAGTTAATTTGAAGGTTGGTCCAGATTGACAGTTTAAGTTAACCCGATTTGACCTGTTCAGATAGTTGGATACATAATCGCGCTAAATCAAAAACCTACTGCTAGCTAGATGAGGAACCCAGAGGGTCACACACAATAGAGAATTAATTGAAGAAGTTAAAAATTTTTATTAGGATTTTTGGATCCTAATTGGTTGGCCAAGATCGCATACTAGCATATGTGGGCTAACCCGAACTCCTGACTTAATCTGTTTAGGTCCATTTGCTTGCTGATTAGGCTAATAAATTTAAGTTAGATTTAAATTTACATTAGCCATGTGTTGGCAACCTATCTAGAGTTTAATCTAAATTTATGGGATTTTTCTAGATTTTTTTATGATGATCAAATTCGAATTGGATTCGAATTTCAGCCTGATTTGGTTAGTTTGGGTTGACTTGGTTAGTCTGGGTTGACCCGGGGCCTTTGTCCTTTTTTGAACCATTTTATTTCAAATTTAAATGAGTTTAATTTATTAAATATTATTTAAATTTATTAATAAAATAATTTAATAAATTAAATATTTAATATGTACTTGGTGGGGTTTGAACCGAAGACCCCTTGGACCCTTGGCGCCCCCTCGCGGATAGAAGCGCTCCTCATGTAAACGTCTCCGCCCTTTCTTCATGCCCCTTGGATGGCGTCCATCCAATGCCTCTCATTGCTGCCCCTTCTAAAGAGGGCAGTAGATGAGATTCACTCCGCCCTTTCTTCATGCCCCTTGGATGGCGCCCTTTCTCTCCATCCAATGCCTCTCATTGCTGCCCCTTCGTTTTATTTAAAGAGGGCAGTAGATGAGATTCTAAAAAAAAAAAAAAGAGAAAACAGAGAGCCCGTAAGCCCTCCTTCTCCCCTGTTCTTCTCCCCTTGTCTTAATATCACTATCACATTAAGACAAGGCCCTAAGTTAAGATAGAGAAAGGCTATTAGAGTGTGTAGAGCTTGTTGGAAAGCTTTTAGAAAGCTTTTGAAGAGGAGAAAGTCCAAAGAGGCATTAAAAGGCTGCATATGATAAAAAGGCTACCAGGAAGGTTCTAGCAAGCAAATAGGAGTGCTTCTTCGAATTGATTCTCGTGTGGATCACCTTTGGAGGGCATACACTTGTGTGCCTCTTGGAGATTATTGGATTTAGCAATCCAGGTATTTTTCTTACTCCTTTTATTTTAGATTTTAATTAATTTACTTTTTGAACTGCATAAAGGCGATCTTGGAAATTAGGGACTTTTGGCGATGATTGTTTTCAAAATGATTAAAGTTTATGAAAAGCATGCCTTCAAGCATCCCAAAATTCCCATCAGTGGTATCAGAGCCTTCTTCATGCATTCAAGAAGAAATCAAATTAATCTATTATGAATGATTAAATTGATAGATCATTATATGTTTATAGCAAAATAGTAAGTTATGTTTAACCTAATTGGCATGATATGCATAATGTAATGATATGACTATATTACATTCATAAAATGGTTATTATTATGATTGTTAAAATAAGTAAATCATTATGTTCTGATGCATAATTAGCAATATATTATACATAATTGACTATTATGCTTTATATAATGCAATGTCCTAGTAACTACTTAGGATTGGGTTAGTCACCATAGCCATTTGGTCATAAGAGCCAAGTAGGTTTTTTAAAGGCCCTCTCTTCCATTCAATGGGATCTCCTATGATATGTAGGGGTGCCGATGTGATCTTATCCCATGAACAAGTAATGAGAACGGATGATTATTTTTTTTTAATCATATGCTTTTGTGATGCATATTAGGGCTAATATGCGTATTAGTTGATATGATGAGATGAAGTATGTACTGATTGATTGTATGCCACAAGATTAGGGTTTCACTATAACCCTAATTAATTTAGAAATATGTTTAGAAGTATTAGTTGTCATTATGTTGTAAGATTAATGACACACTATGCACATAAATGGATATGTGATACTTAGAAACATAAGGATGTGCTCGAGACGATAAAAGCCCTCCTAAAAATTATATTTAGTTGTAGTGTTATATTATCATGAAGCAAATCCTTTTTAGGGATTAATTGATCGATTGGTGTCTAAGAAAAGTGGTTCTGGGAAGGTAAAGAGAATGTGGTTTTTTAATTAGTTCGTTACTTACCTGGCCAAATTTATTTGGTGTCTAAGGCAAGAACGGGGGACTCCCACACCTCTTCCACTTGCCTGGCCAATTCGATTAATTTAAACCTTAGAATTGGAAATGCTAATTGGTTATAAATGCACTACAAAAATGCCTTCCTTCATACAAAGCCAAAATTATATCAAAACTATAGTAGGCTTGTTGAGCAAACTCAAGGCTTACTATTAGGGTTTGATGTAAAAATTTGACTTGGTGCATATTATGCTTTATAGTATGCTTGTTAATGTTACTTTGTTGAGCAAACTCAAGGGTGACATTATTCAATCATGACTATATAGAATGAAGGGTCTGACTAAACTAAGACATTATTGTTTGTTGTGCAAACACAAGGCTATAAGTGTCTTAGAGGCAAGTGTAATGTTGATGAAATTGGAAAGGGAATTTCCTACCCTTGAACTTATAAATGTTTGTTGAGCAAACTCAAGGCATTTATAAGGAATTGGGATCTCAACCCCACTAAAGAAATCGGATATTGGTTTCTCGTTTAACATAGTAGAGGGTTATGGTATTCGAAGAAAATAGTGGGAGACACAATTAGATTCAAAGTCCTTGTCTAATTGTGATTATCATTTTTGAGTGGTCTGCTCATGTATTGTTCTTGTTTGTTTGTAGACAATTAAATGGCTTCATCATTATCACTGCGGGGCATTTTAGATGCTAATAAACTAATCGGACCAAATTATGTCGATTGGTTGAGGAACCTGAGGATTGTATTAGCTCAGGAGAAAATTTTCTACATTCTTGATTCTCCGGATCCAGATCCGATCGGAGAAGATGCTTCCGAGGAGGAAAGGGCCACATTTAGGATGTGGCAGAATGACAGTATGACTGTCAAGTGCATCATGTTGGCCTCAATGAGCAATGAGCTCCAGAGGCAACATGAAAAGATGGAACCTCAGTCCATACTTCTCAACTTAAAAGAGTTGTATGGAGAGCATAGTAGGACTGCAAGATATGAGATATCTAAGCAGTTGTTTCGTGCACATATGAGTGGCGGCTCGCCTGTTCAGGTTCATGTCCTAAAGATGATTGACTTAATCACCCAATTAGGTCAATTAGGCTTCGTCATGGACGAGCAGCTAAATCAGGATCTGATCTTGCAGTCACTCCCAGATTCCTTCTCACAATTTGTCATGAACTACCACATGAATAAATTGAATCTTACATTACCAGAGCTACTTAACATGCTTAAGACTGCTGAGAGCCATTTTAAGGGAGAAAAGGCTCATCTTCTTCTGATCGATGGGAAGAAGAAAGAGGTGATGAAGAAGGGTTTAAAAAGAAAATTAAACCCTAAAAGGAGCATCAAGAAGAAGAAGAAGGCAAAGAAGTCTTCAGATGATGGATCTTGTTTCTTCTGCGGTAAGAAGGGACATTGGAAGAAGAATTGTAAGAAGTACCTGGCAAGTTTGAAACAGGATACTGATAAAGCATCAAAAGGTTTGTTAATGATACAAACAAACTTATCATTGAGTTCTTCAACTTCTGATTCATGGGTATTGGATACCGCATGTGGGGCTCACATATGCAAATCTTTGCAGGGGCTTCACAAAATTAGAAGGTTGGAGAAAGGTGACTTCAAGCTTTATGGCGCGAGTGGAGAGACCATCCATGCAGAAGCTGTTGGAACCTACTTGTTATTATTGCCTACAGGCAAAATACTTGAATTAAAAGATTGTTATTTTATTCCGAATGTAGTCAGAAATATTATTTCTGTACCATTGTTATTAAAACAAGGTTATGAAATAAAAGTTGAGAGCAATGGATGCTCTATATCTTATTCAAATGACTTCTTTGGAATGGAAAATTTGTGAATGGTCTTTAACTCTATCACTCAATGATAATGTGTTGCTTGTTGAAAACAAAAGGAGAAAGAGAGATGATACCAATGAAACATTCCTTTGGCATTGCCGATTAGGTCATATAAGTGAGTCAAGGATTAACAAGTTATACAAAGAAGATTTCTTTGGACCTTATGATTTTCAATCATTAGAAACTTGTGAATCTTGCCTCATGGGAAAAATGACCAAGTCTCCATTTACTGGACATGGAGAAAGGGCAACTGAGTTATTAGGGTTAATACATTCAGATGTATGTGGACCCATGTCAACTCAAGCTATAGGAGGATACTCTTATTTCATCACATTTATAGATGATCTATCAAGGTTCGGATATGTGTATCTTATGAAACATAAATCCGAAGCCTTTGAAAAGTTTAAAGAGTATCAAAATATGGTTGAGAAACAAACTGGAAAAGTATTAAAATCCTTCGATCTGATCGAGGAGGTGAATACTTATCCAGCGAGTTTCTTAATCATCTTAAGGATAATGGTATTCTCTCTGAATGGACACCTCCATATACACCACAATTAAATGGTGTAGCTGAAAGGAGGAACCGTTCCTTGTTTGATATGGTACGGTCCATGATGTGCTTCACGGATCTTCCAGTATCCTTCTGGGGTTATGCCCTAGAAACTGCTGCATATGTAATAAATAGGGTACCATCAAAATCAGTTCCTAGCACTCCATATGAATTATGGAATGGCAGAAAGCCAAGTCTTAAACATCTTAAAATTTGGGGTTGCCCAGCTTATGTTAAAAAGGAATTTGTACATAAGCTAAATGCTAGGGCTGAAAAATGTAGGTTCATTGGTTATTCTCAAAAAGGTATTGGATACCTTTTCTATCATCCTACTGAACAAAAGGTATTTGTTAGTAGGCATGCTGTCTTTTTGGAAAAGAAATTTATTCAAGAAGAAAGTAATGGCAGAATAATCGAATTAAGTGAAATTCAAAATAAACAAACTCAAGTTCCTCAATCAGAAGTACAAATTGATAAGGTACAACCACAACATACACCTCCTCTTTGTAGGTCAGAAAGAGTGCGGGAAGCACCTCTTAGATATGGTTTTATGATTGAAAACAATAATGAAGCCAACGTCATTGAAAATGATGATCCACTGACCTATATGGAAGCAGTCGAGAGTAAGGAATCCGACAAATGGCTTAATGCCATGAAATCCGAGATGGACTCCATGTATGACAACCAGGTTTGGATCTTGGTTGACCCACCTGAGGGAATTGTCCCAATAGGGTGCAAATGGATCTTCAAAAGAAAGATTGGAGCAGATGGGCAAATAGAAACCTACAAGGCTAGGTTAGTGGCAAAAGGTTTCAAGCAAAGACATGGTATTGACTATGATGAAACTTTTTCGCCAGTTGCCATGCTCAAGTCTATTAGGATTATGCTTGCTATTGCTGCATACTATGATTATGAAATATGGCAAATGGATGTTAAGACTGCATTCCTTAATGGAAAATCTTGAGGAAGAAGTCTATATGTCACAGCCAGAGGGGTTTGTCTCAAGTGAGAGACCAAACCAAGTATGCAAACTTAGAAAATCTATTTATGGATTAAAGCAAGCATCGAGGAGTTGGAACATTCGTTTTGATGAAACTATTAAGGAATTTGATTTCATCAAGAATACGGATGAACCGTGTGTATATAAGAAAATAAGTGGGAGTGCCATTGTCTTCTTGGTCTTGTATGTGGATGACATACTTATCATTGGAAATGATATTCCAATGATGCAATCAGTCAAGACTTGGTTGTCAAAATGGTTTTCCATGAAGGATTTGGGAGAAGCATCCTATATTTTAGGAATAAAGATCTATAGAGATAGATCTAAGAGGATGCTAGGGTTATCCCAATCCAGGTACATAGACTTAATATTGAAGAGATTCAATATGGAGGGAAGTAAGAAAGGTTATTTGCCCATGAGTCAAGGCATACACCTATCTAAAAGGATGTCTCCTAAGACTCCAGAAGAAAGAGATAGGATGAATAAGATTCCTTATGCTTCGGCAGTAGGATCAATTATGTATGCAATGTTATGTACCCGACCTGATGTTGCTTATGCTTTGGGCATAGTAAGCAATTTCAGGCTGATCCAGGGGAGGATCATTGGAAAGCAGTAAAAAACATTCTTAAGTACCTGAGAAGGACTAAAGATGTTTTCTCATATATGGAGGATCAGACTTAAAACTAGAAGGCTACACAGATTCTAGTTTTCAATCTGATCCAGATGACAGTAAGTCTATATCAGGGTATGTCTACACTCTGAATGGAGGAGCAGTGAGTTGGAAAAGTACCAAGCAGCCAATTGTAGCTGATTCAGTCACTGAGGCAGAGTACATAGCTGCAATTGAAGCCGCTAAGGAAGCTGTTGGATGAAGAAGTTCATCACCGAATTAGACGTAGTTCCTACTATACAACAGCCGGTGCCATTATATTGCGATAACACTGGAGCTGTGGCACAAGCGAAGGAACCAAGGTCTCACCATAAATCCAAGCACATCCTGAGACGCTTCCACCTCGTTCGAGACATCATTGAAAGACATGATGTGGTGATAGAACGAGTTGAAACAAAGAACAACATAGCAGACCCATTCACTAAGGCCCTTCCACTACAACAGTTAGATCGCCATCTTGATTGTATGGGTATTAAATACAAGGGCGATTGGCTTTAGTGCAAGTGGGAGATTGAAAGAATTATGCCCTGAAAGCCAATCACAATTGTTGTATCAGTGGCAAAATTTGTAATTTCTCTCAACTCAAGAATGATAATAGAGGCAATTTTATATTTCATCATATGTTGTGTCTTATATTTTTTATGATGAACCCCATAGAATAGGGCAATGTTTTTAGGGTTACAAAGATAACAGTGAGACCTAAAACCTATAAACCCTAATCTAGAATATTCTAGTCATAGGATCATCGATTTGGGGATCGATGAATCCGGATAGACTAGCACATCTTATGTATGCTCGATTGTGAGGGTGGTTGGTCTCACGACCACTTGTGTAGGGACACTAATACAAAGATGTGGGTGCTCATTAGGTTATGAGTTCACTGAATTGATCCGACAGGAGAACATCAAATGGAAGTTTTACTTATCATAATAGATTATTCTCTAAGTGGGAGTTGTGCAAGTAATCCTTAGACCTGAGACCACCATAGTATCTTGTGCACATGAATCCATATTTTGGTTCATATTCATTCATAACAAAAGGTTATGTACGGGGTGATGCTAGATATGAAGGATTGTGTATGAAGGTAATGAGTAGGTCAACAAGGAATCGATGACTCCTAGTAAAAGGAGTATTTATCCCAAGTAATCTCATCAAATGTTGACTCAGAAAATCTTTGATCAAAGTATGATGAAATTAGAAAAGGTTTTCTTATTTATCATCGGTTGAGTCTTCATTAATGATTAGAGATTCAAATGGATTAAGTATGAGGGTTTGACATTTATCCATGCCCATCACTTAATCAGATAAAGAAATATCGAAGGATTGAATTGCACAGTAACTTGCCACTAAAGGGTATTTTGGTAATTTCTATCAAATTCCTCATCTTCTGGGTAGGCATGACACATTGCTAGATGCCAATCTTGTCTTGTAGGTTTTTATGAATCAATTAGATTAATTTCATAAGTCAATTTGAAGGTTGGTCCAGATTGACAGTTTAAGTTAGCCCGATTTGACCTGTTCAGATAGTCAGATACATAATCAGGCTAAATCAAAAACCTACTACTGGCTAGATGAGGAACCCAGAGGGTCACATACAATAGAGAATTAATTGAAGAAGTTAAAATATTTTTATTAGGATTTTTGGATCCTAATTGGTTGGCCAAGATCGCATACTAGCATATGTGGGCTAACCCGAGCTCTGACTTAATCTGTTTAGGTTCATTTGCTTGCTGATTAGGCTAATAAATTTAAGTTGGATTTAAATTAACATTAGCCATGTGTTGGGAAGCCTATCTAGAGTTTAATCTAAATTTATGGGATTTTTCTAGATTTTTTTATGATGATCAAATTCGAATTGGATTCGAATTTCAGCCTGATTTGGTTAGTTTGGGTTGACTTGGTTAGTCTGGGTTGACCCGGGGCCTTAGTCCTTTTTTGAACCATTTTATTTCAAATTTAAATGAGTTTAATTTATTAAATATCATTTAAATTTGTTAATAAAATAATTTAATAAATTAAATATTTAATATGTACTTGGTGGGGTTTGAACCGAAGACCCCTTGGACCCTTGGCGCCCCCTCGGAGCTGATAGAAGCGCTCCTCACGTAAAACGTCTCCACCTTTCTTCATGCCCCTTGGATGGCGCCCTTTCTCTCCATCCAACGCCTCTCATTGCTGCCCTTCGTTTCTATTTAAAGGGGGCAGCAGATGGGATTCTAAAAAAACAAAAAAAGAAAAAGAAAACAGAGAGCCCGTAAGCCCTCCTTCTCCCTGTTCTTCTCCCGTTGTCTTAATATCACTATCATATTAAGACAAGGCCCTAAGTTGAGATAGAGAAAGGCTATTAGAGTGTGTAGAGGCTTGTTGGAAAGCTTTTAGAAAGCTTTTGAAGAGGAGAAAGTCCAAAGAGGCATTAAAAGGCTGCATATGATAAAAAGGCTGCCAAGAAGGTTCTAGCAAGCAAATAGGAGTGCTTCTTCGAATTGATTCTCGTGTGGATCACCTTTGGAGGGCATACACTTGTGTGCCTCTTAGAGATTATTGGATTTAGTAATCCAAGTATTTTTTTTACTCCTTTTATTTTAGATTTTAATTGATTTACTTTTGAACTGCATAAAGGCGATCTTGGAAATTAGGGCTTTTGGCGATTATTGTTTTCAAAATGATTAAAGTTTATGAAAAGCATGCCTTCAAGCATCCCAAAATTCCCATCACACCAACCTGTCAACAAGTGGCTCCACTTGAGCTTTAGCAGCCGCCGCTGCCTCTTCTGACCCCTCCACCTGAGCAGGGGCCTCCTCCATACGCAGTGGACTCTCCATCGCTGGTAACTGAAGAACATCTAGCGGGAGGATCGCCGGACGGATCGGCGACATCTCCTCGGCGTCGTCTGATACGACCACTATTTGGAGGGGGAAAACCTCGGCTGCTCTTTCTGAGCTCCCCCCAATGGCTTCCTCTGCTATCTTGCCCCCCTCCTGCAGAGGGGCCTATCGGTTACGGCCAGCGTTTCCGCTTCCTCCCTCTTTGAAGCAGAGGAGTAGTGACCAACATCATCTTTCCTAAGCTCCCTTGAGCGAGACCCGGAAGGACAGGCCCTCTTCTCGAACCTATGCTTATCCCCGAAACTGGAGCTCCTGTGGTGCTTGCCCAGCTCCCTCCTTATCTGGCGCATAAATGCAGACCTCTCAATTGAAAACACAATGGATGTACAGTTAAACAGTGACAAAATTACATAAACATGCTGACCATTAGAGCAAAGGCTCACCTTGAGGGTCGATAGAGCTAAGTCCGGCAGCGAAAAGGGCATCCTCTGCTAACAAAGTGCTAGCTGAGACCTTTGACCACTACAGAGGGTAGCCAGATCTCTTTTCTCCTGCTCGCTCAACTCTGGGCGTGCCTCCGGATCCTTCACATAACTCGCCCATCCTCTCGGAAAATCCGAGCCGATGTTTCCTTCGGCAATGAAAAATCAGTACTTCCACTCCTTTATCGAAGAAGGGTTATCAGAAATCATCTTGAATGACTTCCGGGGACCAATGTAGGGCCACTCAAAGCTCCTCCCAGAAACTAGGTTGAAACAGACTCGAAATAGGGGAAGGGTCGCAGTCACCCCAACACGACTGCACATCGAGATAAACCCGACAAGATTGCGCCAGCTATTTGGGGCTACTATCGTTGGGCATATGTTATAAAACCTCATCACCTCCTGTATCAATGGGTGAAGAGGGAATCGGAGACCTGCCCTCAAGCTCTCCTCGTAAAAGAAGACTTCCCGGCTTAACTCGATTGAAACTCGGTGCTCGGTCCTCGGCACCCACAAGGCTACATCCAGAGGAACTCTATAATGATGGAGAATCCTATCCAGATCGTCAAAGGTTACCTCAGAAGCAACATCGCCTGGGCCCTTCATATTGGCTGAATGGGGGGTAGGATACGAACAGGCAAGGGCTCAGAGAAAGAGTGGAAAATCTTTGTGACAAGGACAAAGGAGTATTGCAGAAGGAGCGCCGCCCCAGCCCTCTTTAAATAAACGCTTCAGAAAGAAAGCCCTAGATGCCAAAACCCCCGATACGGGCGCCAGAAATAAAGGAGTCCTGCCACGTGGAACTTCCGCTATCGCGACTTGCTAGAAACGAGGTGTTTCCTCCTCGAGCTGCGACAAGAAATGATGATGAAATAGTGGCCCGTCATTTACAAGATTATCATTGCCCGCCTTTTTGAATCCCCCAAATAAGATTGCTCCAGAATTCTACTCCCTATATCCAAACTTGCACTTCGAACTAGGGAGTAGGGGGCATGTGATGAGGGGTAAAATCGTCATTGCATTATTGATCGCCCATATTGATAATTGGGTCATGCCCAATCCTAACACCCTACCAGCCAGCTGGCATAACATCCAAGCAACGAAGCTCCGATGCGGGCCTCCTTCGGGAGCGAAGCTCCGATGCGGATCGTTCTTGCTGGGTCCTCCCCGAGAGGGAAGGCCAGAAGACGCTCGGCTGGTTCTCCTCTCCTCTCCAGGTCTCGGGGGTCCAACACCTCTGGCATGGGCGCAGGCATCACATCCTGCGGACCTAGAGACATGTGGCAGCAAAGTGGGGGCGGGTTTTGCTCCCCCCACATCTCTCCGACCCCTCCTCTGGCGGGAAACCTCACAAGGAGCCTCTTAGTAGAGATGATGGCATCTAAGAGGTTGAGTTCGGGCCTTTCGAGGATAGCATTGTAGGCAAGGGGCACCCGGACCATTAGAAAGCTCATGAGGACCATGCTTTGGTACGGGGCTGTGCCAGCCGTAACAGGAAGGTGATCTCCCCCTCAACTTGCACGGAGTCTCCTGTGAACCCCATCAAGGGCGTGGTGACAGGTCGGAGCAGGTCAGATGATAAACTCATGCGAACAAAAGCATCGTAATTCAAAACGTTCACCGAGCTCCCGCTATCGACCAAAATTCTTTTTACAGGGTGTTTGGCTATCGTTATGGACACGACGACACTATCATTATTTTCATTAACTACCCCTCTAAGTCCCTTTTAGAAAAAGGGATTACAGAGTCTAATTCCCCCTCCTCTCTCGGCCTCTTGAGTGGTCCACCTGCCCCCCAGGAAATCATTGCCACCGTCTTCTCAGTTGGAGCATTGTCGATTATCGGCGACGGGGGCGCTGACGGGTCAGGAACTCTCGGGTTGTTCCTCTGGACGAACTTTCCCAGGTGGCCTCGTTGGATAAGGTCTTCTATAGCCTTCTTCAGCTGGCGATAGTCGTCAGTGTCATGGCCATGATCCCGGTGATAACGACAGTAGAGGTTCTTGTTGATGGGGATCTTCAGGTTTATTGGAGGAGGGCGCTGAAGATAAGGCTCCCCTTCAATCTCGAGCAAGATCTGCGATATTGGGGCGAGCAGTGGGGTGTAGGGTCCATCTCTTGGTGCAGGGGCTCGGGGACGGTTGTCTGGCCGGTGAGGAGGCTCAGGTCTTCTGAGGCGAGCTTCGACAGGTTCCGGTCGGACCGGTTTCTTGGAGATGCTCCCACTAGCCTCGCGTCGGGAGGAGTCGGCCTCGTCAGTCCGAATGTATTTCTGGGCCCGGGTCAAGAGCTCGGCGTAGGAGCCGGGGACTTCTTATCAAGGGAGTACGCGAAGCGAGACGGGCGAAGCCCTCGCTTCAAGGCCAAAGTGGCCACGGAGTCTTCAAGATTGTAAACTTCCAGGGTAGCCTCCTTGAACCGTGTGACGTAGTCCTGAAGGGACTCTCCACCCTTTTGCTGGACAGAGAAGAGGCTATCAGCTACCCTTGGAATCTTCCTGCATGCATCAAAGTAGGCCAGGAAGGCCCTCTCCAGCTGACGGAAGGAATCGATACTTTCGCGGTGGCAGGCGGGAATACCAGGCTCGGGCAGCTTTCTTCAAGGTGGCTGGAAAGCGATGAACATGAGCGAATCGGTTGCCCCCTGGACTTGCATAAGAACCTTTTAACTCTCCAGGTGGTCCAGGGGATCCGTGGTCCCGTCATAAGGGTCCAGCTGAGGGAGACGAAACCGAGTGGAGATAGGCTCCTCCATGATGCGGCGAGACAACGGTGGGCGGCTGTCATAGTCCGTCTCTAGAGGGTTGGTAATCCAACGGCTGAGCTCTTCCAACCGCTGATTGTACTCATCAAGTCTTCGCTCCACCCGGCGGGCTACCCCGCCATCGAAGGACCCCTCCCTCGAAGAGTCTGAGGAAGAGGAGAGGCGACGGGGAGGCCGACGGGGAAACTCCGCCTCCTTCTCCCGCCGTCGCTTGGGGGACGCGCTGATGTGGTGAGAGGGTGAGCAGAGCCGCTTGGAGGCCTCGAGGCGGTGAGGCTTAGGTAAAGTGCGGCGAGGGCAGGCTTTTCGGGTAGGAGACCTCCTCCGAATTGAGTGCTAACTAGGCTGAGGGACTCCTGACACCGACGGAAGGGGTTCTGGTTGCCGTGCAATCACCGCCTGATGTTGCAGGCCTTGGACCATTGTGGCCAAGGATTGAACTTGCGCGGCAAAAGCAGCAAACTGATCTTCCTGAAACTGTTGTACCGGTACTGGTGCAGGTGCGTCAGCTGGAGGGGCTGAGGGGCCAACTACGGGCTGATCAGCCCTTTGACGCTGCCCCCAGCGTGACTGACGATGGCCTCTCGTGCATGAGTCGTCACCATTGTTTAAGAGCTTGAGGAGGAAGGAGTCAATAACAGGTTCGAGGCTATTCTTTTCTTCTATCCCCCTTCTTGGCGCGCCAATCTGATGACGCCAAGTCACCTTCTTCAAGCGTCGGGAAGACGGACGTCCTTCTCTCCGGACCCCTGCAAGAAAAGTCCATGGAGACCGGATGCTCCGTGGGGACCCTCCGACGCTCAAGTTAGTCACTTGGGATCAGACGAGAACTGCTCAGCAGAAGGGAGCTGAAACAGTTAGGGTTTTAGCTAGTAGGAAGAAAACTAGAAAACCAGAGTTCAAGGATCCTACTCACAACGCGGGTGCATGCTTTTATACCTGTTCGAATGTCCCATCTTTCCATTCCGGAAGATTGTTGTCGTACCGTCACTGTGCGCGCCGGAGGCGCCCTGCGTTACCTGTCAATAGGGCTTTACAGGTGTCTAGCAGCCATGGTTGCATTTGGTGCGCACCGTTGCTTGACATGACCGCGCATAGTTGCAAATGGTAGTGAATCGTACTCCGTAACGGGGCATGGTCATGCACAGTGACACATGCAATGCACCATACGCCATTATGAGGTATGGCCGCAAGCAGCCACGGGCGCATGATGAGTCACGTGGGTGCGCCAGGTGGCCCGAAGTTGTCGTTTGGTTCAAAGGCTGGTTCACGTACTAAACGCTGCCCCCGCACCCTGAGACCGGAGGGGGTCTCAGGGGTGAGATGACGTTTGTGCACCCCGAGACCGGAGGGGGTCTCGGGGGTGAGATGATGCTTGTGCACCCCGAGACTGGAGGGGGGTCTCGGGGTTGAGATGCAGTGACCTCACCCCAAGACCGGAGGGGGTCTCGGGGGTGAGATGATGCTTGTGCACCCGAGACCGGAGGGGGGTCTCGGGGTTGAGATTCAGTGACTTCACCCCGAGACCGGAGGGGGTCTTGGGGGTGAGATGATGCTTGTGCACCCCGAGACCGGAGGGGGGTCTCGGGATTGAGATGTAGTGACCACCCCGAGACCGGAGGGGGTCTCAGGGGTGAGATGATGCTTGTGCACCCCGAGACCGGAGGGGGGTCTCGGGGTTGAGATTCAGTGACCTCACCCCGAGACCAGAGGGGGTCTCGGGGGTGAGATGATGCTTGTGCACCCCGAGACCGAAGGGGGGTCTCGGGGTTAAGATGCAGTGACCTCACCCCGAGACGGAGGGGGTCTCGGGGGTGAAATGATGCTTGTGCACCCCGAGACCAGAGGGGGGTCTCGGGGTTGAGATGCAGTGACTCACCCCGAGACCGGAGGGGGTCTCGGGGGTGAGATGATGCTTATGCACCCCGAGACCGGAGGGGGTCTCGGGGTTGAGATGCAGTGACCTCACCCCGAGACCGGAGGGGTCTCGGGGGTGAGATGATGCTTGTGCACCTCGAGACTGGAGGAGGGTCTCGGGTTGAGATGCAGTGACCTCACCCCGAGACCGGAGGGGGTCTCGGGGGTGAGACGATGCTTGTTCACCCCGAGACCGGAGGGGAGGTCTCGGGGTTGAGATGCAGTGACCTCACCCTAAGACCGGAGGGGGTCTCGGGGGTGAGACGATGTTTGTTCACCCCGAGACCGGAGGGGGGGTCTCGGGGTTGAGATGCAGTAACCTCACCCTAAGACCGGAGGGGGTCTCGGGGGTGAGATGATGCTTGTGCACCCGAGACCGGAGGAGGGTCTCGGGTTTGAGATGCAGTGACCTCACCTCGAGACCGGAGGGGGTCTCGGGGGTGAGACGATGCTTGTTCACCCGAGACCAGAGGGAGGGTCTCGGGTTGAGATGCAGTGACCTCACCCTAAGACCGGAGGGGGTCTCGGGGGTGAGATGATGCTTGTGCACCCCGAGACTGGAGGGGGTCTTGGGGTTGAGATTCAGTGACCTCACCCCGAGACTGAAGGGGGTCTCGGGGTTGAGATGCAGTGACCTCACTCCGAGACCGGAGGGGGTCTCGGGGGTGAGATGATGCTTGTGCACCCCGAGACCGGAGGGGGATCTCGGGGTTGAGATGTTCGGGGTCTTACCGGATGTTCGGCAGAGCTAAGGGTTGAATGACTCCGTGGAAACGGAGTCCTCAGGCGGACGCTTGGCGGAACCAACACTGATGTCGGATAAGGAGGAAGTTCCGGGGTTAGGGAAGGACCTCGTTAGCTGCTGTTACCATTTGTTCTAACGGCGCTGGATCAGCCACATCAGTAACGTTTTCATCGCACATTATAAGTTAGCAAGAATTTATCTTTGAGCTGCATGATGACTCTACGCCATGACAAAATTTTACCATCGTTTCATATCTCATAGATAATTTTTTTCTTATGTTTATCAATTTTTACATATTTAAATTAATTTTAATACTATTTGTAACGCTTCAAATTCACATGATATTTTAATTAATTTAAATTTAAATTAAATAATAAAAAAATTTAAGTAAAAATTAATAAATAATAAATAAATATAAAATTAAATTAGGATATCATGCATCTAGAAGTTTCTTTTTGCCCTTTTGCTTTAATAACATCCATTATCTGGCAGAATATTTCGTGAGCTCCATCATGGGAAGAATCAGTTCTGCAAGCTGAAGACACCTCATAGAATCTGGTGCTCAAGCATCTTGGCACGTTACATGCTTGCTTCTGTGCTGTTGGGAAGCCATGGACGTGATGGACCAAACTTTCTTAAAGAATGGGACGTTTGGGAGCGCTGCTCGCAAAATATCAGCTGTATACCACCTCACGTGGCAAAAAAAATTGTATAAATTCCAATGAACTTTATAAAATCCCATGCAAGCTTTTTGACTTTGTTGCTCCGTTTTGACAGACTCCTGCACGTGTCCCGACAAAAAGGGTCGTTTTTGGTGATCTGGTGAAAGGTTTTCTGCAACCATGGCAGCTGGACTTCACCACGATGATTTCGTATGGAACCACACATTTTTAGACTGCTTGAGAACCACAAACTTCGCTTAAGAGAGCCACCAGAGAATGGCATCGAAATGCGATAAGGCTCTCGCACATGTTTCAAATGATTCTTTGCTAGTCCTCAATTGTTCCCATACCTGGTGCTTTGAGCCAAATTAAGAGGCACGTATTTCACAAGAGTGATAGATATAGAAGATGCTTGCAAGCCATACTCCCTCCTTTTCTCTCTATCAGGAAAAGGAAAAAAAAAAAAAGCAAATTCCTTTCCTTGGCTCAACCAACTTTCCCTGCAGCCATTCACTGCAAATCTTGAATAAAATTGTTCAGCAATGCCATCCAGTTATAATTTTTCTAATAACACGAATAATAAATTGCATCATACGTACGCCTAGTTTAATAATACAGTCAATACAAGTTTTCATATGATGACATAAATTACTGATACCATATCAAGAGTGAAATATGGACAAAAGAGTCTAGAGAGTTATTAATATAGAAAAGAGAACAGATTATTATTATTATTATATATATATATATCAATTCAAAATAATACGTCTCGCCATTTGACTGTGGTTTTAGCTGGTTGGTCCCAATAAGAAATTAAAGGTCTCGGCTTCAAATCTCAATCACGAGTAACAACTATATTGAAAATAAGACCACGTCACAGTCAGATGAAACAGTAAAACTCCAATGTTTTTCAATTGTCAGAGCATAACATCCGTGCTTCGTAATATATTTCCAAGAGCTCAGCCTAGTGCAATCGCTAGATAACTTGGAGGGTAGCATAAAGAGAGACGGAATGGTGCGGTGACAGCGAAGCATTGGATCTTTTACCCATCCCACCCTCCCTCTTAGGGAGCAGTACAAATGGAGAAGGAGGTCCTTGGCATTTTCCTTATAAAAATTATACCAAGAAGATGGTTGTGAGATAAACCCTATGGATTGGGAACTAACACAAACTTCGTATGAATACCTTTTTGACATTAAAACTCGGACAAAGCATGTGGATCTCACTAGTTTTTGCTTGGTTTCCCGATTAACAAGCGCAACGTCAATGTAGCACTTGGAAGTTGGAGTAATAAACAAAAGAAACAAGGCAAGGGTCGGTTGCCAAAAGGGTTTTTTTTTTTTTAATTATTTTTTTAAAGCACCACCATCTCATTCCTCTTCCCATCACTAGAAGCCAGTCCTGGTTGTCGTTTTCTGCTGCTCTTCAAAGGAATCCGAATCCAACACCAGGCCTTTCGTCACGCATCTAATCCTCTGGAGTTTTATTTGCCGGGGTTGGCAATGGGGCGGTGCACGGCCGAAATCTTGACCTCACCCTCACGCCGGCAGATGCCGACCGGTCCATTTATCCGATGGCAGCCATCTCACCAAATCTAGAAATTTTTCACGCAAGAGGATCTAGAGCTCATGCGGCCTGTTCCTATCGTTAAAAAAGCATAGGCACTCTAGAAATTGTCACCACCCACCCATGGATCAGGATTTGTATCGTTGAGAACCAGACATTATTGTGGACCACATACAAATCTTTAATTAATCTAGGTGGGGGAAGAAAATTTAACCTGGAGGAAAAAAGAACAGATTGAAAAAATAAAATAAAATCTCTAAATGGCCCAGACGGATGCCCGAAAACTAGGGTCTAAGAACGAGGTATTGGGATCTAGATATTATGGACACTTCTGGATAAATTAGTTCTGGAATGGTTTCATCTTATCGTTTTGAACATGTTCAAGTACTGTGGAGGTCTGTCTGGTCTAGCGTTAAATCCTTTTCTTACTGATTGATAAATTGGGGACAAAAATGAAAGAGAAGATAATGAAATGTTGATGGAGGCAAAGGAAAAGTATAGAATTTGATCATGAGAGAGAAAATGCTCTTGCCAAGTTGGACTGAGACGGTGCGTTGGCACTTTGACTTGACCCCTAGCTAGACCCATATCCACCACAAGAAATATGTGGTTTACCTCATTTGCAAGCAACATCCAACCTTCAGGATCCTCTCCGTAAATTGCGTCCTTGCTTAAAAGTTGATTTCAATCTTCGTGGGAGCTATATCTAAGGCCACAGATGCAGCCATTAAACTCAAGAATCAGGTCAACGTATTCCCAATTTGACAATTAGTCATACAAATTCCAGTTCAACTCATTCGCACTCCTAAAAACGAGTTAGGCCAGGTCAGGTCAGATTGGGTTAAGATAATTTCGTTTGAGCTGGGACAGGGAGGGAGCTGTATTTTAGAAGTATGAGCTAAGTTTGAGTTTGATTGGATTAGGAGCCGTACAAAGAATATGGATTAATAGTCTGGTTCTCACGTCCAAGATGAAGAAGAGAGGAACCTCATTCCTGACTTCCTTTTAGGAAGGTTGGGCATACATACATCAAAACCACTCACAAGAGCCAGTTATTTGTGATATAGTAGTAGGGTCCTCCGTTTCTTAATTCTCGTAGAGGTTGTTTCCCCTGCTTACCTGCAAGTTTTATTGCTGAATAGGTGAAGGAATTGACAGCCAAACTTGAGAAGGAAGCTAGTGAAGCAGGCCTGCAGACAGCTACGATGCAGGTGGAAGCAGCTAATGAAGCTGAGAACAAGAAAAAGCAACTGGAGATGTAGCATAGAGTGCCTTTCTACGGATGCACTTAGTTATGTTTAGCACTACGCTTTTCCTAAATGTATACGCTCATGCAAAGTATAATGCACTTTTGAATCTAATATGGATGATTATATGTGCAAAATAGCCTTCTCATTATTAACTCAAAATGTACTTTTGCTGCCCATGGTCAAAGGGGAAAACTTCATAAGATGAACAATTCCATGACATATAAGAGAGTCCCAATATTTCATGAGAGCAAGCCGACCATTCTGAAAAAGAAGAAGAGAAAGATACAAATACAGTAGTCTAGCCTGTCAAGTGTTTAGCCCATACAAATCAAGTCCAATTTGCAGAGGGGTTTAAGCTTCCATGGTGCGTGCTGGCTGTGGCTCCAGTTCAGACCATATAAAATATGCAAAGCTAGACGTTTCATTCCCTTGTTATTTTCCGTCGATTCAATTAGAAGAGAGGTAAGCTCCCTATGATTGGATGATTCTAACACCGTGGGAGGTATTTTTCCATTGATCATATGTCCTTCAACATAGAAACTAAGATAGGAGCACCCTGTCCAGTTTGGAGAGACGTCCCCAACAAACGATTGTAGGTAAGATCCATGGAATGCAAATTTGGCAACAGCTCCCACGGGCTGAAAAATGGAGCCTAGGCTGCAGAAGAATTCTTTCATTCTTTCATCCGACATGTTAAAAATTCTTCCAAACCGTATCCAAATAGGCCATTTGCAAAGCTATTACTGACCAAAAGATCAATGCGGTTTCCAAGCATTCCAGGTTAGGTAAAAATAGGTCCTCGAAGCATGTTGTCAAATAGAGATAGAACAGCTAACCTGGTCAGATCACACAAGTGTGGTGGGTTTTGAACTTCAACTTGGTTGCCTGACAGATGGAGAAAAATGAATCTCAACAGTGCCAGTGGTGCCGCATAGGTCCATGAAGATGGTGGAATATGAGTGTTAAGCAACGGGAGGGATGAGAATATGAGGGTATCTAGTATCTACTATCAATAGAGCTCACAAGTTTCATGCTTTGTGATGGTTGGGGTTACAGCCCCTCAAGCAGCAATGGTACTGCATGTGATACCAGCCCAGTTGCATGGGTTGGTGTTGGGGTTGTAGATGGCTAAAGGGCCTGTGAGATTCGGAGAGTAGATTTCCACTGAATCTTCAGATCCAAGTGATTCTCCTGGAGTCCCTGCTGTTGCTGTCAGCCAAAAAAGATGGCACAAGCAATCCAGAACCGTGATATCGACCACCTGAGGTTTTGTGACAACATGACGGGTGAGCTGAGCTGCTAACACCAACAACAGACCGTCTACAGATCAGGAATCCTTTTGATACGATGGAGTCGTGAATTCTAGTCGCCTGTGTAACAACTATTTGACCCGAGTTGCTGTTTGCAAGCCAGATGGGATTACGGATTCAAATGAGTGCACTGGCTTGCAAGCTGGGTTGATATGTAAATGATGTCATTGATCTGAGCAAGAAGGTCGGCCTGCGGATGGGTTTGGTGGGCATGAATCTGACCTGATTCATTTGGCAAGATTGACAACAGAACAATGCCTGCATTTCATGCTAGACATCAGATGATTTCATGGTCCTAAAAAACTGGGAGACGGCATGAGAAATTATCAACAATCACATTTCTCAATCAAAAACCTAGTGCAAGTTTTTAAGCATTATAATAACTGGGTCCCTTCATGTGATCAAAATATGACTGACCAGACTGAAAACTGTAACGACCCGGACCCACGGGCCCGTTTCGTTACAAGAAAGCAAGACGGACAAGGTCCACACCAACTTGGGTCACCACAGCCCAAAAAGGGATCAAATTGATGCCTTATCCTTCTTGCTTTATAATATATAAACCACTTAACCAACTCCTAATTTTCCGATGTGGGACTATTGGGAGGGTTATCACAAAAACCATATGTAGTTAACTCTTGGTATAAAATCAACCCACTGTAAATTGGTGTCAACTAAACAGCAAAGAAAATTTTGGATGTGTGACATCTTCTGCGGAAACCTAGAGAAAGCTTGTGCTATTGACAGGGTATTTTAAGTCCACACAACCAAAGGATGCAGTTCCAAAAACTGTCTTGAGTTTGGAAAGAGCAGATGAAAAGCAGCCAGAAATAGCAACTTTTATCGTATGAAGCATTTCCTATAAGATAGATCACCCCTAGAGGCAGCCAACACACAACTCAGATACAACTCAAAAGTGGTTTGTTGGTAGAAATAAGACACCACCTCATTTATCATTCCTGTCTCCTAGCATGGCTTCACAAAAGAAAGTAATCCCAAAAAACCTGTAGCAGACAGAAAAAATACAAACATAGCATCCAATCAAGCATGTGACTAACAACATAGTGCACCTTAGAGAGGTAATTACCCCATTACAAATAATCAAAACAGCAACATTTTGCAGAAAGGATGAAGGCAAAAATAACAAATGCACAAGCAGTACGTACACATGACATGATACACTTAAAAATGCATGGAAGTTAAAGGAGAAGACAAACACTCCTCTGCATCTCACTGTGCTAGAACTATGTCCTTCATGTCCAATTAGGTACCAGCATATGGTTTTCACAGAACCTATTAAGAGAACAAAACTCATTACATATAGGAAGAAAAATATTTCTCCTACAACAAACATACCAGTATATGTTTAAAAAATGATCATGTCGAGGCTGTTATCTATGACATGGTCTGTAACAAAACATCCAAGCCTAACTTTGAATTGCAGTTGACTTACAAAGCTGTCGACTCAGTTATACATTTACGGAAAACAGTAGCAAAGGGAAGTTGGAAGCAGATAACTTGCTTCAACCAGCTTGTTTATATGAACCTCTGGTACAGCCAAGAGGAGGAGTTTGAAAGCCAGTTGAATTAATTCGCAAAGACATTCAATCTCACTTGGGCAGTAACTTCTGGGTGTAACTTAAGCTCGGCAACGTATTCACCAGTTTCACGGATCTCTGGAAGGGTGACAATCCGCTTGTCGACATCCCTACATGAAACCATAAACTTGAACTCAAATAATTACCCAATAAATCAAGTATAGCATATTTTAGCTTTGATTTTACTCTAATATCATACCTATTTAGCTGTGCTTTGATTATGTCGACAAGATCTTGTGCAGTAACACTAGCAGAAATGAAAAGGCAATGACTTTAGATAAGAATATTCTAAGTATAACATGTACAATATCAGCCAGTTCAGTTGGAAGTAGTAAAAACTCACGTTCCAAAAATTTGTTTTCCTTTGCCACCTTTGCGCTTCACCTTAAAAGCTCCAACCGTTTGGAACATTAGAGCAAGTTGTTGTGCCTCCTCTTTTACCTGATTCAACACAACTTGCAGAGTTAGAATTTCATTAAAATACACAAATACATGTATATGTTACATTTTAATGAATAATGAATTGTAAAACTCTGTTGTTTGAAGTAATCTGATGCCTACAGAGCCAGGATCAAGCAAAAAATAGTTACAATAATTTCTTTTTGACCTGATTGAGATCCCAATCTTTGCCAAAAATAAAATTGCTTCACACATCCGTGCAACTTACTTACTAAATAGTGCAGAGAATAGACTAAAGAGAGAAGGCGAGAAGGCATTTCTTTTAGGTGAAAAAATGGTGAATTTAGAGTTGTGCTGATCACTATAAATGGAGTTTTATGAAGCACTGAAGTCATGCTCGGTTGCTTTAGCTAGATATATGTCACACAAAAGAACCATAAGTTTACTCAAAGAAAACACTTCAAATAAGAAATGCATCGAAGCCAGAACTATTTCAAAAACAAAGACATTTGTACGAAATGACCAGTAGCTAAATGTGAATTGGAAAATGGAAAGGTTTGATTGTCCGACCACATAAAAAATCCAGAGAAGATTGATATGCCAAGTTGTGAGTGTACATACATACACGTACTTATTACACTCTATTTTGTTTATTGACTACTTTAATATTCTACTACTGTATCATGAATGACAGTAAAAATCTTCAAACAACAATTCCAGGAAAAGAGACAGTTTAATGACTCACAATATGAATTGGCAAGATTCCAAGATTATTTAAACAAATATTGGACAGGTATACTAACAAGAACTGGTCCTGAGTAAGTCTGAGAAAGTAATTAACCACACAGAGATCAACCATTACGAGTGTATAAAGATTTCCCACTTAACTAGTTGTCAGTAATTAATTCTCTATAACAAGCTTTTGACAAATGGGGCTAGGTACACAAATATTATGTGAAGTATAAGAAAGTAATAAAAAGTTACAAGTTTGATATTTCAAGAAAGACTTCAGTTTTGTTAAAATCATGAAGATACAATGATGATGAATAAAATAGTCTTTGGCAAAAGATATCTCTTTTGAGCAAAATACACTCAAATAGATGGAAGAAAGCTTGTTAATTATTATTGCAGTTAAATAATAAGTTCTGGCATATATTCCATTACCCTCTTTTTTTCAGCCTCAATTCTCTCCTCCTCCATTCGCATTTCCCTGAAATGGAGAAAAGAAAATCGTTATCTAAATATTCAGTTTGTAATGGAGGAAACTAAAAAATGTTTATGCAAACAATGGCAATTTATGTAAAGAATGCAAATGTGCTTTATAAAGTATTCATATACTCTACGCTCCACACATATTCAATGAATTGGGGGGCAAAAAAAGCTATAAATCTTTCATATATTTTAGGCATGCATTTCATGTTCATATATGCAGATCTGTTTGGGACAAGGCTTAGATGAGTTGAGTTGAGTTGAGATATGCAGATCTCACTGTTATTTTATGTTGCTTTTGTAATAAAAGTAATAATACAGATAATATGCTAGATAGTTGTGATAGTTAAGCTTTGTATCTAGTACATATAAAGAAGTTAGTCCATTGAACAATTTAGCATGAGAAAACCCACCCAATAACTGGATCACATTTAGTAGACTGCACATTTTTCTCAGTTGTAAACACAAATTATGTGGTCCAACTGTCTTTGTTATGTTGAGTGATTAGCAGCTTTAGCAGTAAATGTTGGACTCAACCAGCAGCATTTTATTTGTTCGCATTGTTGTTGGCATGTGTATATGTTTAGCCTTGTTGTAGGCCTCCTGATATAAGTGCTTAAGGTTAGCTCATATACCAAAATAGTCTTCCCAGGAAGCTTATGTCTACTGCAGTTGCATTTTCTGTCATCTAACGTATCTGAACATTCTGATTTATTTGTCCGGACTGTTGATTTTTAAGATGGTGAGTTGTGTGACACAGCCAAGACCACAAAAACAACATATCATGTGGTAGATTTGGATATGGCTTTACCTAGACTAAAGAAAATGCTCCTTGGCTCACTATTTTGACCACTATTTTCTTTTCTTCATTGCTATTCTCTTTATCTATCTTCACTTTCTTTTTATCTTTTCCTTTCTTCTTCTTCTTCTTCTTCTTCTTCTTTTTCCTTTCAATTTTTCTTAATCTCACTTGATTTGCAGTAAACCATTTTCCTCAGTGTCAAATAGTCAATCACTCTATCTTTTTCAAAATTGCTCTGAACACTTCATATAGGTGGCTACAGAACTATGCATTAGATGTTTCAATGCGTCCAATATAACATCAATGTTCTTTTATCCCTTTTTATAATGCCATCAAAGAAGAGTGCATATGCAGCCATCACGGTGAAAGGAGCTGAATTTAGCAGACCGATCAAATCCTATTTCTTTTCCTTCCTCGATCATTCACTCAATTCATCTCACCAATCATCTAAGCAACATATTACCCCACACCACCCAAATGCAAATTGTAATCCATGGATAGCATCAGAAACATCAGTATTAACTTTAAACTTAAACCATACCTTAAATTTTCAATTTTCTACCACCATGGATTCTATATTACATCACTTGGGTATTAATATGATCTGAGAATTTCCCTCATAAATTCCGCAACTGAGAAAAGTCACCAAACTAAATTTCTCCTCAGCAACAAGTAAAGGATGCCGTATACGAGTAGCTGGGTTCTAAAGTCAAATCATAGAGATCCAAACCATTTGTTGGATAACTGAAAGGACAAGAGCATAAAGAAACGAACTTGAGCAAGAGAGGGGTGACGAGCTGGGCCTTTCCCGTAGGGAAGAGGTAGTTGCGAAAGAACCCGGCCTTCACCTCCAGAAGCTGCCCCTGCTTGCCCAGCTCTGAGACGTCCTCCTTGAGAATAATCTGGGCACAATTGGCGTTCGATTAATCGAACACTAGATAGCAACAAGCGCAAGGAGAGGAAGAAGTCGGCTTACCTTTCGGGTCTTCTTGCCTTTCTTCTGGGCCACGACGGGCGTCGCCCTCCCCCTGTCTGCGGGGTTGGGGCTCCGCGACGAGGGCTTCCCCCCAATGGCCGCGCCCACGAGCGGCAGGAAAGCTCCATGATAGGGCTGATGCCGACGCCATCGCTGCCGACTCTGGTCCGGCAGTCTGACTTCCTCTTCTTCCTTCCTCTCTCTCGTTCCTTATCCATTCGATGGCCGGGCCAGACCAGTGATTGGACCAGACCTGGCCCGAGTTTGGGTTTTGGATTGCTGCAAACCGCTGCACAGATTGTTTGATAAATTTGGAAAAGTCTTCCTGCACGGCGCACTAAGCATGTCCTTTGGCCGCATGTTCATGCGGTGTACGTGCAGGATACACTATAGTTTATTGGGTCATGCATTCGCATGATCGCACAGCCAATAGTTATATTCATGTATTCATGCATCAAAAATAGTGCATAAAGTCGTCCTATTGATAATTTTTTTTAAGAAAAGTTTCCTGAATAACTTTTTTTTAAAAAAAATACAATTTTTGGATAGAAGTTTCACAAAATCAAATGAATTTCATCATATTTAGTTGATAAGAACTCAATTGAAAAAGTCATCTATAAGGCCATTGATTAAAAATGTACTAGATTAAAAAAATTTATAAATTAATATATTTTACTAAAAAATACATAAAAACTCAATTAAAATCTCAAATAAATTCATATACTCCTACTATAATTATATATTAATTTGACTATAATACCCATTGAATGAAGATTAAATAGGTACGGCTTTTTTGATTATTTAGTTAATAAATATTATATAAAAAAAATTAATATATTGATTTGATGATCATATTGATATAAAAATATTATACAATAGGCACATGCTAATAATTGTGCCGAAATGAGCTATACCATTAGCATGCTTGTGATGCTTCCGGTCCTTCAATTGGGATCTTGTGTGAGCCATTGTAATAGGTTTCTTTTGACCCTCCAATGAAGTAAAGTCCACATGAACTTTTTGGTTAAGAGAAAGTCTTACTGTATCGCCCTTCAATGCAATGCACGTGATGAGTTAATAAGCCTTATTACGTATTGCATGCACATCAGCATATGCGAATGATTAATCCTTGCGATTGGCATGCATTTGCTGCATTGATGTAGCAAATCTTTTCCTTTGGTTAAGACTTTTGAGTCTTTGTTGCCTACGCTCACGGGGATCAATTAGCTATGGGCATTTAGGACTCTTTTAAAGGACTGCTGGCTAGTAGTCATCTGAGAAAATTATTATGTATAATTAAGGTCAATATCTAATCCAAACAAATTTTAATTAACTTAACGACTAGTTACAAGTAATGGCGCATTCTGAGTATATTAGGTCTACTACATGGCTCCACTACGTTGCTGGTAGATTAGGCCAATCATATAACACATATTGATCGGGCCACGACAATATACAAGCAGGGGCATAATAGTGTGCTACTATGAAATTGACACGCCTCAAAGAAAGACAAATTGAATGTTCTTTAACACCAAGAAGATTGTCGGATGTTAATCGTAAAATAATTGCATGCTAAATTCCAGCAGCATAATTCATGAGATTGTTGGATCCACTCTGCACGTGAAAATTCAACGAATCAGGATCCCTCTCCAGCCACCTGACATTTCACTGCAATGACTAGCCATCCATGTACATGGAACAGCTGGTGATTGGACATGCCAGAATGCACAGCCCGTCCTATACGATTGTAAAATATACTCATCAAATTTTACACAGTTGAGTTTCTGTTGGTCATATATTCTTCGCCACAAATTTCCCTATACACTGCCCTTCAAAATGCAGACCATAATTGAAAGGTCTCCCTCACTAAATTTTCTCTATTGACTGGAATTCATGACCTTGCCATACTTACAACAGAACCAATAAGACATGATAAATGACAGATCTTGGATTTCATATTGCTTTCTTTTCATGATAATCCTAGTCAACAATTGAAATAATAATTACGATCTGGGCTTTATCATGGAATGCACAAACCAAACTACAGAAATGGATCACTTGTATGCATTTAGTGCAATGTACTGTTTCTAGTAGATATAACTGAACTCTCTCATGTGTCATCTGGTGGAAACACTATCAAGTGGCTAGTTACAAGCAGCACAAACAAGTTGCTCTCACAGATGCCATCCCAAGGTCGACTGCAGGCAAAATCTTGAGAAAGCAGTTGGTGGCTCAAAACCATCACGCTATCTCCTCCAAGTCGTAGCAGCTTTCCTCTTCTTTTATGAATCTTTTCAGAATTTGCTGAGCATAAACATATACTTGAAGATGAATTCTTGTCTAATGGTGTACCTGAAAATTCCAATTACTGATATATGAGAAGCTATTCGCTAGTAAATTGAAAATTTATAAGATCAGGATATTTTGAATTGCATGCCGTGTACACTAACATGCCCACATAAAATCAGCACAAGAGCAACCATAATAGACCGATATACTGTAGAAGGAATAAAGATATGATAAGAAAGGTTATTCATTATGCAAGCCAACAAAAGAATTACTAAAATTTTATTAGCATGATATGGAAACAAAAGAGGTTAATTATGTAATTACTCATAGCACCTCTCAGCTTATTGAGATTTGAGGTCAACCCCGAGTAGAGATAAGGTACCGTGAATAATTGCATCAACATATTAATCAAAATTCAACAGATAAAAACATAATGGAGGGACATCTTCCTATCATGGTTTCCTCTGGGGAAGGTTCTTGCCAACTAGGTAACTACAAGGTGGTGATGTCTCTCAAACTAAATTTAATGTATGTGACAAATATAAGTGAGAAATACTAATGTATCTCACACTGTGTTGTCAGAAGTAGAAACGCCTCTTTCCATCAAACTTCAAATAATGCAAGCCATTTCACAAGTTTCAAAAAAAAAAAGGCATCAGATTATAAAGTCATTTTCCAAGTGGCAACAATGACGTGTGTATATTGTAGTTGCTGTTGACAAAGGTTTAAACCAGCTGAAAGAGAATAACAAGTTTGCTAAAATAGTCTTTTTGAGGCGGTCTTAAAAATTGTCTGAGTCTCTCATACATCAAATAATTTTATCACCTCTATGGAACTCTATGAGTTCATTAGCTGGTTCCTCATGACTGATTTGGGATATTATGCAATGCTAGTCTCAACTATTAATTTTCATGCCTCTGGTTGGTAACTAGAGAATCAATATCCAACATAATTATTCTAGTATATGTCAATAATATGGTTAATTGATAAAATGTGACTCTTCTACAAGCTATGAAACAATAATTTTATTGTTCATTTAAAATTTAGGGCATGGTTCTCGTCGTCTCTTAGATTGGAATTTTCCTAAATGACCAGAAGGATTCAGTTTCAAACAAAGACAGAGAGAGGAAGACAATAATAAAATTTAAATCATGACCACCCAAAATAATTAAAATACCTCATAAAAAAAAACAAATTATAAACACTCTAGATATACACCTGATAACCTTCATGGGAAGCTCTGATTCAATCATGCAAATCATTTTTGTTTCCATTTTCTAGTGCCAGCTTGGAGGACTAAACTAGCTCATCACTAGCTGATTATTACATTATTACTCATGCAATCCAAATTGTTGATTTAGCAGATGATTACTTCATTTATTGTCCACTTTGTCCCCATCAAACATGCTCTCATACGTTATTTATATCTTTGACAACATTTACTGAGCTCCATCCATGAAAGACTGATGATCCTTTGAACCAACTAGCCACTGTTGGTTTTTATGTTTTACTTTGTGGTTCTCTGATTCTTATTTAAAAAAAAAAAAATCTAGTTGGAAATTTTAAATATCTTGCTCACTCTGAGACCAGCATGCATGTTTAGCTTTGTTGTCTACAAATTCTAATACCCTCTTTCACCGCTTAGTTCTGTCATCAAAGAACATGTCATTCAAATTAGTCACTATACTCATGCTTCACCAAAATATAAAGCATGCATATTTATTTATCTTTTAACAGGAGTAGGATGCATACTAATCACTTGTTGTTTTCCAGTACCCCCACATCACTTTGTGTATTCTTGGCTTTGGACAAGCATGAGTCTAAAAGCTTGTCTAAGACAGATGTTACCTATTGAATGTCCTAGGTATGAGACTGAGGGTTGTTAGGCCCACCAAATCACATGATTACATAGAAGAGGATTAAGCTCATCCAGTGGTCAGTAATAAAATGAGGATGAAGATTAGCTAGCCAACTCACGACACAGTAGTGATATTGTTATTAGGGACCATGAAAATGCACTCTCACCATTCCTCATAGCAATAATACTCTATGCAGTTCTCAAAGGAGAGAATGTAAAGGCCCTCAGCATTTCAAGACTGAAAGAATAACTAGACGAGGCAAACTAGGAAAACATCCAGGTGAACACAACATAAAGAGGTGCCTATTGGTTCATCTCTAACACTAGAGATACAAGAGCACACCATTTATGCAAAATTGACAAGCATATTGCTCAATTTGTCATTATTCTATAATTTTAGATGCAGAAAATAATTCAGGGCATCCAAGGACCAGAACACAGTTCAGAACTCAGAAGATTGACATCTCAGGAGATCACATAATAGGCATGGCATTAAATTTCTTGGGAGGAACTGTTCCTATAGTTAGGATTGACATCTCAGAAAATCACATGATAGCAGAAGCACAACCCAGGAGATCCAGTTAGAATGATGCAGTGGAGTGAACTTACCTACTGTTCAGAGTTATGAGCAGAGCCAGTCATCCACTGCCAAACACCCCCGATCTTTGCCTCTGAGAAACAGCCACATCTTGCTCCATTTGAGATTTCTCATGCCGTAGGACTTCAAGCTTGTGCTCTACAGAAGATAGTGCTTCCAACCTATTCTGCAACACTGCAATTTGTGCCTACAATTGAAAAAAGAAGGAAAAGAAAAAGACAAATGAAGTATATAGCATTTAGTACCCAACAAATCAAGAATCAGATCGAGCAAAATGAAAGACCATCCTAAAAGCACAGAATAAAAGGTTTAAAAAAAATCCAAAACCTCTAGCTTCACACATCTTGCACTCTCAGCAGCGAGTTGACCTTGGACCGATTTTAGTTCCTTGACCAAGGATAATAATAGAATTAGAAGCTTTCCAATTAGATAATTGAAAGTACTTTTCATTCTTCCATAGTGAAAATTTACCTTTAACAATTCAGTATGAGAATTGCTCATCTCATCAAGACTGGCTTGTAGCCTTGAGTTTTCATCTCTTACTTCCACTAGCCTGGACTCCAATATCTTCTTTTCTGCACTAATTGCATTAATGTGAACAGCACCACCTTAGGAGACCTCTCAGCTTGGACCCCATTTACATTTGATTCCACATTAGTTGTATTTATGTCCTTATCATCAGTTACATGTATCACAGAATAAGCAGCAGCGACGGAAGCTGCTGCAGCAGCTGCAGCAGGTGATTGAAGAAGCCGAGGTCGTATTGAATCTCTAGGCTTGGGTTTCAAAACAAATACCTGAATAATGCAGAATTCTTCATTATGTTTTGAAAAAGGACACATGACTTGCATTCAAAATAGTGTTACAGAAAAAAGGTGGAAGGGTCTATGGCACAGCCTCTATTACTTTCATAGGCTCATTCACAAAAGAAGAAAAACAAAAGTGGATAGATGAATGTATCCATATATATATGTACGTAATAAACCTGGAGGCAAAAATGACATGCAAAAAATGTTCAAAGAAAGATCACTTAGAAACAAGAATTTTCTTTAATCAATATACTACCCTATTGAAAATCACTAGATGTATATGACATTCAATAAGAATTGTTTAGTATAATTAATACAGTTCAATTTTCAAATGGTATCCTGATCTTCATTTTGCAAATAAACATAAACTTCTCCTTCTCCCACCGTATTAAGGCTGGTTTTAAGCATCAAATATAAACTCTGTACAAGAGATTTCTTTTGTTGCATACCTCATTGCTGTACTTCCCATTGTAACCGCCAAAGGCAATTAAAAGCTTCTCACCATCTATTGTTGTTGAGCAAACAGTAAGGCCCTGTCAAGTACCAGTTGACATCAAATTATAATCTAGAGATGTAGTAAAACATTTTTTTAAAAAAAAAATCAACGTTACCTTATCATATTATCAAAATCTTAATAAATTAATTGATCTTACATAGGACCTGAAGTTGCAGTGCACATCAACTGCTTTCTAAGTACATGCAATTATGCATAAATACATGCATAAAAATATCTGTGTAAAGTCATTTAAGGAAAGAGATAAGATAAAGACAATAAGATAAATTGCTAGTTCAGTTAGGTAGTCTTTCTATACCACTAAAGCAAGAGGAAAGAGAAATTCTAAATTTAATAAACAATCAAAATTCTAGAAAACTAGGAATTAGGAGTTCACAACAGAAGTCCTCTTTCAAATCTCCATGTCTCAGCTCTCAACCGATAATCTTGCTAACTACCTCCCTCTCCCTACCTCCGGGTTTTTTTTTTGCTTATTATATCATTTAAGGTTTTAAATTCTGTGGGATGGAACATCAGTTTTCTCATAGAATGGGCTAGCATCCCACTACATCCCAATACTTGGGACAGAGGTATCCAAAGATGCACTGATTCAGATGTTGGATGATGGTGGGACTGTCCTGCCCAATACTTAAGATGGCAACTATGTATTATAAGGCCTTTTGACTATCACTACCACTGTCTTGCAGCAAGGCTGTGTTCATGGCACTTCCATTGCCAACCAATACGAAACAGAAACCAACAAGGTGATCACGCACCAGAGAGTGGATCATTTCATGAAGTATTTAGATATGCAAAATTCCATTTCACGAGCTATAAGTCAACATTAACATAATTGGAGAAAGAAAAAAAAGGGGAGAGAGGGGAGGGGGAGGCACTATTTCTGTATGTTCACCTGCTGAAGGATGGGAAGTTCAAGATAATGAACCGAGCTGACATTCATATTTGTTTATATTCATATGATATAATAGTTTTTAAATTGAACTCGAGTTGACACAGATAAAGAAGGGTTTCATATCAACTATCACCTTGCATATCATCAGAGAGACTGACTGACCTCAATCAATGGCTACATCAGAAAACATGATGCGACTCCATCTCAGCTACGAAAACAATACGTTGCCAATCACTCATGTCATATCCAGCCAGATCATGATGCCTTTTTCCTTCTCAGTCAGGGCATGGACATAAAATTTGCAAGATAAAATAATTTTGACTAAAAAGTCCATTAAGAAACCAATGAAAGCTATTCATATATGAAGGCAACCTGAGGGATTCTCAAATTATGGATACCAGTATAATAAAATTTCAAGAGGAACATCACATTGTGCCCTCATACATCTGTGGAAGGAAAGAATGCATATAAATTGGAAGAAGGAATACACAAACAGAAGCATGTTACAATATGCATAATTTTAAACCTTCAAAATATTAAGAAAATTTCACTCCAAAGGCCTGTCAAAGAGGATCATTAAAATTGTAACAAAGATATCACACAAAGCAGGTCAAAAGGAACCTTTTCTCACCTCACTAGCAAGTGGATCTCGTTGCTTTACACTTGTGGCCACTGACCACACAAACTTGGACATGTTCAAGACAACAGTTTCAGTGGCACCTGAAAATGTATTTTTTTATTTTTTGGGGACAAAAATCAACAATTTGTCAAAAGCAATAGCAGAATAGAGAAAGTAATTTACACCTGCTACAAGGGAAAAATTTAAAAAATTCATCAGAGACTCAATTTACCGCTTTGATTATCTCCACCGCCAACCATATACCAGTTCTCATCTATAGTGGTGCCAGCATGACCTCCCCTAGGAGTCACATAGGCACCCTGAGTCTCCGGCTGAGACCATTCCATCTGCAATGCAACACTATTTGTTCATGAAGAGTAGTAAAAACAAGCAAAAGCATCCCATGTGTGTAGAAGGTATCAGCTCTTCACAATCAAGAACAATGATTAACATCAGCATTATCAGTTTCATTTAGTTCAATACAAATGTGTTTAGTAGTTTGAAGGTTTTTTAGGTTGGCATATCTCTTTAAATCCGAGAAAGCATGGGACACACTCATAAAAAACTTGGTAAGTTATACTGCATAAATACTGCGATACCATATATCAGTTCTTCAGCTGTAAAAGCTTTGCAGAAAAAAAAAAAGACAAGGTAATGATAGCACACAAAATCTCAGCACCATTTTACACCAAATAATGCATCTGTATATGTATTTTATCAAGCAACTAATCTACACATTTCATCGACCACTCTCTGATGCCAGAATACACATAATGAAGAATGCACTGAGATAATAAAGCAGTGGGTTTTAGTAAGTTTTTTCTTCCCTTAGAAAAGATGAGGTTTTAAGAAGTTGATGATTACATTATGTGTCTGACTGCCGATAGGTTAATTAAACTAGTGCATAAGTATATCACTGACTGAATATCCATCATTAAAGTAGTAGGCTATGTTAGTTTTACTAATGGAAGGAGAAGAAATTAAAGTATATCACTGACTGAATATCCATCATTAAAGTAATAGGCTATGTTAGTTTTACTAATGGAAGGAGAAGAAATGATAGAAGAGCTCAAGTACAATTGACAGACTAGTAGCGAGTAAAATGTCTTTAATGTCTATTTTTCTCTTTTTCCTCTTACTTTCAGAGGCAAGGGGTAAGAACCTGTAATATCATGCATCGCTGATTTTCATCCAAAGGCTAGTTGCAAATATTTTTGATTTTAGCCAGAGTAATTTTCAAACCCTCTTACCCTCTAGGTTCCTATTCTGTCTCAGTTTAAATTAAATGCACTATATTTTCATCAACTAATTCACGGAATAGAACACCCTACAATTTCTGCAAAAAGAATCTATTTATTGTGCCCTAAAACACTCAAATATTATGACCCACATTTCAAACTAACAGAAAAAATATTATATTTTCTTTTGGTGACTAACTCTCTGCTTTCACAAGAAATTTTCAAGGTTCACAAAGTTCAGTCCAGATAAGGTCCCCCCCCCCCCCCCCCCCAAAAAAAAAAAAAAAAAAAAAAAATAAAAAAATGGTTTTGACATAATTAAAACTTTGTATTATAATAAGTACCATATTATAATAGTATGCATTGAAATATTGAAAGAAACAACGCTTCCCTGAGTTAATATTATCCAGGGTTTAAAATTAACTCTCCAACAAAGGTGATGATTCAAAAACAAAAGCTCACCCAAACAGATGTATGGGTCTTAATATGTTTTGGAGGCTACTCTTGTTAAATAGACATTTTTCAGTGTGAAGACAGAAGCCCTTCTGACAAAAAGCTGATTCAAAGATTTTATTAGACATCCCTTTTATCTCTCATAAGTACTTCTTGGGCTTGGGAAAGCAGCCCGTCCAAATGTATTTCTAAACAGGGCCATAGCCGCCGCCACAACCTGAGTTGGTGACCAATCTGCCACCTTGTTTTATAATTTGTCCCATAAAGATGCATAAGATTCTTTGTATCAACCTTGAACTTTCCACTTGTCAAGATATCTCAAAGGTAACTCATTTGTTGAAGTTAATATGATATGATAGGTTTCTCTACTTGCCAACTAGTATGCCAGGTTTAAAGGCTTGGCCATCCGGCCCGCATGATTATGCCTTGGCCATGAATTCATCCCAACATTTGTAGGTTTAACATCAGATTTAGTTGCTTTGAAAAAGTTCTCAAACTTCAGTAAGTCATACTATAACCCAGAAACTTAGAACATTTGTGCATCATAGCAGGCATCAAGATTAGAATTAAGTTAGCCAACACTAATTAAAGGTACATTCTATATACTGCAACAGAAGCCAGACATCGGGAACTATATGACTATATTGTTCCAAAAATAAAAACCGGTAACTTACACTGTGCAAGTCAAGTAAATGTAGATCATTGAAACAGGTTGAATGAGAAGAACCACCAAAAATCAGAAGATAACGATCCGCAAGCACTGCAGCTGTGTGATCAAATCTTGGTGCTGGTGATGTTTCCTATGTTCGAGAAGGAAAAGAATAAGGAGATCTTCCTGACATATGGCTGTTAATACATAGTAAATTAAAGCCTTACTTTGTCTCGAGTATGTCCCATGTCATAGTCCTCAAATCAAGAATGTGGAGGTCATTCATTAGCTGCCTCCTACGGTCTTCTCCACCAAACATAATCAGTTTGGAGCCAACCAAAGTGACAGATTGACCACCTCGAGTTGTCTGTACCAAAAAAATGACATATATTCAAAAATTTCCAGAAATTATTGAGTTTTGCTCTTTCAAACAAAGACAAGTCTACATCTTTGCAACCCATAAGACTAAGTTGAAATGACGTTATGAGCTATTCAAACATCAGAATTTAGAATTTGCATCGTACTGGAATTTTCCCATAGGTCGTTACAACAGAGTAGTAGTGTGTTTCCGGATCAATTGACCAAACTGCAATCCAGAGATTCAACATGTGATGTCAGGCAGTGGTCTAAAAAATTATGTATGCAAATCAAACTTTAAAAAAATAACTTGTATAGAAGAATAAATAAGTATTTATCACTCATCATGACCCATGTGCATTGCATAATTCCATATTACATATGAACAAAGTGGAATAATGCAACTCATGTAGATTTATAGGGCCGTCAGCATAATGAAACCTGGATTGGAACAAGGGCAATATTTGTTTAAATTTGAAAAAAGACTGCCTAGCATTTTGACCCAAATTAAACCTGAATTCCAAATGCTATTCTAGCTTACATGCAAATGTGCATACAGGCATGTAGTTCAGTATTCATACATGCAGAACAAAATGTAAAACCTCATGTCATATCCATAGTCCAGATCTACTGACCGACAATCTGGAACCACTTCTATCAGTTTATTCTACTGAAAGGCCTTATCCTAGAATTATATTGATTGGTCAATAAAAATTATCCTTCCAGTGTAAAATCTCAACTGAATGCTTTATGAGAATTAAGACGTTATTAGTGACAGCAATGTCACTTGACAATGTTTAACTTCACTGGCAGTGGCTATGGAATGCCAATGCAATGCTATGTTGAATTGTGGATATGGTTAGGCAAAAGAATTAGGGATATGGTTAGGCAATGTAAGGGAAATTGGTCAACACACTAGAAATGACTTCAAGGACTCCAGAGAACAATTCCATGGCCCATAATTTTGTATGTGGATACAAACATAGAGATTGAGGTATATAACGAAACAGAAGCAGCAATGTTAGACTTCCTTAAAGGAGCAGACCTGTTACAGTGTCGGATGATTCCTTCGAATATCCAGCAACAATCAGAAGTTTGTTTTCCCATTTAACCTGTGTAAAGGAACAACATGAACTAAATTTAAGGTTGTTACAGTAAATGTTATCAGAATACACAATGGTGGAATGGCTGCTGCAGAATATAAGGATTCTGCTTCATGATTTCAAAAATCTCACCAAAGAATGGCCTGCTGATGCTAGGAAGATTTCCTCCGAGGTAATGTTCTCTAATTTTGAGCTTTTTGGGTCTAATTTTGGGGTTAGAGTGGACCATTTGAAAGACCTCAAATCAAAAACCTGTGAAATTTCTCTTTTGTTATGGTATGGAAGAAAGCTCTTTATTATAAGAATTAAAATGGTCAAATATAACCTGAATATCCAATAGATATCGGCCATTACGACTCCCTCCAATAATGTAGAGCTTTTCTTGCACAACTTCTGCTGCATGCTACAAAATGGAAGAAGAATAAATTGAGCAGTGAACACAAATTAGGACTCTGCTTCCAGCAAAAAGAAGACAAAAACTCTCCTAAAAGAGAAATATTCAGCAGCAGAAGGATGATGAAAAAATAAATGGAGACATTGATGTAAGATAAGTGGAGCCAACCATCCATGATCGAGATTTGTACCTTATAACGAGCTGATGGGCACCAACCAGAAGGGTGAATCAAAATCCACTGATCATAAGGTGCTGAAGATAAAAGAGCAGTGACGTCTAGTTCCCCATTAACTTCTTTTTCTCCCATATCAGTTTGCTAATGTAACACACAAATCATTAGCTTTACAAGTTTAGGTAATCTTCACAACAAAAGGAAAAGTCAATGCAAAGAAATGCAGCTCATTGGCAGAAAAAATCAATATGCATCACAATAACTTATTTATTTTGGTAACATAAATCTTGGAAGCTGCATCATGCTAGTACAATAAAATTCAGATTGCTCATTATTATCTGATACTTAAACACCACATTAAAAAAGCAAAATAACTTTCAAAATTAATACTATTTCATTAAATTGCACTAATTTCTCCAAGAAAAATATCAAACCGTGATTCTGATGGTAAGAAAACCATATTTTACAATCCAGAGCGCATTGTTGCACAAAATGAATTCCATAACTTGTAGGATTCCTCGCATATTAATTGAAGTCACTCTTGAACAATGCCAAACAATTAGGAGCTAATACATCAATAGCCCAATTAGCAAGTCAACCAAATCATTCACATTCACTAATGATCTCCTGATAAGGCTCAATTTCTGAAACAGTACAGGTTAACTTTCCGGAGCCCTATTTAACCTCAGAAGAGGTTTCAAGCTTTTAAATTTATCAACATTCCGGCATAATCCTGTCGACAAACTTCAGGCTGGTTGTTTAGGTGATTCTTTTTTATTTCGTAAAACGAACCAGGTAGGTTGACAGCTTTTCACTAGGCGGACAAAATGTATGGGCTCACACAAATACTTGTGTAATTCTCTCCGAAAACAAACATCTCTAAATTGATTGACACTAAAATAGTGTATATAACTAATGACCAAATTCCTGGAATGCGTAATTGAACCATCAAGTCAACAACTTTTCTTCGGTTTATTTAAAGGAGTACGGTTTGCATCCGAATATTCATTGAGGCAATATCCTTATGCTCTGTACGGGCCTAGATATCAAAGTATTATATCCATTCTATCAAAAGAAAAAACCACTTAAAAAAAAAAAGTAATAGCAGTAAAATAAAGCATAATCCTAAGCAATTCGTTTATCTTGTTGCACCAAAGAGGGCACGGAAAAAAAAGAAAAGGAAAAGGAAAAGAAATAAAGACCAAGATCACACTTCTGCTACATTGATTTCTTAATCTGATGCTTCCAACCTAGGTTTGTGGATCCGGAATCGTTTTCACTCGTTATCACTTTATGTTCTTGAATGTACCCGTATCTTCTCTCGATTGCACGAAGATTAAGAGAATTCAAGAGCTAAGACTGGAATGCGATTAAGCGTTTGCGAAATAATCGAAAGAATCGAATATGGCGCAACGTCGCTATTGGGTTCAAGCTCGAAACATTTACCTCAGGAATAGATCTGGGTCGCCGGAACGATCGAGAGGTGAGCAGGAAGCAGGAATCGTTCGAGAAATCGGCCGCCGCCGATCTCCCGAAGAGAGGAAGACCGACCGACAGTGATTCTAAGGAGGGAGATCTCACCGTCCTCTTCTGCGGCTTGGATCTCGCCCGGGAGGATAAAAGCTGAGGAACGGACAAAGATAGAGGGGGCGGAGCGAGAATCCCACAGCCCAAGGCGGACAGAGAGAGAGAGAGAGAGAGAGAGAGAGAGGGCGGAGCGAGAATCCCACGGGCGTGGAGCGAGAATCCCACGGGCGTCGTAACGGCAGAATACTTTTCTGCTACCAGTACGTGGACTTCCGCACGTAAAGACAGTACGAAATACAAGTGGAGTCGAGGTTGGTGGGACCACAGTTGTCGTGCCCAAGCCTGACATGCCCCGCCGCGTTGTAAGGCCAAGAATTTGCCGGCAACCATGAATTTTGAAGGGAAAAGTCTCTGCCCATCAGCCTTCTATGCATAAAAATGCACAGCAAACTTGTGATCAATCTGCATATTCATATTATCATGCATATTATGCGCATTATAAATCAATAAATTATAATATATATGGTAGCATGAATACACGGTTAATTCACGCTTAATGCCTACTTTATGCATCAAAAGGTTAATGCACAAATTATTTTTTTTCATTTTGAAGACATCAGGACTTACAGAAGCCATCAAAACCCGTCCGAGTTTTTTTTGTTTAAAAAAAAAGAAAAAAAAAACAAGAGTTGTAAAAATAGTTTTTTTTTAAAGAAGAATTCCATCCGTTTTTTTTTTTTTTCAAGAAAAGAGATTGCCGTGGTACCGCGTTAACGTCTCATGGTTTTATAGGTTAACAGAATGGTTTGAGGAATAATCTAGGTTAACCCTCTGTTTGGACAGAGAGAAAACTAGGAAGAAAAGAAAATTAGAAGGGAAAATAGAAGAGAAAATAAAATTTATCTTGTTTGGATGGAGAGAAAAGTTGGGAGGAAAGAAAACTAGAGAGGAAAACAAAGGAAAAAAAAGTGATGGGCCCCACATAAAAGTTTTATCTTCGAAACCAAAGAAATTTCGAAGATAAAACTCAAAAGTGCTTTTTTTTTTTCATTCCAATATTAACCCTTCCAAAAAAAAAAATCGATGCATTTTTTAATCATCTATAACAAGGATATTATTGTCATTGTAAATTATTAACTTTTCTCTTTTCTCTATTTTCTTCTCACTCATCCAAACATAAGGAGAGAAAATATTTTCTCTTTAATTTTCTTTCTTTTCACTTTTCTTTCCTTCCATTTTTCTGTCCATCCAAACATAGCATAAGAGTCCTTGCTTTACGCAGGGTTTCAATATTTGGGTGCGAGTGGATGTATCCTGGAACAAATATGATCGAGAACTTGGTTATATTAGTTTCTTATTACATGGGTTATTTACTCACTCCTTAAATGTAAAATATTTTTTTTAAACAAAAATTGTCAAGTACTCAAATGCACATGAATGGTTTGCATAAAATTAAATCATAAAATTTATATTTATTATTTGTTATTTTTCAAAATCATTTTATGATATTTATTTATTAAATGATAGAGAAAAAAATAAACCGGAGAAAAGGTTGTTACCTATACTATAACATTATTACATCAAAAATACCCTTGATTCATCCATCTTAACGCTACGCCTTCTAATACAATATATTTTTCAAAATTAGATGAATGTCAATATTATTTTCACATATGAACTATAGGCAGTTTTGACTTACTTTCGTATGTGTTTTATAAAAAAATTAAGGACAAAAACTGACTAAAAATGCATGCAATGTTTAATTAAGTGATTTTATGCATGTAGTATTTAATTAAATAATTTTGTTGATTCCTACATGATGGCATATATAAAAGGATGGCATAACAAATATTTATGAATAATTATAAAATACCTGAAAAGCAATTTGATTATAAGTCAATTTTTACATAGAAAATATAAAAATAATTATAATTTAGTTTTTTTTTTTAAAAAAAAAAGTTTGCTACTTAAATCCTAATATCAGTAAAACAGTAAAACGAACCTTTGTTACACTCAAATAAATGATTTTTATACATATCAACCGTTGTTTCATTAGTAGGGTGAGAGTGCACTTTTGAAGAAATTATTGTTCATTTGGGACTTGAAAAAAGGATTTAGTTTTAGGTTTTGCCCTGAAATTACTATTGCCCATCCTGTACAGTTCCATCCGGTCCTATTGAGATCTTCGTTCTTTCTCTTAGATATGGAAGCATTCAGCGATACCTTTGTGACCGAAAGTAATGAAAATGTGGATGCGACGCGATTCGATGGACTTGGAAGGAAAGGTGTAATCTCTCAGACATTCTTTTAGAACCAAAAGAAAGTACGAATGTTTTACTAGTCAATAGTAAAATTAGATACTCTCTCAAATAGCAAACTCCCGGCAATCAGTGTTGCTAAATTCCAGTTAAAAACTGCTGCTCCACTCAGCTTGGCGATTCGGTGCTACAGCAGTCTGGCATCGCAAACATCGTATTCTGGAGATTGAAACAGTGCTTTGTGAAAAAACAGAGCAAGGGAAAGAACAAAGTAATGACGGAAGAACAGAGTAATGACGGACGAACAGAGTAATATCCTGCGGAAAAGAAGGAAGGAAGAATCTCAGAGATGGCCGGTGCGAGATGCTGGTAAAGGTTCGGGACTTCCAGCTGGTCGGATGCGTTCGGTGTGGGTTACCTCCGAACCCACTCCGGCTACAGTGGATAATCTCACTCGCTGTTTCCCTGATGTCGTTGAGCTTCCGGAGGATGAAATCAGGGAAGAAACTGATGCATGGATGACTACGGGCCTCGTCGCACGGTCACTTGGGAGGAGGGTCTCAGCTGAGGCATTCACATGGGAGGTCCGTCAACAGGGAGGGCTGAAGAACGATGCGTTGGCTATGACTTGGAGGAGGGATTCATCATCCTCCGCTTCGGGGACACAGCCAATCGTAATTTGGTGTTAGAGCAACCATGGACCATTGGTGGCCAGGCTCTGTGTGAGCCCTGGATCCTCACCATGTGAGGATCCATCTTCTTGGACCGGAGGAAGGGAGGCGCCACAATTGTACCTGCACACGGGCAGCTCCCTAGCTCCGCCGGTCAAAGAAAGCGGCGCCCCTCTTCTCACAGTCCTCCCCGTGCCGTTATAAATAGGGAGGGAGGGGGAAGCCTCCTCCCTCCACCCATCTCCATCAATCGCCCAGATACTCTCTCTCTTCCCCCTTCTTCCATGGATTTCACAGTGTGATTGAGACAAAGAGACAGAGAGATTGAGGGAGGGAGACGGCATCCCTTCTTCACGGAACCAAACTGGTTCACAGCTTGGTTCGGGCCCGGCAGAGTGCCTGCCAGCTCGCCGGACCCAGGCTGCGACCGACGGCCTTCATCGGCGCTGAGGCAGCGGTGGAGGTCTGGCCGGCCATGGTGGCCGGCCGTGCCACCGGCACAAGTAACAGCCGCGGCGAATGACGGGAGGAAAAGAGAGAGATTGAGAGAGGGAGAGAGGGAGGAGCTCGGCCATGGTGGCGGCCGACTCCGGGCCGATCGACGGCGGTCGGGCCCCTCTGGGAAGTGGCCGGCGGTGGCCCTGGCCACTGGCACACGCTTCCCCTGTTTCGGACGAAACAGGGGAGGCGGGGAGAATGGGGGAGCGGGCCGGTTTGGGCCGTTCCCCTTTTGGGCCCTATTGGGCCGTCTCACGAGCAATTTTTGGGCCACGATTTGGACCCCGTATTAGGCTAAAAATGGAAAAATAAAAATATACCCGGATCAGTGTTGATTCTAGTTTCTGGGGATATTTTTATCTTCCCATTTGGGCTTATATATTGGGAGATATTTAAGCCCCAAGTTGGCCCCAGGATTAAACTGGACAGAGGTTAAAAGCTATTTTAATATGCTATTTTTGGGGACTAAAAATTAAAAAATTGATGCTGTAGGTACCCATGTACTTAAATAGCCGAATTACATTTTTGGATTAGCGCCAAAAGGTAAGTAAGTCATTTATCATAATTTCCATAAATTATTAAAATATAAAAATTATGTATTTAAAGGCTATATTGTTATATATTGCATTATTTGAAAAATAAGAAAAATGGATTGGTATTAATATTTGCAAATGAGCATTTACTATGATTAGTTTATTATTATTATATTTTATAAATAATTGGGTATCTATGTGGATAACTGATCAATTGGCACGGCCTTTGAAATTGTTAAAGGTTTTATAAATATACATGCTATTTGGCAAATATGACATGAAAATGATACTTTATGTATATGATAATATATTCCACCATGGTCCGCTATGATATGATATGATGTGATATGTTGCATGACTCACTTGGCATCGGGACCCAACTCCATAGGGGGGTATATGGAGAACACACACAGGAGGTGTGCTGTGACAGGATATGGCAATATTATGCCACATGGCACCGGGACCCATCTCCATAGGGGGGTATATGGAGAGCACACTCTTGGAGTGTGTTGTAGTAGGATATGGCAGGATGTGAGTGCATGACACTGGTTCCAGGACCCTGACTCCTAGAGGATATTTATGGAGGATACACCCAAGGGGGGTGTTACACCCGAGGGGGGTGTTCTGTGTACATAGTGTGTGACCGTAGGACATTGGTATAAAAATGCACTTTTACATGCTATTTACAGTGGTACAGTGGTTTTATCCTGAAATTGTATATTCTTGATATGCTATATATGGCAATTGCTTCCAAAACTATTTTGAGCACATGATGCATGTTTCGATAACATGGTAAAATATATTTGAATTATGGAAGCTTGGCAAGACGTTTATTATGGAAATTTTGAGTTGATAAAAGCATGAAGTAATATATATATTATAGTTGGCTTACTTATTGAGTGTGAGCTCATTTAAATCTCACAATGTTTTTCAGAGCCACAGAACTGAAGATGGGGATATGGGGTAGTTGGAGCAGCTATCAGAGTGACTTAGATCCAGTACTTTGTTGTAACCCCATTGAATTATGTATTTTGGCATGTAGCCTAAAACATATGATTATGGTTTGTATTAAGAACCATTTAAATTGGATGAAATATAATTATTACCCCTTCTTGTATTAAATGTTATATTTCAGAACGCCTTGCATGCCCGACATGCGGCGGGTTGCCACCCCTAGATCCAATATAGGGTCTGGGGCATGACAGCTTATGTGGTATCAGAGCCTGGTTTGACCTTAGGGACAAACACATGATGACACTAGGCAAAAATTAGGATAACATTGGGAGGGTGATGACTTTATTAGAGATTTCAAGTAATATATTTTGAAAGCCTGAATTTTTGTGGTTTATAAGGATATTGACTGGAACCTAACTATGGCAGGAGTTAAGAATGCAACATCGCACTAGGAGTCTGCGGCCTATTGGGAACTCCCAGCTGGTGACTCTGGCTAGCAGGGAGGCTAGAAAGCTTCTGGAGGCTCTGGTTCCGTTAATTTAGCTGACAATGATCAACCATAATTTCAGGCATAGTTGCTTCAGGCTCTGGCGGGAATGCCGCAGGCTATGCAAGCCATGCAGCAACAGATTCAGCAAATTCAGCCTGCTCGGCCTGCCTCTCCCGCTCCGCAGCCTGCTCAGTCGGCTCCATCCCAGCCCTGGCGGGGAGGGGGCCGGAGCTTTGCTGAGTTCAAGAGCTTGGCCCCTGCTCCTTTTTATGGATATACTAACCCTGCCGATGCTGAAAAAATGGATAGGGAGATGGAGAAAGCCTTTGCAGCTCATGGTAGCCAAGAGGAGGAGCGAATCAGATTCGCTACCTACCTCCTTCAGGGGGAGGCATATGATTGGTGGCTACTTGTGGAGTAGCGAATGGATGGACGGGCTATTTCCTAGGGAGAGTTTAAGCAAGCCTTCTATGACAAATACTTCCCCAATAGTGTGCAGAGACAAATGCAGTCGGAGTTTGTCAAACTAGAGCAAGGAAATCTTTCTGTGGCATAGTATGAAGCCGAGTTTACCAGGTTGGCTCAGTTCGCTCCAGACATAGCGGCTACTGAGAGAGCCAAGATCATCAAGTTCACCGAGGGACTGAGGCCCAGACTGATGCAGGCAGTCAATGCCTTCGAACTCTCCACATTTAGTGCCATGGTAAACAAGGCCCTGGTAATTGAGAGGGATATGGGGTGGTCCATAAGCAGTGGGAGCAGCAGCAAAGGAAGAAGAAGGGGTCTCCTTCTGGCCAGTCTTCAGGCCAAGCCAAGAAGAAAGGCCCTTATCAGGCCCCCTCAGGACCAAAGAGTATGGAAACTCATTGCCCTCAATGCGGAAACTCCCACTCGGGCAAGTGGTGCCGCGGGACGGCTGGTGCCTGCTTCATATGTGGGCAGGTGGGTCACAAGATGGCCACTTGTCCCCTTCGAAGGGATCAGCAGCCTCCTGCGGATCAGGGTAGAGGCCAGCAACAACAGCCTAGGACCCAGGGAAGGGTCTTTACTCTCACACAGCAGGATGTTGCCACTTCTAACTCCGTTGTGATAGGTACGCATGTTACTTAAGTACTCGTTTAAGATTGTTTCATTCATATGCAATGGGATGCATTGATCATGAATGATAAAAGTATTGTTAAACCTCATGACATCTAAGACAAACTAAATTTTGTGACCAGGTATAATTAAAGTAGGCAACACTTATGCTCAAATCTTAGTGGATCCGGGTGCCACGCATTCATTTGTATCTAGCACATATCTCACCAAGGATGAATCTTTGACACCCGTTCCCCTAGAGCAGGAGTTGCACATTGCTCTCCCAAATGGTGATGTTATGAGGGTAGACTCAGTATGCAGATCTTGCCTGATTAACATGGGGGATAGGAGATTGAAGGCCGATCTAATCGTTCTCCCACTAAAATCCTTTGATGTTATCCTTGGGATGGACTGGTTGGCCTCCTATCATGCTTCAGTAGACTGTTTCAAGAAGATGGCGATTTTCAAAATTCCTAATCAACCTGAATTCAGTTTTACTAGAAGTCAGGAGCATCTGGCCTCGGTGTTCATGTCAGCACTACAGGTCGCAAAGTATTTGAAGAAGGGTAGTCAAGGGTTTCTTGCTGTGGTCAAGGACCTTCAGCAAGATGAGGTCAAGTTAGAGGATATTCTAGTAGCTCGGGAATTTCCTGATGTATTCCCAGACGATTTGACCGAACTACCCCCAGATCGGGAGGTTGAGTTCACTATTGATTTGGCCCCTGGCACTGGACCTATATCCAAGGCCCCGTACTGTATGGCCCCGGCTGAACTAAAAGAGTTGAAGAGCCAATTATAGGAGCTCCTTGACCGGGGATTCATTAGACTTAGTGTATCTCCTTGGGGTGCTCCAGTATTATTTGTCAAAAAGAAAGATGAAAGTCTTCGGCTCTGCATTGATTACCAAGAAATCAATAGGGTAACAGTGCGGAACAAGTATCCTTTGCCGAGGATTGATGATCTATTTGATCAACTCCAAGGAGCTCGGGTATTCTCAAAGATTGATCTTCGGTCAGGATACCATCAACTCAAGGTTAAGGCTGGGATGTGCTTAAGACAGCATTCAGGACTAGGTATGGCCACTACGAGTTCTTGGTGATGTCGTTTGGGTCGACTAATGCCCCGACAGCATTCATGGACTTGATGAACAGAATCTTTAAGCCATACTTGGACCAGTTTGTGGTGGTATTCATTGATGACATTCTGGTGTATTCTAAAAGCCAGGAGGAGCATGTGGACCACCTGAAAATTGTTCTGCAAACTCTTCGGGAGAAAAAGCTTTATGCCAAGTTGCAGAAGTGTGACTTCTGGTTGAGCCAAGTATCATTCTTGGGTCATATAATATCTAAAGATGGCATATCTGTGGATCTAAAGAAGATTGAGGCAGTTGTTAACTGGTGTAGGCCTTCCAATGTGTCTGAAGTAAGAAGTTTCATGGGGCTGGCTGGATATTATCGCAGATTTGTGGAAGGCTTCTCTCGCATTGCTCTACCCCTGACTCGCTTGACCTAAAAGCAAGCAAAGTTTGACTGGACTGAGGAGTGTGAGAGAAGTTTTCAGGAGCTAAAGCAATGCCTAGTATGAGCCCCCGTCCTTACCCTTCCATCAGGATCTGGAGGATTCACCCTATTCACGGATGCTTCTCGAAAGGGATTGGGATGTGTTCTAATGCAAAATGAGAAGGTGATAGCCTATGCCTCCAGGCAGCTAAAGCCATACGAGCAAAACTATCCTACCCATGATCTGGAGTTGGCCGCCGTGATTTTTGCCTTGAAGATTTGGCGGCATTATCTATACGGAGAGACATGTGATGTGTATACAGACCACAAAAGTCTGAAATACATCTTCACTCAGAAGGAGCTAAACTTAAGGCAGAGGAGGTGGATGGAGCTACTAAAAGACTATGACCTGAACCTGCACTATCACCCAGGGAAGGCCAATGTGGTAGCTGATGCCTTAAGTAGGAAGTCGTCCTCGGAGTTAGTTTCTATGATCACTTCTCAGCCTCACATCCAGAGGGATCTTGAGAAGCTGGAGGTTGGATTGCGAGTACAACAGTCCGATGGGCAGGTAGCAGCACTTGTACTCCAACCCACTCTGTTAGACAAGATCAAGTCCTCCCAGAAAGAAGACTTGGACCTGCAAAAGATTAAAGAAGCTGTGAAATCAGGGGTTCAAAATGAATTTGCTATAATGGAGGATGGGGCCCTGAGATTTGATGGCAGGCTCTGTGTACCAAATGTGGTGGAATTAAGAGCAGAGATTTTAAGGGAGGCTCACTACTCTCCCTATACAGTACACCCAGGAGGCACCAAGATGTATAGGGACCTAAAAGAAAACTTTTGGTGGAAGGGAATGAAAAGCGAGATTGCTCAGTATGTGGCCAAATGTTTAATATGTCAGCAAGTGAAGGCTGAGCATCAAAGGCCTGCGGGACCTCTTCAATCTGATGATTCCACAATGGAAATGGGAGAAGATCACTATGGACTTCGTGACTGGTCTGCCTAAGACCCCTAGGAGCAAGGATGCAGTGTGGGTCATTGTAGACAGATTGACCCATTTCCTGTGTCAGCTCCCCTCCTCTCTGGGGCCACCGACAGCACACCTGCACACTTATGGTAATCGGATAGAGTTTTACTAGTCTTTATGTAGCGCTCCATAAAGAGCTAGAGAACCCCAACTAATTATCATAAGTGGCAGACACACGAAAACACCTCCTGTTAAAAACTTTTCATTTTCATCTCAATTATATACACAAATCACCAATCAACATTAAGCATCAACCTGCTCAGATAATATTTTTCATGACATTCCTCAGGCAGTTTACAAGATCACATTCACATTCGACATTAAAATCCTAAATGCACACATCATGCTCATAATTTTCTCCAAAACATAAGTCTCGTATCATATCAAAAAGGTCTAAAACATCATTACATCCCACTGTACACATACACATATACAAAATACAATTTTC
>UESW01003877.1:338171-638741 GCA_900491605.1 Calamus simplicifolius
AAATTTTTATAAGGAGGGGAGAATGTGAGCCCTGGATCCTCACCATGTGAGGATCCGTCTTCTTGGACCGGAGGAGGGGGAGGCGCCGCAGCGGTACCCGCATGCGGGCGGCTCCCCGGCTCCGCCAGTCAAAGAGGGCGGCACCCCTCTTCTCACGAGCGCGGGGGAGGTCCTCCCGCGCCGTTATAAATAGGGAGGGAGGCGGAAGCCTCCTCCTTCCACCCATCTCCATCAATCGCCCAGGTACTCTCTCTCTTCCCCCCTTCTTCCATGGATTTCATAGTGAGATTGAGAGAAAGAGACAGAGAGATTGAGGGAGGGAGACAGCCTCCCTTCTTCACGGAACCAAGCCGGTTCACGGCTTGGTTCGGGCCCGGCGGAGTGCCTGCCAGCTCACCGGGCCTGGGCTGCGACCGACGGCCTACACCGGCGCCGGGGCAGCGTCCGATGGAGGTCTGACCGGTCATAGTGGCTGGCCGTGCCACCGGCACGAGTAACAGCCACGGCGAGTGATGGGAGGAAAAAAGAGAGATTGAGAGAGGGAGAGAGGGGGAGGAGCTCGGCCGCGGCGGCGGCCAGCTCCGGGCCGATCGACGGCGGTCGGGCCCCTTCGGGAAGTAGCCGGCGGCAGCCCTGGCCGCCGGCACACGCTTCCTCCATTTCGGACAAAATAGGGGAGATGGGGGAGAATGGGGGAGCGGGCCGGTTTGGGCCATTCCCCTTTTGGGCCCTATTGGGCCATCTCACGAGCAATTTTTGGGCCATGATTTGGACCCCGTATTGGGCCAAAAATGGAAAAATAAAAATGTACCCTAGATCAGTGTTGATTCTAGTTTCTGGGGATATTTTTATCTTCCCATTTGGGCTTATGTATTGGGAGATATTTAAGCCCCAAGTTGGCCCCAGGATTAAACTAGGCATAGGTTAAAAGCTATTTAATATGCTATTTTGGGGACTAAAAATTGGAAAATTGTTGCTGTAGGTATCCAGGTGCTTAAATAGCCAAATTACATTTTTGGATTAGTGCCAGTAGGTAAGTAAGTCATTTATCATAATTTCTATAAATTACTAAAATATGAAAATTATGTATTTAAAGGCTATATTGTTATATATTGCATTATTTGAAAAACGAGAAAAATGGATTGGTATTAATATTTGCAAATGAGTGTTTACTATGATTAGTTTATTATTTATTGTATTTTACAAATAATTGGGTATCTATGTGGATAACTGATCAATTGGCATGACCTTTGAAATTGTTAAAGGTTTTATAAATATGCATGCTATTTGGCAAATATGACATGAAAATGATACTTTGTGTATATGATAATATATCCCACCATGGTCCGCTTGATAGAGATATAGACTAAAAGATATGCTTTATGTTATGTCTTTATATTTTAATGAGAATTCATTTTGAGCAATGTGTGCCATTTACTATATATGTGCATGTGTCTAGTATTTACAAAGAGTATTTGATCTAGTGTGTAGAGTACGGCTTACACACAGAAGACTAGATCATCGGTTCTTTTGGAATACAAGTTTATTGTTCACAGTTTTAGATGGAATTGGACACACCATCAGTAGAACTGTAGCACAAATTTTTAGTAGGTCTGTCTTGACTACGGGGAATGGTTTATTCTAACTATTTGTGCTAGTACACTTTGTGTGTATTGAACAGGACCCAGTTGAGTTAATTATTTTATACTGACTTTATAAAATAATTTAAACCTCATGAATATTATGATTACTTATGCTCTTAATCTGAATTCTATTTCTAGACACGTGTATGTAGTGATTATTGCTTTGATTACACATAGAGTGAGATCTATATGAGTCAATAAACTCAGTGGGTTGGGCAATAACATTATATATATGGTGAATATTAATAGTTGAAGGAAACCACGTCCTGATAAATTGGATTGATGATATCCCCTTGAGAAGCTTATAAGTTTTGATTGTATCAAATCTTGCAAGTGGATTTTGAATCCGATACATCAAATAAGTTAAGTGGATAAGTCTCAAGGATAATAAAAGCCAATTAAATTATATTGTCAGTAATTAAATTTAATTGGTGGATATCTGTAATCTTAACGTGGGGAGATAATAAGTATTTAATATTAAAGGCTCGAAAATATAAATTCGAATATGATTAGGAGTACAATTATAATTCTTTAGTGGAATGAATTGTAATTTACGTAATTGAATCCTAACCCGGGTAGGATTGGGAGATTTAATTACGTGGAAGTCCTTTTCATATTTGCCTATTGGTCCCTGTTGTAGCCCTATAAATACCCTCTCAGTTGGTTGCTAGGGTTAACGTTTTTTGGAGAAAGAAAAATAAGAAACCCTAGGACGGCCAAGAGATCCCACCATCTTGTAAGAGAAAGAAGGTATTTCCGGGAATACGGCGGAAGGCTAAAGGTTGAGGTCGAGCAATCGAATCAAAGTGATCGAAAGTTCAAATCTGAAGGTATGATCTTGTACTCATAGATTAGAACGGTAAAAAGTTTTTTTGTATTACTTGTATACGCTATAGCCATGATCTTGGGGGTATTCCGCGTTCCCCAACACCGCTATGATATGATATGATGTGATATGTTGCATGACTCACTTGGCACCGGGACCCAACTCCATAGGGGGGTATATGGAGAACACACACAGGAGGTGTGCTGTGACAGGATATGGCAATATTATGCCACATGGCACCGGGACCCATCTCCATAGGGGGGTATATGGAGAGCACACTCTTGGAGTGTGTTGTAGCCGGATATGGCAGGATGTGAGTGCATGACACTGATTCCAGGACCCTGACTCCTAGAGGCTATTTATGGAGGATACACCCGAGGGGTGTTCTGTGTACATAGTGTGTGGCTGTGGGACATTGGTATAAAAATACACTTTTACATGCTATTTACAGTGGTACAGTGGTTTTATCCTGAAATTGTATATTCTTGATATGCTATATATGACAATTGCTTCCAAAACTATTTTGAGCATATGATGCATGTTTTGATAACATGGTAAAATGTATTTGAATTATGGAAGCTTGGCAAGACGTTTATTATGGAAATTTTGAGTTGATAAAATCATGAAGTAATTACATTATATTATAGTTGGCTTACTTATTGAGTGTGAGCTCATTTAAATCTCACAATGTTTTTCAGAGCCACAAAATTGAAGACGGGGATATGGGGTAGTTGAAGCAGCTATCAGAGTGACTTAGATCCAGTACTTTGTTGTAACCCCATTGAATTATGTATGTTGGCATGTAGCCTAAAACATATGATTATGGTTTGTATTAAGAACCATTTAAATTAGATGAAATATAATTATTACCCCTTTTTGTATTAAATGTTATATTTCGGGATGCCTTGCATGTCCGACATACGGTGGGTTGCCACTCCTAGATCTAATATAGAGTCTGAGGCGTGACACTATGGCCATTGAACCATAGCAGCCATGGTTTGTTCCTGCTGAGCTCGCAATCCAGTAGTTGTCTGGCTGCGCCTTCCATTATTGATGGTGGAGCTTTGGGGTGAAAATCTTTGAAACGGATTATCAGTTGGGCTGGCGACCTTGTGGCCCTGGATGACTGTACGTTGCACCGTCGACGTCTTGGGTTCGCCCGAGCTATGGTCTGTATCCGTCTATCTCAGCCTCTGCGGCCTGGTGTGCTAGTGGCTGGGCCGGAGGGTAATAGTTGGCAACGCTTTGTTTATGAGAACCTAACCAGCGTCTGCCTCCATTGTGGGATGTTCCACCTTTCCTCAGCTTCCTGTTTGGCCGCCAACGTTGGGGATCCGGATAACGTCGTCGACAGCTCGTTGGAGCAGGGGGAGGCAGTAACTTCGTGTAGTCGTGGCCTTGGGCCGTGGTTCCTGGCTGCCCGACAGTGGCTGCCTTTGTTATCGTTGGGGAAGAAGGAGGGAAGGAGGGTGCTGGCAGTCCGTCTGATGCTGTGAAGCTGGTGCGGGAGAAGGGGAAGCAGACAGTTGTTGATGTTGGTGACCCCGTGCCATCAGACACTGAAGGGTGATCCAAACCAGCTAAGCTTGCCTGCTGACGATCCCCCCTTTGTCCTTTGGTCTCCATTCGGGGGGGGGGGGGATACGGGCTCGCGAGCCTTGATCCGGGGCTTCTCTCTGTTGGAGGACGAAGGTGACAAGCTATCCATGTCTTTGGATTAGGCGGCCAAGGAGCCCAGTTCCTATTTGAAGGATTGCCCAACTGCGAAATCTCATCCGATCCATTCCAAGAGAGCTCACAGTGTGGCTATGACCAAGGCAATTACTGGCACGGTCAAGAAAACTACAGGCACGGGTAGAGGACTGGGGAAAAACCTGAACATCCCTAGTACCAGTACTATGAGGGGTGTTCAGGGATAGTTTGTCTTCTCGGCAGGGGTCTTGGGAGATGCCGAGGCTAGTACATGCCAAATATCTATGCATGACCCACCTCAAGAGGTTCCCCAAGCGTTGATACCGGAATTAGCAATGGTACCAGTACCGCAAGGTCTGACTCATGAGAAGGCGATGGGCAGATTACGACAGGCTATTCAGGACACTATAGACGGGATTCCGATGGTTGAGGATCCTTCTGATGGGGCTACTATGGACATGTCGAAAGGGGGCGGAGCAGCGGCCCTTTCTCTTTCTTTGGAGCCATAACTAAGCTCCTGATCTCGAATACTCGGGGCACTAGGAAACCTACATTTTGGATGACTTTTGGCAGGCTAGTCAGTCAACACCATCCTTATATTTGTAGTCTACTAAAAATTCGCCTATCGGGGAGAAGCCTAGATCGGATCAGATATCATCTTCATGCCGCATGAAAAACATATGCCATCGAGTCGAGGGGGCTATCAGGAGATATCCTGGTTATGTGGAGGCGAAGCCCGATGCAGGTTGATGCATTCCACCATTGCGAGCAACAGGTTGCTTTGGTGATCTCGGATCAAGCAAGCGACCCATAGCTTCTGTCGGGTGTTTATGTGAGTACAGAGCACTGGATGAGGCAGAATTTGTGGCAGAAGATTTTCAGACTTGTAGTCCAGGGCCTCCCTTATCTTATTGTGGGTGATTTTAATTGCATTATTGGCTCGCATGAGAAGATGGGTGGTAGACGGTATGTGGATAGTATTGACTATAGAGAGTTTAGGAAATTTATTATCGAAAATGGTCTGATTGACCTAGGCTTCATGGGCCCCCGGTTCATCTGGTGTAACAATCGGGCCGATGCCACCCGGGTTTGGGAGAGGATTGATCGGGCCCTTGGATCGACGAGATGGTTGCAGCGCTTTCCTCGATACCATGTTCAGCACCTCCCCAGGATTGCGCCTAATTACTGTCCGCTCCTTATTACCATTGATAGCACGAGCTTCCTGAGACCTCCTTTTCGCTTTAAGAAGTTATGGACCTTCCATCCTAGATCTTGGGAATTGATTAGAACAATATAGAGTCTGCCTATCAATGGGGATGCGAGATATCGGATGTCTCGGCGATTGGAGCTGGCCAAGCGCAGACTCTGCTAGTGGAACATAATGGAGGTGGGCAATATTTTCAGGCGGATCGACGAGGTGTAGGCTGATATAGCTGAGCTTCAGAGGTTGGAAACCCAGGAGGGGGGTCTTCAGAAAGCTGACATTGGGAGGCTGCGCCAATGCCTCTCGTCCCACCACTCTCTTCTAAAACAGTAGAAGACTCTTTGGAGGAAAAAGTCTCGTGTTCAGTGGATTAAGGAAGGGGATCGAAACATCAAATTCTTTCATTAAGCCACCATGGTCAGGAGGTCAATCAATCGGATCCGATGGTTGAGGTTAGAAGATGGCACTTCACTGACTGAGACTGAGGAGATCAGCGAGCGGTTCTAATTGTACTTCAAATCCAGATGGAACCTGATATTGGAGGATGGCCCACCTACCCAGTGTCCATGCCTTGTGGTTCGAGTTACTGATCAGGAGAACTCTATTCTTACCCACTCTGTCGCTTACTCGAAGGTACGGGATGCCCTTTAGTCATTAGGGAAGGATAAAGCACCCGGTCTAGATGGCTTTCCTCCATTATTCTTCAGCCAATATTGGTCTATTGTTGGGGCTGAGGTCGTCGAGGCTGTTCAGATGGCTTTCCAATCTGGCATTCCTGCGGATTGAAAAAAAAAACCCTAATCACTCTTATCCCTAAAAGACCTTATGCCTGTTCTCCTAGCCATTTCAGACCGATCAGCCTCTGTACCAGCATCTACAAAGTTTGTGTGAAGGTTTTAGTTTGCTGACTTCAGAAGACGATACATTGTCTTATTAGCCCTGAACAAGGAGCATTCGTCAGGGGATGCAGCATTATTGACAATGTCCTCCTTGCTCAGAAATTTATGTATGACCTAAGGCGTGCTCCATCTCGGAGGAGTCTTATGGCTATTAAGCTTGATATGGAGCGAACTTATGATCAAATGTGCTGGCATTTCATTAGGCGAACCCTTAATGAGTTTGGCTTCTTTGATAGCTGGATCAGGTGGATCATGGACTGTGTGAAGAGGCCTTCCTTCGCCATCATGGTGAATGGCACTACGACGGACTATTTCCCTTCGACGATTGGCCTACGTCAAGGGTGTTTTCTATCTCCATACTTGTTCATATTATGTACTGATGCTCTTTCTCGGGCTCTGAGAGATGCGGTCCAATGTTCACGTCTGGAGCCTCACTGGGTCTCCCCTGGAGCCTAGGCGCTCTCTCACCTCATGTTTGCAGATGATTGTCTTCTTATCAGTCGGGCTTCGACCCAGAATGCCAATGCTTTGATCATATTGTGGAATCCTATTGCCGCGAGTCTGGCCAGCTTGTCAATTTGCATAAATCTTCTGTCATCCTTAGCCTCAAAACAAAATCCAAAACAAAATTGAAAATCCTGACCAGCCTGGGGATCTCGGAGCAGAAGGGGATCCTAACCTATCTTGACATCCCGATGACTGGCGGTTGTTTGCGGAAGCAGGAGGTTAGACCAATGATGCAATGGGTCCGTGATCAACTTGAGGGATATCAGGCTACTACCCTCTCCATGATGGGTAGAGTCACTCTAATTAGGTATGTGCTCACCTCCATTCCTATCTACCTTCTGGCTAATACTATGGTTCCTATATATTGTCTGAGGGAGCTGGAACAGATTTTTTGAAATTTTCTGTGGAGGCCCAAGCAGGATGGCCATGGTATACATCTCTTGGACTGGGAAACTATTTACTGACCCACTAGAGAAGGAGGTCTAGGGATCCAGTCCCTTTTGACTAAGAGGGAAAATCATTGATCGTTAGACATGCTGCGAGATATCTCCTCCAGCCTAGTTGTCTGTGGAGCAGAGTGATGAGGGCCCGCTACAGTAATTGGAGTTAGGGTGCCCTAATTCAGCTGATCAGAGGTTGCTCCTTTATCTGGAAGAAAATCTACGGTCGCGCTCCTATCGCTATGGCCCATGTTAGATGCTTGGTTGGGGACGGGACCACAATTGTTGTTAGTCAGGATGCTTAGATCTCAGCGCTCCCTTTGTCTAAGTGGCCGACCTTTGTTGATGTGGATGCTGCTGAAAATCTCTGGGTTAGTGATATGATGGATGATGGCATAACTTGGCGAATCCAAGATCTCTCCACGATGTTTGGACCCCAGTTGGTATCTAGGATTCTCGCTATCCCGATTTCACTTTACCGAGGGAATGACCTTAGGGTCTGGGACTCTACCTGCTACCCCAAGGCTCCATCGAGCTCCCTTTACACTCTTTTCAGGGTACCTTCGAATACTACATTTACAGCAGCATGGATATGGAGACTCCCTATCATTCGAGAGTGCAACTCTTCCTTTGGAAGATGGCTTGGGACCGCCTTTCTACGACGGCTCTCCTTAGTCGGAGAGGCATGGACGTTGCCGAATCTTGCCCATGGTTTGTGGGGTTCATGACAAGATGACCAAGCATGCTATCCTGCATTGCCTTAGGGCGAGGGAGATTTGGAGGCTTGTTGGGAGATGGCCTTGGGAGGCTGATGATGGTGATTGCCTGTACTCTTTGTTTTGGTTCCTCCACCAAAGTTTGACATGCGAGGCCTGCCTTGCCGCCTATATTGCCTATCAGATCTGGTTGGCTAGGAATGCGATGACCTTTGAGGCAGAGGTCGTCCTAGTCCATCGGATTCTTCTGAGAGCCAGATGCATGGTGACGGAGTACTTGCGATTTGATGCTGTCACCCCCTGACTTCAATAGGTACTGGGTCTCCCATGCTGCTCCGGCAATGGCCCGTAGGGCAATTTCTATTTTCTGGGAGCCCCTCCCTCGGGGTTTATTAAGGTGAACTTTGATGGCAGCGTATGCGCGTAATGATGGTAGTGCAGGGTATGTTATTCGGTCCGATGATGGGAGACTACTGGCAGCCGATGGGGCCTCCTTTAAAGACTGTTCTGTTTGGAAGCTGAGCTTAAAGCAGCATGGTCTGGCATTATCAAGGCAACCCGCTAGCTGCGAGCTTAGAGGATCTTTATTGAGGGGGATTCCACCACTGTCACTGGTTGGATTCAGGATAAGTCGGAGCTAGACGATGTCCATCCGCTCTTTCGGGATATTTGGCAGCTTTTGCGCGACCCGTCAATTACCATTGTTCGACATGTCTACTGGGAGGCAAACTGCGCGGCAAACTCGGTGGCCTCCTATGTTGCCCAACATTCTACTGATTGGATCTGGGATTAGGATGACATGATTTCATCATCCCTCTTGATGTATTTTTACTTTGATATTATGGGCTATTCTTGCACCAGTGTTGTATGACCGCCCGTCTATATATATAAAAAAAAATCAGTGTTGCTCCAAAATTTCATTCCTCTGATCCTCTCTCTTTTGCGGATTGATGTAGCTGATTCTCCTTTCCAAGGCTCTGATAAAGAGCTATGCGGGCGCCCACTGCTTGATGGATTTGGTGGACCTGATGATAAAGCCAAAATAATCCGTGTGCGCTAAACCTTAAGGCAGTGTTTGGATGGGGGAATAAGGCCTGGAATAGGCCCTTATTCCCCTTATTCCCCAAACAAAAGAAAAAGGTGTGTGGGCTCCACTAGATTAGCTATTCCAGTCAACCCTTCTTATTCCAATTTCTTATTCCATGGTACTGGATGGAATAGCTCCTATTCCCACTGTAGCTATTCCAGGGACACCGATGGCATTAAATTAAATATATTAAATAAATTTATTTATAATGTTATTTAAATAAATTAAATAAATTTATTTATAATATAATTTAAAATGAAATAAATTTATTTATAATATAATTTAAAATAAAATAAATTTATTTATAATATAATTTAAAATGAAATAATTTATTAAGTATGTTCTTATATTATTTTATTAATAATAATTAATTCATTACCTTATTTATTAATAAATAATAATTATTCAATTAAATTAATTAAATAAATTTATTTATAATAATTTAAATAAATTTATTAATAGAAAATAATAAATTAAGTATGTTATTTTTTTTTTAATATAATAATTTATTAGTATGTTCTTATATTTCTATTATAATATTATTACCTTATTTTAATAAATATAATTTATTCATTAAATAAATTAAATAAATTTATTTATATATATTTAAAATTAAATTTTATTAATAGAAATAATAAATTAAGTATGTTATTTTTTCTTTATTAATATAAATTTATTAAGTATGTTCTTATATTATTTTATTAAAAATAATTAATTTATTACCTTATTTATTAAATAATAATTTATTCATATCATTTTAAAAATAAAATTTGATAAACCATTTTTTTGGAAGGGGTATCTTTGAAATTTCAGAAAAATTCTTCATCTATTCCTACTGAATACATGCTTATTCCCATCTCCAAACATCATTTGGAATACACTGCATTAATTGCACTGGAATAACATGGAATACCAGATTTTCATCCAAACAGAAATCTAGAATAACAAAGGAATAAGCTATTCCTATAAAATTTATATCCCTATTCTTGAAATAACTTTTGACATCCAAACGCAGCCTAAGTGTAATAATTTAAACCTTAGAGCTTATTTTGATGATTTATTTATTTTATTATTTAAGTGGCAAAATCTCTCCATTATAGTGTTTAAATTGTAATTATATTAAAAATTTATACGCGACCGTTACCTGTCAGATGCTGACGCATCAAGCCTGACACGTGATGGCGAGATGCCCATCTTAATTTTCGGACAACGGAACGCCTAAAGAGCGCGGCGCAAGCTTTTAATTAAGATACCAATTATGGCACCAAATAGCCGACACGTGCCAGAACAAGAGCGCTCCTGTATTTCTATGCCGACACGTGCAGGAATTAGACCTCCGGTTTCCAGGCGCCCAGCGCGCTCCCAAAACCAAACGAAGTCACGTCAATTTTCAGTTTTTTTTTAGTTAAAAAAAAAGGAAAACATCGCCACCACCCCGACAGCAGTGGCGACCCACGCCTCGACCTCGCGCGAGAAGCACGGATCCAGATCTCCACTGGGAATGGAGGGCGAGGAGGGCTGAGCCAAAAGAGAAACCAAATCCAATCTCATCCCTTCGGTTTCTTGACGACTACCAGGAAGGAAGGAAAAGAAAGAAAGAAAGAAGAGGGATGCAAGGGCGGCCGCTGTTGACCCGGTCGGGGAGCTTCCGGGCGGATAGCCTGGGCCAGAGTGCGCTCCAGCTCGTGGGCAACTTCGGCTTTGCTCTCTTCGTCCTCGGCGTCCTCGCCTTCACCATCATCGCTGCCACCTACCACCCGGACGATCCCCTCCTTCACCCCTCCTCCAAGCTCAACTCCTTCCTCACCTCCACCTCTTCCGCCACCTTCCGCTCCGATGACTCCGTCCTCCGTACCGGCGAGGACTTCCTGAACGCCACTTCCACCGACGAGAACTTCTCCGACATATCCGCCGGTGGCGCCGCTTCCTCCTCCTCCGCCGCCGCCGCCGGTGACTGCGACGATAAGGGTGGCCCCATCAACTGTAAGGACCCCGAGGTCTACCACGTCATGATGCACGCTGCCATCGAGACCTTCCGGAACAGCCACTTCTACCGCTTCGGCAAGCCCGCCCCCGGCGCCGGCGACGGCCCGAGCTGCGACATGGCCTGGCGATTCCGCCCCAAGGACGCCAAGCGCGCCGGTCTCTACAAGGACTACCGCCGCTTCGAGCTCGTCCGCGGTCCCAACTGCACCTATTCCGTCATCAAGATCGGCGACTACCACAGCGGCGTCAACGCCCGCAAGAAGAAGAACAACCTCAAGGGCGGCCCCTCCGTCGACGCTGGCGACTTGGAGCTCAAAAGGGTGAAAAGCGCCTCGCCGTCCCGGTCGTTGGCGAGGCCGTGAACGATACACTCCCGGTGGTGGAGTCGGAGGGCAAGTTCACCGCTGGCAAGTACCTCATCTACACCGGCGGCGGCGACCGCTGCAAGCCCATGAACCACTTCCTCTGGAGCTTCCTTTGTGCTCTGGGAGAAGCACAGTACCTGAACCGCACCCTCGTCATGGATTTCAGCATCTGCCTCAACTCGATGTACACCTCCACGAATCAAGACGAGGAGGGCAAGGATTTCCGGTTCTACTTCGATTTCGAGCATTTGAGGGACTCGGCGTCGGTCCTTGATGAACAACAGTTCTGGAAAGATTGGGCATTGTGGCAGAAGAAGGACCGGCTGGGGCTCCACCTCGTGGAGGACTTCAAGGTGACTCCCATGAAGCTGGCCGAGTGAAGGACGCCCTCATCATGAGGAAGTTCGGCGCCGTCGAGCCCGACAACTACTGGTACCGGGTCTGCGAGGGAGAAACAGAGTCGGTGATCCAGCGGCCGTGGCACCTCATCTGGAAATCTCGCCGCTTGATGGATATAGTCTCCGGCGTCGCCTCGAGGATGAATTGGGACTTCGATTCGGTTCATGTCGTGAGAGGGGAGAAGGCCAGGAACACTGAGCTCTGGCCTAATTTGGCCAGGGATACCTCCCCCGAGGCGCTTCTCTCGACGCTAGGCGACAAGATGGACGACGGAAGGCACCTTTATATCGCCACGAATGAGCCCGGTACTTCTTTCTTTGATCCATTGAAGGATAAGTATACAGTTCATTTCCTCGATGATTTCAATGACTTGTGGGGTGAGAACAGTGAGTGGTATACGGAGACCCAGAGCCTCAACCATGGCATTCCAGTGGAGTTTGATGACTACATGAGGGTGGAGGTTGACACTGAAGTGTTCCTGAGAGGCAAGAAGCAGATCGAGACCTTCAATGATCTCACGAGTGATTGCAAAGATGGGATCAATACCTGTCGCACGGATTCCTGAACAATTGACTGATTCATTCGGTATGCAGATATGTGGAAGAGTTTTGCCCATGTTAACTGCTTTTGGTTTTTCTATATTATTCCTATTTCCTTGTAAGAAATTTTAGTTTTTGACGTGATTGGGGCTTCTTTGGTAGTATCCTGATGATCTTGTTGTCTAGAAAGCTTACTGTTTTGTTTTGAATTTTGAATTCTACAACGGCCATTTTGTTATCCTCAATGTAGGAGCTGCTGGTGTTTTCTGTGATTCTAACTGCTATAGGTGGCAATTTGTTGTTGGTCATGGTTCTCTTAGAACCGCTTTAGTGGATCTTTTTTTTTTTTTTTTTTCTTTTGGCGCGGGGTTGGGGAGGTCTCAGTACTGTTGCACTTTTATTGCAACCGTTGTAATTCAGTAATTGTCTTTGCTTTTTGATCATAAACAACCTGAGTTTGAGGTGAGTATGTTAATGAGTAAGCATCTACTGTTGCCATTCATTGAACGTTTGTGGTCAACTTACTTAGATAATTGTCTGTATTATTTGCAGCGAATCAAATGGGACTGGGATATGGCTCATTTGATGTATCTGCTAATTGGCACAGTCTCTTTAGAGTCTCTAAGCAAATAGAGAGATAATGGCAATGAATTAGATGAGTTGGGATTATTACCACCTGGTCTGGCAATGCTTATTTCTTTTTCCAAATGCCATGATGCTTTTCTATTTGATTCAGCTTTGCTGCAGGTCAACATGTTCCTTTGATGAATCATATGTTAATGGGTGGTGATCGTCTTGCCTCACCAAGAAGTTCTAGCAATGATTTTCAATCATGACATGCTCTCCAGTAGGTAAGGTTTTGCCCTTCTGACATTTTCTTATTTTTTTGGGGGTTCTTTGTGGCATTATTATATATCATATTAGCTTCATAGTTAATGGGTATCAGAGAGTGGACTTCAGAATTTGTAGTAGCTGCTGCTTTCTCCGCAGAAATAAATCTGATCTCTAGCATAGCATAGGATGGTCTCCTTTTTTGTGTGATAATTTTGTTCTCGATACTTTCTTACCACCTTTTGCTGGTTCTTATTATTAATGTCATTTTTAAAAGTTCTTTCATGTGTCATGGAATAGTATATTTTCTGTTCCATTCTGGACTAATTAAGGACAGATTTTTTTTATTTTATATTTTTTAGGGGGTGGGGCGGGGGAAGAAAGAGAGAGACCAGAGAAAAAAGAGAAAGAAGGTTTTTAATTAGTTCAAAAAAGAAGAAAAGGAGTGCTACAGGCTGTGAGATATTTTTGCCAAGGGATGGTCATGCTTGCTGTCACACACACCTGCAGCTGGACAGGTCTGAGAATAAGGTCTGAAGTGATTAGAGGATTTTACTTAATCGTTTCAGTCTGCAGGGGTATGGGGATAGAAGCAATCGGAAAGCAAACCCTTCAGCATTTGTGAAGGACAAATTGTTCTTTCAATTTTGGATGGATTACTGATTGTAGAAGGTATGGATGGTGAAGATGTTCCTGGAATTTTTCTGTTCATATTGGAACCATCATCCAATCATGTAAACATGTTGTTTATCTCTACATCAGTACCACTCTTTTCCATTCTCAATTGTGTCATTTATTTTTGAAGGCTGTGAGCCTTTGGAGTTTGGATGTTAGTTTGCACACAGTGTGTAGGTTATTTCTCTAATTTTGAGCATAAACAGTTAATGAATGACTAGGTTGAGGTTAATATGCTCCACACTGCCCTATTTGATTTCCAAGGACTAGGATTTCACCCGTAAGGTGCATGGTGACTGCACATAAAAAAAAAAAGTTGTAGTTATTATTTGCAACAATTTAAGCCCTTAACATCTGTGAATAATCTTAATCAGTTTCTTGACAAACTATATAACCAACATGTGTCAAGACATGTCAATGAGATTTTTGAAATAATTTATTGAAACCTGATGTATCTGAGGAAGAGAAGTAGAGTGTTGGCTAGCGCACTTGTTTATTTATGAGAGGTGGACACCTTGCTCAGAGTTAGGGACGAGAGAAACATCAGTTCATTCTCATTGACAATCTCAATCTCTCTCTCTCTCTCTCACTCCCTTGCTCGCTCGCTCGCTCGCTCACTCAGAGTATTTTCCCATTTATGTTGTGTTGATGTTGTTGTATGGTAATTTTATGCATATGACTGTTATTATGGATGCACTGATGTTTTGGATGCTGTTTTTATGATAAATCGTAACTTTTCATTTGTCACTTTCTTTGCACAATGAGATGAAGGTTCACTTAATCAGCCTTTTCTTGTGGTGGTTATTAAATGTTATATCATTGTCAATTTAGTTTATCTTTTACTGATTCTTCTTTTCTTTTCTCAACATCTTAGCACGTAAGGATAGACTCGCTGCAGTGACTAGGACAGGAACCTCTCAAATGTGTGTATGTGTCTATATATATATATGAGAGTCGAGGAATGCATTTTACCCCTTGGATTTCTTGGCTGAGGTTATTAAAGGGCTATCTGTGAAGATAATCATAAAGTTCAGATGTGTTTGCGGATCCTGGCATAACTTAATCAGCAATGATTATTTCATAAGCTTGCATGAGTGTCCAAGTAAGAGGCTTCGGATGATTCTCTACCTACAGTATGTGATATCCTCTACCATGCGTGACATCAGCTTGTATAACTGGATCCTTGATGGGGAACCATAGAACAAGTGTTCTTATGAGAAAACTTTGTATCCCTTGCATGAATTTACCATGATAGCTCATTCATGTCATTGCTTGGCACTTGGGCCTTCCATAATAGAAAACTTCTCTTCATGGCACTCCTAGAAGGCACCCCACTGAGTGATTTAAACCATCTTCCATGTGGCCATTTTGTTGGATTGGGGTTTAGCCAATCTACAAGGGAATATAAGGTGGTCTGGATGTTCCATGGCAGGGAGCTCCCGCTAACCATTCTATGAACTCCGAGTTCTATACACTGGGTACTTCTGGTACATGGTGAAGAGCCTGTGCCCCAACTTAACAGGTCATGCCTCAGCGTGGTGTTTATTTTAGTGGAGGATGAGACATACAGTTTACTTCCACTCCCACTTCCATCATTTTTCATATCTTGGTGCGGGCTATGCTATTATTTAGAAGAAAAACAGTATCTTTGGCCAGCTAGTCCTACTCTCAATGAACAACTGTTGGATATGTGGAAGTTGACAGATTCTCGCAGGGGCCTTTGGAAGAGAGTGTAGGATTCCTTTAAATAAGACTGGTCTCACATTTGGTTTCCACTCCTATGCCATCATTAACGGCAAATTCATAGTTGCGAGGAATGGAGTATTTATATGTGTGATCCGATGCAGGAACCGTGAAAGCGTTGACTGGATTTTGTAAGATGTAGTCTGATACTGCACAAAAACTTGGTTTAAAATGGGTGTAAAACAGTTGGGATTTGGAGGAAATCTTTCAGGTTGTATTGTCTGAGGAATGCCCAGCTCCTGGCAGATGATGGCACCCAAATTCAAACGAGGATTGGAGAGACTTCACTGCTGTTATTATATATTTATCATATTAATTGCTGGCTTTTCACCCAAATTCAAGTATACAAAACAGCTAATGAATCATTTGTCTGAAGCTTCTTTGTGGCATTTTAATCTATGCCCTTTTTTTGGGATGGGAATGCCTTTCATCCTGCATTGGGAAATGATATTGTGAGTAATCACTGAATACGGCATGTATCGCAGTTTTCCATTTGTTCAGTCTGCATCGTGCCATTGAATGGAGGAGCCATAAAAATTATCACCTAGCAAGTCCTTTTTACCGTCGGATGGTAGAACTGCTCGCAGCTTTATGAGCGCTTGTAGCTCATGTGTTTGTAGTTATGTGCTTGTTTATGAATTGGGTCATAGGAAAAGTCTTTGTATACCGTTCCGGTGCAGCATGGCCTGCATCAGACGCGATGATTCGCCTACGCACGGGCTTGCGCGTTAGCGATGCAGGACCCATGGACGAGCCCTTGGCGTGGGTCTATGCACGGGCGAATTACCGTGCCCGGTGTAGGCCATGCTGCATCGAGGGGTGTACAAAGACTTTTCCCTGGGTCATATAATCAATTGAACCAACATCCCAGAGTCCATAAAATTTGAATTGGCAGCTGGGATAATACTATTGCAACTGGCATTCTTTTATAGTATCTGTCATTCAGTATGCTTCTGTTCATGTATCAGTGCTTGTTCGCATGCTGTTAACGTTTTCATTTTGTGTATTGCTGTCATGCTTCCACAACATGGCATTTTGTCATTTTTGTATAAAACTCAAAATCCAGGTAAAGACTAAACAAGAGTAGGCTTTTGCTAGCCATTGCCTTTGTCCTTGATAGGAGACACCAACACAGGTTTTTTGGAAAGCAAAGAAAAGGGGGGAAAATAAAGGTAATAAAAGCAAGCCCCAAAATTGTAAATCAGATGGATTCCATCAACCTGATAATTTGTTATTCATTGTCTTGCGCATTACTATCTATTCTTCCTTTTGTTCTGTTTGCCTTAGCTTAATAACATGGTAAGGGGGATTCTTTTCACCTAATCTTTTTACCTTCTTTTATCGAAAAACAATTTGGGTGAAAAGGAACCTCCATTAAGTATTGACTGAATGATGTGATGATCTTTTTACACCATGAAATCTCACGTTTTCTTAAATTTTACGAACAAAATACATAATCCTCCATTATAATTGCAACTTGCTAGATGTTACCTGTAACACTTTACATTACCGGCACATTTAAGCAACTAGATTCTCACTCAAAAGCAATGGGTAGTAATGCGGCAATCAAACTTTGAACGCTAACCCTCTTCTGAGGCAAATTTTCAGTAGAGGGTGCTTACTAGCTGGACTATAAACCATCAGCTTAATCAATCAGACTCTGTTTCGGCCTGGGCTAAAATGCCTCCTCCCTGTTGTTGATATTTTTCTTAAGTAAAGGAAGTGCTCGAATATTGTTTGTCAACTTAAACGTGTTACTACCTGATCATTTAATTCCGCTGCCTCATAATTTCTATTTCTTAAATTTTTTAGATCAGTAATATTATTCCAAGATTCTGGCTCAAGGCATTTCCCAAACCTTTGAAGCAGCTGGTTCCAGAAAATGGATCCAAAACAAGACGCGGACTACTACTTATCCGGATTGCAAGATTGTGAAAGGCGCTACGTCCTAATTGCTTTGAACCTCGTTTAGAAATAGAACAGTGCAGACGGACTGACGGAGTCCACAAAGTTTGTGATATATATACAAGATATCGAGGAGATTGTCACAGGTAACAAAGAAGGGGAGAACCAACCAAGGCTAAGCTGCAAGCCGCCTAACAAGATATCTACTATGTGCCGGCTTTGCCTTCTTATGAAGCAATTTCATTGTTTTCAACGATTGGAAGAAGCTCTTGTTTCTCTCCCTCCTTTTTGGCTCTTCTTCATCCGTTTGTTGTAGAGAACTCCATCGTTTGCCAGAAAGGGGTCACTGCTAACCAAGTACATATAACAAAATGCCATGCCCTTCATTGCCAGTTAAGGAGGTCTCCAAGCAATCAATCCACCCAAAGCCATGGAGGGTGGTCTCCCACTAAACTTCTTCTTGTGTTCCATGATAATGCTCCTTGCTTCACTTGCTGGAGCTGCTGATATCTTTCTTGAATGGGATGTCTCCTTCGATTGGAACATCAGGCCAGTCCAGTCCCGTCAACCGGTATGAACATTCTACAGTGAAAAGAGGCAGTTAATTCATGATGAATATTTTGTTTACATCGAATTGTTAATGGAACCTCATTGATGCTCTGCTGGATCTCAGGTCATCACTATTAATGGAATGTTCCCGGGGCCCCTCATTAATTCAACTACAAATGATGTGATCCATGTAAATATCTTCAATAATCTTGATGAACCATTGCTAATGACATGGTATGCAGTCTCCCATAGCACATCGCTGCGTTCGTATTTACATAGTTTGAGTGACCAAATATATATTTCCCTCTGAGAAAGAGTGACCAAGTTCTATCTGCGTTCATATTTACATAGTTGAGTGACCAAATATATTTCCCTCTGAGAAAGAGTGACCAAGTTCTATCTCTAAAACGTAGTTGCATAAGATTTGTGAATATGAAAATAGGATCCATAGATGAGATCATATGTAAATAGCAAGCCAATTCTCTGTAGCATTCTAATGGCTCTCCTTCTTTTTCTGTCTCACAAAATTTTGATATCTTTAAATTTTCATGAACAAAACTATAAAGTTCATTTCTGGAAACTAAGTACGAGTGATCGCAAGGATGAAAGCCATGAATTCAGTTGAAGGAATTGAGGCTCTACATGGATGCAGGAATGGAATACAACAGAGGCTAAACTCATGGCAGGATGGTGTGTCTGGAACCAACTGCCCCATCAAGCCTGGTAGGAACTGGACATACCAATTCCAAGTGAAAGACCAGATTGGAAGCTTCTTCTACTTCCCCTCCATCAACTTCCAGAAGGCTGCTGGCGGATTTGGTCCTATTAGAGTCAACAATCGTAACGTGATCCTGGTGCCTTTCCCCAAACCAGAAGCAGAATTTGATCTTCTGATAGGAGACTGGCATTCCATCCCTTACAAGGTCATCTTTTTTCCCATACTATTAGTAATTCTGCATCAACTTTGGTACATTATTGATGTCCGACTTAGTAAAAATTGAGAAAACTTTGGTACAATATAAGTAACCTCAAAAATTATAAACTATTTGAGGTTAATTCTAGATACGGCAATTATGTTTCCATTGAAATGTCTCAGCGCTTGTTGGAACTTACTCTTTGAGTTGGCAATTTTTGCACTGAAAACGGGTATTGTGTTCATTGGGTTTCTCCGCTTCCTTCTTGTTAAGAAAAACCAAGAAAATTCATTTCTATGATGAGAGTATGCTTTGTGAGGGATTATACTAACAGCATTACTCAAAGTATCAATGAGGAAACTAATAACTGCGTTGCTTTCTGGAACATATAGCTGAAAAATGGATTTAGAGAACATAATCTTGGTAATCTTTTTTAATGTGGTAATTTATGCACAGGATGTACGGGAAATTTTGGCTGATAAGTATCTGCGTATCAGTCCAGCTCGCTACATTCTTATCAATGGAAAGGCTCCTTACAACAATGCGTGGGGAGGAGAGCATGAGTCACTCAAGGTGGAACAAGGTAATCATATATAATTAAGTACTGCAATTACCCAATAGCTCATTCAGGAAGTAATCATCTGAAAAACTCAATTTGTCAAATGATCATTGCTTCCTTTTAAACTGTTTCTGTAAACTTCTAATAATTAGAATGCTCCTAATCCTCTGTTTGATTATTTCCTGAGCAACAATGTCCATCCAACTCCTTTTTCCCCTACTCATTTTGCAGGGAAGACATACCGATTGAGGATATCGAATGTGGGGAATGCCTTGAGTTTTAATTTCAGAATACAGAACCATCAGATGATTTTGGTTGAGACTGAAGGATCTTATACAGATCAGATAGTCTTGGATTCCCTCGATGTGCATGTTGGCCAGTCATACTCTGTTCTATTCACTGCAAACCAACAGGAATCGGACTACTATATTGTAGCCAGTCCAACACAAATTGATACTGGATACTATCCTAACATCAACGGTGTTGCGGTGCTTCATTATGCAAATTCAAACACTCAATTAAGCGGACCTCTACCTCCTGGGCCTGATCAATTGAACCGAGATTTCTCCATCAATCAGGCAAAGTCCATAAGGTATATGATCACAGAGTCCAAGTTGAGCATGCATTGATGCAAACCAGACAATATCATTCTTCACAGTAGCCTGGGAAAACATAAAAATATTGCTGCATATGATCTAAATCTAGAGAAACTATATCATTTATAGCGGGATTTATTCTTCAAATCTTTTAGACAAATCAGATTTCTTCTCCTTCTTCCTGCTGTTTCTTCCATATAATATTAGAGTTTACTGACTGACTGAATGGGACTGACCATGTCTGTCTATGGTTGTGAAGGTGGAACATGACAGCAGGTGCTGCAAGGCCTAACCCGCAGGGTGCATTCAATGTAACCAATGTCACAATCTCACAAACATTTCTCCTCCATGGTTCTGAAGAGGAATTACTCGATCGTCGTTGCTACACTATCAACTGTTGGCTGTGTATGTCTGGCAGATGGTGGCTACCTACTTGAATCAGACTGAGGCTAGAGTTATACTCTATGTCCTTAAGACAATTTCGTCCCGCAATGGTGCTCACGGTCAGTATGACGATTGTCTCCCAGGATACAACAGTCTCCTTTTGATGAAAGCAGCACTACAATTCACCAAAATAATCGAACCAAGAATGCAACTCTCTTTTCAATGCACTATTGCTATACTATCCTTAGGAAAGTATGCAAATGCCTAAGAGAGAAGAAAACAAGAATTGATTCAAATTGAACTCAATTCGGAATGGCTTGGGATGAATGAAATGCTTAGGTCTAGGGTCCTATTTATAGGTTTTTAGATGCCCTTTGGAAGCAACCTTATGCCTCTTGGAAGCAACCTTATGCCCCTTGGAAGCAACCTTACGAATTAAATTAATTCGAATTCTTTTGATCAAAGGATGTTTGATAAGCCCATTCACTTCGTGATTTTCAGATCATGTTATCAGATAAGCCTTTTCAGGCTGTGATCTGAAGATCTGAAGATCAGATAAGCCCTTTCATAATTGTGATCTGATGATCACGTTATCAGATAAGTCTTTTGACATGACTTATCTACAACCGTTTGATTGAAGGGACGCCTTATCATCAACGGTTCGATTGACTTATCATTTGATCGAAGGGACACCTTATCAACGGTCCTGATGGTCAACCGTTGACCGGTCAAACGTTGACTGGTCAACCTTGACCAGTTGACTGGTCAACCTTCCAACGGTCAAATCATCAACGGTCATGATCAATCCTGATCAGCGATCACCAATGGTTGTGATCAATCCAAGTCATCGTTTGATCTCAGCCCCTCATCTCAATCCTGATCAGTTTCTACCGTCTGATCTTCATCATCAAAAAGATTAAAGCCCCTCAAGCTCCTCGCGACGATGCGTACGTGCGAAGTGCAAAGTGCGCCTACAAAGCGCCCATTGCGCCCTTCGCACACGCGCGTGCGCGTGCGCGTGCGCGTGCACGTGCGCGAGGGTGATGCTTCGCATCACCCTCAAGCTCTCCTTCTATGGTGAGCCGAAGGAACACAAGCTTAAGGAGGAGGTTTCCATATAAGTGAACCTTCCTTCCTTGTTCTTTTCGATGTGGGACTAAATGTCCCCGCAATTTCTCATTCACATACATAAGGGGTTAATGGGCTTTCAAGGCCCATTAGGATTTTTCATGACCTATTTTGGCCCATTACCCAACAATCCCCCACATGAATGGAAATTGGACTCAGATCAAAGATTAGCAAAGATTGGCAAGGCAAACCCCCACATAAAAGGATTTTAATGCAAATGAATATGCAGACACACTAAAGAGAGTATAATGGGATGAAGTTGTATCGGGATAGGTAGCTTGTGGCTTTGAACCTTCCTTAGTGAGTTGTTATCGAGTTTACTTGCTAAAAGGTGAACGCGATGTCTTGAACCTTTCAGCGTTTTGTGTAAACTAAGACAATAACAATCACGCAACTTCTTCCCGAGCATTCTTGTGGTTCTCATGGTTGTGTTCATTTTGGCCCCGAACAACTCCTGGTCTCATGAGTGCTTCAGAGAATTAAACCTTAAAATTCTCATAGAATTGGCCCAGTTCACACTCACATAGGTGATTCTTATTAAGAGTATCCTGCTATACCCCACATGATGTTCATGTCATAAGAATCATTAAAAGCAATGCTTATCCTAGTACCTTTAGCAGGTAGCACCAATTATCATAGGAATGAGTAGGATTGTACATCCTTAGTGCTATCAAGTCTCTTCATAATTTAGTTGTCCCTTTTGAACCTAGATCTTGGGATCTCCAGTCAGCTAGGTTGGGTATCCACTATGAAGATTTTTTTAGTTATAGGTTTTAAACCCATTCCCCTCGATAAACAGTTTACTTGATCTCTTGGTAACCCCTTTGTTAATGGATCCGCTAGGTTTTTCTTTGACTGAACATAGTCAATAGAAATTACACCAATTTCAAGTAACTGCTTAATGGTATTATGTCTGCGACGTATATGTCTAGACTTACCATTATATATCTTATTCTGTGCTCTGCATATTGCCGATTGACTATCACAATGTATGCATATTGCAGACACAGGCTTTGGCCAACATGGAATTTCTTCTAAAAGGTTTCGAAGCCATTCTGCTTCTTCAGCTGCCTTTTCTAAGGCAATAAACTCAGATTCCATAGTGGATCGAGCTATACATGTTTGCTTAGAAGATTTCCATGACACAGCACCTCCTCCTAAGGTGAATACATATCCACTTGTGGATTTTGTATCTTCTGTGTTAGATATCCAATTAGCATCACTGTATCCTTCTAATACAGCTGGATATCTTGAATAATGTAATCCATAACTTAGGGTATATCGCAGATATCTTAATACCCTTATTAGAGCTGTCCAATGATTTGGACCTGGATTACTTGTAAATCTACTCAACTTATTGACAGCATATGCTATGTCAGGACGAGTACAATTCATGACATACATTAAACTGCCAATTATACGTGAGTATTCCAATTGAGATATGGGTTCTCCAGTATACTTAGCCAAATGTAGATTAACATCTACAGGTGTTTTCACCGGGCTAGTATCATACTTTTTATACTTATTTAATATTTTCTCAATATAATGAGATTGAGATAATATTATTTCCTCAGATGTTCTAGTGATTCGAATCCCTAGTATAACATCTGCAACACCCATATTTTTCATATCAAAATGTTTGATCAACATTTTCTTAGTCTGTTTAATCATTTCAGTATTACTACCAATGATTAACAGGTCATCTACATATAAGCAGATTATCACATACCCTTCAGATAGGGATTTGGCATATATGCATTTGTCGCATTCATTTATTTTGAATCCATTTGATAACATTACATTATCAAATTTTATATGCCATTGCTTAGGTGCTTGCTTTAATCCATATAAGGATTTAACAAGTCTACACACCTTCTTTTCTTTTCCTGGAACAATAAATCCCTCAGGTTGTTCCATGTATATTTCTTCATCTAATTCACCATTCAGAAAAGCAGTTTTAACATCCATTTGATGAATTTTAAGATTGTTAATGGCTGCAAAAGCGATTAACATTCTTATAGATGTTATTCTACTTACTGGTGAATAGGTATCAAAGAAGTCTATACCTTCTTTCTGTTTGAAGCCCTTAGCCACTAATCTGGCTTTATACTTGTCAATTGATCCATCAGCTTTTAGCTTTTTCTTAAATATCCACTTGCACCCTAAAGGTTTCATACCAGATGGTAGGTCTACCAACTCCCAGGTATGATTATGCATGATGGACTCAATTTCATTATTGACAGCTTCTTTCCAAAAGGGTGCTTCTGGATTAGACATTGCCTCTTTGAATGTCTGAGGTTCATCTTGTAACATATAAGTTACATAATCAGGACCAAAAGACTTTGCTATTCTTGGTCTCTTACTGCGTCTGGGTTCATCTTCAGGATATTCTTCCTGATGACTACTACTAGCAGTATTATCATCATAAGTTCTTTTATTTGAACTTATTTCTAATTTCCTTTTACTTGGAAATATATTTTCAAAGAATGTTGCATTCCTTGATTCCATGATTGTATTTATCTGTATATCAGATATATCTGATTTATGTACTAGAAAGCGATATGCACTACTATTATGTGCATAGCCGATAAATATACAATCAACAGTTTTAGGTCCTATCTTGACCTTTTTGGGGTCCGGAATAGCTACTTTAGCTAGACACCCCCACACTCTTAAGTAATTGTAGGAAGGCTTCTTTCCTTTCCATAACTCATATGGAGTCACTTCCTTCTTCTTAAGAGGTATCTTATTAAGAATATGATTTGCTGAGAGAATTGCTTCTCCCCATAAATTCTGTGGTGTACCAGAATTTATTAACATAGCATTCATCATTTCTTTTAATGTGCGGTTTTTACGTTCCGCAATTCCATTAGATTGAGGTGAATAAGGAGCAGTGGTTTGATGAATAATGCCATGCTCCTGACAAAATTCGTCAAAAGGTGCATCATATTCACCACCTCTGTCACTCCTTATGGCCTTAATCTTTTTGCCAAGTTGATTTTCAACTTCATTCTTATAACATTTAAACACTTCTAAAGCCTCATCTTTAGACTTTAGTAGATACACATAGCAGTATCTTGTTGAATCATCTATAAATGTTATAAAATACTTTTTACCTCCTCTAGTTTGAATTGACTTTAAATCACATAGATCACTGTGAATTAAGTCAAGAGGTTCAGTATTTCTTTCAACTGATGGAAATGGTGTTTTTGCTAACTTAGCTTCAACACACACTTCACACTTGTAATGTGGATCGATTTCATGATTAGGTAATAATTCTAATTTCATTAATTTTCGTAATGAATTAAAATTTACATGTCCTAATCTATCATGCCATAGACAAGAAGAGTCAACCATATAAGCAGAAGAAGATGCTTTATTCATTTCAAGGTTTCTGTGTACAGTCATTACATTGACCTTGAATAAACCATTATTCAAGTAACCCCTTCCTATAAATATACCCCCCTTTGTGAGTACAAATTTATCAGACTCAAAAACCATCCTAAAGCCATGTTTGCTTAGGAGGGAGCCTGATATGAGATTCTTCCGGATGTCAGGGACATGTAGCACATCATTCAGTAGAAGCTCCTTGCCAGATGTCATTTTCATAACAATGCGGCCAATTCCTTCTATCTTGGATGTCGCGGAGTTACCCATGAACAGATTTCTGCCATTGATAGGAGTATATGATGAGAACATACTCTTATCAGAGCAGACATGTCTGGTAGCTCCAGTGTCTATGTACCACTCATTTGCTTTGTCAACCATGTTTGCTTCAAATACAACAGCTGACAGCATCATCTCGGATATCTCTTTGGATAGGGATTCAGTCATGTTGACCTCTTTCTTTTCTTTATCCTTGAAACGGCAATCCTTGGATTTGTGTCCTTGCTTACCACAAACAAAGCACTTTCCCTTGAATTTATATTTCTTAGGATTGCCCTTCTTCTGTTTAAAGCCTTCGCCTGGAAACTTGCGTTTCTTCTTCCCTTCTATGAGGTTGGCCCTTGGCTCAGCAGGTTGTCCTCCTGCCTTCTTTTCTTGGCTCTTATTGTCCTCCTCGATCCTTAGGCGGACAATTAGGTCTTCAAGTCCCATCTCCTTCCGCTTGTGCTTCAGGTAGTTCTTGAAGTCCTTCCATAATGGTGGTAGCTTCTCTATGATAGCTGCTACCTGAAATGACTCGCTAAGAGACATTCTCTCTGCATGTATCTCATGCAGGATGATCTGGAGCTCTTGAACTTGCTCCATAACTGTTTTGTGGTCGACCATTTTGTAGTCTAGGAACCTTCCAACCACAAATTTCTTGTGTCCAGCATCCTCTATTTTGTACTTTTTATCTAGGGATGCCCATAACTCCTTGGCAGTAGCAATACTACTGTACACATTGTACAGGGTATTGTCCAGACCATTGAGTATATAATTCTTGCAAAGGAAGTCTGAGTGCTTCCATGCCTCTACCGCAGCAATGACTTGCTTGTCGGTCTCCCCTTCCTTCAGGACAGGCGGATCTTCATTCAATACTCTGACTAGATTCAGAGTTGTGAGGTAGAACAGCATCTTCTGTTGCCACCTCTTGAAGTCAGTGCCGGTAAACTTCTCCGGCTTCTCGGCTTGAATGGATGTATGCATGGTAGCCATCTGCAGCAGCACTTCTGGAGGACGGAGATTGTCTTAAGATTGTTGGCTGTGTATGTCTGGCAGATGGTGGCTACCTACTTGAATCAGACTGAGGCTAGAGTTATACTCTATGTCCTTAAGACAATTTCGTCCCGCAATGGTGCTCACGGTCAGTATGACGATTGTCTCCCAGGATACAACAGTCTCCTTTTGATGAAAGCAGCACTACAATTCACCAAAATAATCGAACCAAGAATGCAACTCTCTTTTCAATGCACTATTGCTATACTATCCTTAGGAAAGTATGCAAATGCCTAAGAGAGAAGAAAACAAGAATTGATTCAAATTGAACTCAATTCGGAATGGCTTGGGATGAATGAAATGCTTAGGTCTAGGGTCCTATTTATAGGTTTTTAGATGCCCTTTGGAAGCAACCTTATGCCTCTTGGAAGCAACCTTATGCCCCTTGGAAGCAACCTTACGAATTAAATTAATTCGAATTCTTTTGATCAAAGGATGTTTGATAAGCCCATTCACTTCGTGATTTTCAGATCATGTTATCAGATAAGCCTTTTCAGGCTGTGATCTGAAGATCTGAAGATCAGATAAGCCCTTTCATAATTGTGATCTGATGATCACGTTATCAGATAAGTCTTTTGACATGACTTATCTACAACCGTTTGATTGAAGGGACGCCTTATCATCAACGGTTCGATTGACTTATCATTTGATCGAAGGGACACCTTATCAACGGTCCTGATGGTCAACCGTTGACCGGTCAAACGTTGACTGGTCAACCTTGACCAGTTGACTGGTCAACCTTCCAACGGTCAAATCATCAACGGTCATGATCAATCCTGATCAGCGATCACCAATGGTTGTGATCAATCCAAGTCATCGTTTGATCTCAGCCCCTCATCTCAATCCTGATCAGTTTCTACCGTCTGATCTTCATCATCAAAAAGATTAAAGCCCCTCAAGCTCCTCGCGACGATGCGTACGTGCGAAGTGCAAAGTGCGCCTACAAAGCGCCCATTGCGCCCTTCGCACACGCGCGTGCGCGTGCGCGTGCGCGTGCACGTGCGCGAGGGTGATGCTTCGCATCACCCTCAAGCTCTCCTTCTATGGTGAGCCGAAGGAACACAAGCTTAAGGAGGAGGTTTCCATATAAGTGAACCTTCCTTCCTTGTTCTTTTCGATGTGGGACTAAATGTCCCCGCAATTTCTCATTCACATACATAAGGGGTTAATGGGCTTTCAAGGCCCATTAGGATTTTTCATGACCTATTTTGGCCCATTACCCAACATCAACAATGTGTCATACTTGACGCCCTCAACCCCACTGAAACTTGCTGATTACTTTGTCAATGGCACCGGTGTATACCAGCTTGATGCCTTTCCAATGCAGACAGTCAATCAAGAAGCTTCTCTTGGCACTTCAGTAGTTACTGGAAATCACAAAGGGTGGATCGAAATTGTGTTTAAGAATGAACTTGATGTTATGGACTCATGGCATCTTGATGGTTTTGGGTTCTATGTAGTTGGGTAAGCGTCATAATCATTGCTAAGTTAACACTTTGTTAAATGAATCATTTTCTTTGATTGCAATTGCATTATACGTATTCACACTTGCTTAAAAATGTTGATAGAAAAGCCATTCAATTTTTAGCCTTCAAATTTCTGATGGACCTGTACGTAACATTAGTTTATTTTTATATACTACTTAGATTATAGTTATTAGTATCTTTTGAGTGGGCAATGAAAATAATCGATCTTACATGCTATAAGACTACGTCATCCTACTTTCAGTTCACGAAACTGATTTCTTGCCATTTAGAAATATCGAACTTTGAGAATAGGAGTGAAGATTGTTTGCATTTTATCAAACTTGATCGCTTATATTTCAGCCATTGAAATTTTAAATATCTTTTCTGATTTGTGGAAACATTAATATTTTTAACTTAAATTGTGAACATGTGATAGATTTGACTTGATAGAATCCAGTAACACATGATAAACTCCGAACTGATTAGAATGACAATCCAATGCTTTACCTACAGAAGGAATTTGACCATGCCTTATAAAAGTTGTCGTGATTTATTCTCTCTGTGCAAAAGCTCAAAATCTCCACTCCGGCTAACACATGCACCACTGATGTGCTCTATAGGTTTGGTGATGGTGAATGGAGACCTGCTTCAAGAGACAACTATAACCTATACGATCCGGTTGTCCGTTCCACGGTTCAGGTTGTAGAAGAGTGATGTAGATGATAGCGGTGGCCAGATGATTCTTTTTATGCTAGAAAGAGCGATAACAGGATATGTTTTCTTTGCGAATTCAGGTGTATCCTGGGGGATGGACTGCAGTCTATGCATATCTCGATAATCCTGGCATGTGGAACCTTCGATCCCAATGCCTTGAGAACTGGTATCTGGGCCAAGAAATGTACATAAGGGTCCATGATGACGACCCTAACCCTGCCAAAGAGCGTCCCCCACCTGAAAACCTGCTCCTCTGTGGTTCGCAACCATGTCTCAAATGCTCTAACTTTCATGCAGGCCTTGAAGTTGGAGTTCACTGATTGCTATTTGTTGTTGTGATTTGCTGTTCAGGTATCTTTGCTCCAGAAGGCTCACCACCTTTCCCTGCACCGGCTGCCAGTCTAGCCTTGGCACCATCCCCACTAGGAGATTGGTGATGCGGTATCATATATCAAGGTGGACAAGAGGGAGCTCCACAGGAAAATTATTTCATTTTTTGAAATGATAATTTAAGCCAGTGATCTTAAAAGTTATCTTCATATATTACCTATTTTCAGTCATAAAACTCATAATGTGATGTTATTCTCTACAAGGGATGGTTCTTGATATTCTGCTGTGAGAGCTGCCAGCCTACTGCGTCCACCAGCAGTGTTGAAGATGTAATAACCCAATCAATACTTCTACATATATACTTGTGCATTGAAGCTTCCCCTTTTTTTAAAAAATAAAAAATAAAAAATTAAAGCATAGATAGACTGATGAGTATAATTTGTAGTTGTGTCGTCAAAATTTCACGTCCTTCGGATGTTTAGAAAACATGTTACAAAGGATAGATAGTTCCTGTAACTGCTGGCATGCAGGGAGACGAGAGGAAACGGGTGAATGGGGTTGATTAATTACAAGGAAAAAAATGCTTCAAAGCCCCTTGGTGGATCATTACGCGCGCATCCACGTACTCCATGCGTTGTTAAACGGTCCCGACCTGACCATCCGCCGCGCCGCCGTCGAGAATTTTCGTGGAAATTAAGAGGGCTATGGGCCGGCCGTGGCCGGGCCCTTGTCTGGGTCTTCTCAGCTCTTCCCAAAGCGTGACCTTCTCAAGCTAGCGCAGGCCATTAGCCATCCCGGTTGGGGTTTCTTCTAACCTGAACTATTTTGCGCTTGTTCATGAAAGAGGACAGATTAATGTGGCAGCATACCACATCTAGATGAAGGTCGAACGCACTGTTCTGAAGTTTTTATCCTGCCAATAAGGCCTCCTTCCATGCATGTGTCCATCCGTGCAACCTAATTTCCAGTTGTTTCTTCCGCATGCTCTTTTGTTTTTAATTGCTGAACTCGAGTCAGTGACCTCAAAAGACTCCTCCTGCAACGCTTGCAGATTTGCGTCCGCGAGTCGTGAGTATTTAGAAGCAACATCTGGGACAATGCGTAAAATTGCCATTTGAGGCGATGGTAACGTTGAAGTATGTTTTGGTATTCGGTGAATCAGAGTTGGAGGTTATCTCTTTCTGGCATAATTAATTGTCGAGATTCTATGAACAGATAGACGTGAACGCATGCATTGCTTTCATAGCATCAATATTGTAATTGGTGGTGTGTGTTCTCCAAGCAACATGGGGAGCGTTCTACTGCTTTTACTCTTTGGTTTCCGATCTTTGGATTAATCATAGTACACAGCTGGTATTAAATATTATTGTGGTTTAATAAGCAGGATAGACTAAGCTGCACGCCCATTGCCTAGCTAACAGTCGTCCATGCCACATGGTGTGGTTTCCAGTTGGTGCACTATCGCCTCCATCTAGTGCAAATATCTTCACAAGCCTTAATAAGTCCAAGCAGCATAATATCTTTTGATGTGATGCTGCTTTTAGGTTTCAGAGGCTGGTTACGTACCGTCAACGTTGAGGTTGTCCAACCTTCCAGGATGCCCTCGAGAGCCACCTCATCGCCTGCCCCTGCTCCACCCATCCACCTCTCCCAAGCTCAGTATACTTCTAAGGAAATGTTTATTTAAAAGATGTTACTAAAAGATTATATGGATGCAAAGAGCCAGAACATGGCATGTTAGTCCTTCTGTCTGATATGAAATCTCATCTGCCTTAAAAGCTCACATGATCTGGTATGTGTCCTTCAAAGAGATATCCAACATTCTTTATTTTTTTATTTCCAGAAAAAGAATGGGGGAATATCACTATTGTCCATATTGAGCGCTTAGGAGGCTCTCCTCCATAAGCTTCGTCCCGCCGGGTATATCAACCAGATTAGGCTGATTAGCTGGATGATCATTCAAATAATTCAACATTTTTTTTTTTTTTTTTTGGTACAAGCGGGCGATCACACTCATCTAGTGCGAGTCAGCCCAGAAAGATCCGAGTACAAAATTTGCTTCAAAGGAATAGGGCAGGGATCGCCAACCCTCCACGTCCACGACCCAGCATGCTGGGCCACAAAGGATGCAACCCAGTCCGCCGCCGCATTGGCCTCCCGGAAGATATGGCGGATCTGGACATCATCCACCTCCCGCAGCATAGACCAAATATCCCTAAGGATCGGATTGGTATGACCAGAAGGGCAAGTCTTCTTCTTCAACCAAGAGATGACTGTCATGGAATCACCCTCGATGAAGAGCCTCTGAACGTGAAGAGTACGAACAGCAAAGGAAATACCCACCCAGGCCGCATGGAGCTCTGACATGGGGACAGAGGAGTCAAGAGAGCCAAATCCTCCAGCTGCCAATAAACCACCAAGAGTACCGCGGATAACAAAATCAGATCCAGCAGCTCTACCACGGACACTCCCGTCAAAGTTGAGTTTAACCATCCCTGGAGGAGGGGGGTTCCCAAGAAATGAAAACCGTTTGCCGGTTCGCTGCCGAAGCAGCAGGGGAACCCCAGAGGCCAAAGGTGTCAAAGCCAACACAGGCATAGTCCGCCATCAAGAGTCTAACCTTCCTCACAATGCTAAGAGTAGAAAGATTTTCTCCAGTGAAGATGAACAGATTCCTGGACAGCCAGATCTGGTACGCCGTAGTCGCCCATAAACCTTTCTTCTGAATGGAGCACTCCCGGAGATCAGAGAGAAAGGAAGAATGATGAGAGCCCAAGTCATCCTGGCTTCTAATGTAACCTATCATGATCCAAACCTGTCTAGCTCTGGGGCAGCCAAAGATAGCATGATCGGAAGATTCCTCCTCCAGAAAGCATAAAGGACAGGTCGGCTGAATAGATAAGCCCCTACGCGAAAGAAGACCACAAGTAGGGAGACAGTCCCAAAAAAGCTTCCAAATGAACAGCTGAACCCTGGGGATAATAGGAAGCTTCCAAATCCAAGCTGCGTTAACCGAACGCTGGGACTGAGTCCTAAACAAGTTGACCAGATCCCTAGAGGGAGCCTTAGAAAGACATGTTCTCTGCCAGATCCTGGTGTCCGAAGAGTGTTCAGAGATAAGAGGCATCGAGACAATCCGGCGAGAGAGATCCAATCCAAAGAAGCTGGTCACCAAAGGGATATGCCAAGCTGGGGATCAGAGGAGATCAAATCCTTAACCCTTAAGTTAGATGGGACATCAATGCTGATGAAGGTTGGCCACCTAGAAAGAGGAAGCTCAGCAAACCATGAATCCTGGACAACATCGATCGATGAGCCATCTCCAATCATCCACGATGTATGCTCCAAATAGTCTGGCCATAATGACAAACCGCCTTCCAGAAGGAGGAACAACCACGAGGCGGAGAAATAGACGAGTCAGACGACCAATCACCATACCTCGAGCGCATCAGCGAACTCCAGAGGCAATGCGGCTCCATAAGGAATCTCGAAGCATGTCTAGCAAGAAGGGCCTCTCGACGAGTAATAAGAGACTGAATACCAAGACCACCCTCTTGGATAGGCATACAGACCATATCCCAAGATAAAAGATGCATCCCGTGACCTCCTTGCATAGAAGCCCACAGAAAGTCACGAAAGCATTTTTCAATCCTCTTCAGGCAGGTAATAGGAATAGCAGCACTCGACATAAGATACAAGGGAAGAGAGGACAGAACCGAGCGAATAATAATGACCCTGGCCATCATCGAGAGATTAGTGACCTGCCAGCTCTCTATGCGCTGACGTACTTACCTCTCAATCGCTGCATAATTAGAACATCGGGGACGTCTCCCAGTTATGGGAATCCCCAAATACATAAGCTTATCCGCCTGAGCAGTAATACCTGACAACTGAATAATAACTTCTCTGGTGGTCCTGGGAGTCTTCGGGCTGAAACATATAGAGGATTTGAGAAAATTGACCTTTTGACCCGAGGCCTGACAATAGCTCTGGATAATAGTATGAAATGACGTAGCATCATCAATAGAGGCCCTGCCCAACAGAATACAGTCATCTGCAAAAAGGAGGTGAGAAACGGAGGGCCCCTCCGACTCAGCCATAAAGGGAGTGATCCGACGATCAATCTGAGCCTGACATAAAGCACGAGAAAGATCATCCGCAGCCAAGATAAACAACAATGGAGATAAAGGGCAGCCTTGTCTAAGACCCACAGAGGATCGAAAGAACTCAGTCGGGCTACCGTTGACGATCAGAGAAAAAGAGGGCCTTTCAATACAGGCCATAATCCATTCAATAAACAGACCATCAAACCCAAACTCCACAAGAGTGCGATACAAGAAGGCCCAGCACATACGATCATAAGCACGCTCCATATCGAGCTTAACTGCCATAAGGCATCGGCTGACCGGGGCACGCTGTAGGTCATACATAAACTCCTGGGCTATAAGGACGTTATCAGAAATAGACCGTCCTCTGATAAATGCCTCCTGCTCCACAGAGATGAGGCGAGGGATCACCACAGCAAGGCGGCTAGCTAAAAGACGAGCACAGACCTTGTACAATGTAGTGCAAAGACTAATCGGCCGAAAGTGCTGCGGGAGGGAAGCATCCACACGCTTTGGCACCAAGGAGATATAAGTCTGATTCCAATCCAAAGGAATATGTCTAGCATGAAAACATCCAGGATGGCCTGAACAACCTCCTGTCCGATAATGTCCTAATAGTGACGAAAGAAGAATGGCGGGAACCCATCAGGACCAGGGGCCTTATCCGGACTAAGCTCCCAAAGGGCCTCCCTAACCTCATCAGCAGAAATCGTCCGAATAAGCATGTCATTATCCACAGAGGAGACCTTCCTGGCCTCCGGAACTTGAACAACCGGACCACCAACACCTGAAGACTCCGTCCATCTAGACTGGAAGAAATGAAGAAGAAGATCCCAGATAGAGTGGAAATCCTCCCGAACATTCCCCTCATCATCAACTAACCTCCGAACCCTATTGCCAGCCCGCCTCTTTAGGGTGGCCTGATGAAAGAATCTGGTGTTGCGATCCCCATCACAAATCCATTGGACCCTAGACCGCTGCCACCAGTACATCTCCTGCTGACGGAGAAGGGAGTGATGACGAGCAAGCAGCTCCCTCAACACCGACATATCTGAATCAACCAGAAAGCCATCCTGATCCTCCTTAGTCTGTAAGATAGTGATATTCTCTCAACACTTTCAACTTGTCTGACCAGATCCCCCACCTCCATTCTGTTCCATCTGGACAACCGTTGTCTTGCCATCCTTAGACGGCGAGAAAGCCGGTAAACAGCATTACCCCTAACTGGAGTATGCCAGATCTGAGAAATAATGGAACGAGTACCAGGATAGCCTGCCCAGAACTTCTCAAACCTAAACTGTTTCCGCATAAGCTGATCAACCTCAGTGGAAATCATAATTGGGCAGTGATCAGAAGCAATCCGAGGCAGGTGAGAGACAGATACCATCGAGAACCTCTGGAGCCACTGAGGATTAGCCATAGCTCTGTCAAGTCTTTCCCAGACCCGGGCCGACCCCTGGAGATTGTTACACCAAGTGAATTGTGGCCCCCCAAATCCCAAATCCATCAATCCAGAGGAAGCAATAAAGGTTCTGGATTCCAATATATCAGCTGAGCCAGTAACTCGACGACCACCACGTTTCTCTTTAGCCTCAGTGATACAGTTGAAATCCCCCGCCACAATAGTCGGAAACCCCTGAGCAAGGAGCAGAGCAGCTCAGACCAGAGAACCCTTCTCACCCGATAGTCCGTACTAGCATAAGCTGCTAATAGAAGCCAAGGATCAGAAGTCCCCTCAGTAACAACAAGGCTAATAAGCTGTTACATTGATGAGAAGCATCAATCGTAACAGCAGCATCACGCCAGATAGCCAGCATGCCTCCCGCCAAACCTTCAGCCTCCACAGCATAAGAAGACCAGGATCGGGCAATCTGTCTACGAAATCGAGCAAGACTATCACCCGACAACCTGGTTTCTAAGAGAATACAAATATCAAATTTATGTAAGCAATAATCTACTAAACGAGGAGCGAAAAGAAGGCTTTCGAGCTCCTCGTACATTCCATACTAGAATCTTCATTTACAAGGTGGAGGAAACTGGGACCCTTCCCTGGTCCTCCTTCATAACACAATCTACAATATCCCCATCCGATAAAGTGACTACTGGAGACAATAAAGAAGAAGAGGCCGATTGGCCCTCCCCAGCAATGCCTTCCTCATCAACCTGGGGACCCTGAGTACAGACAGCATCAATCACAGTAAATCCATCTCTCCCTTCAGAATGTGATACCACCTGAACCTGGGGACCATCCTGACTACAAGGAGGCTGATTCGCCTGGGAAGGAGAGCTTCTGGACACCCCCACACTCCTGGCAAAATGAACCTTCCCTTTACCTTTATGCTTATCCAACTTAGAAATAGATCTTGGTGGCATCGATACCTCCGATCTTGCTCGCTTGAGAGGAGCTGGATAGGCATCCTTGCTTCCCAACTGGACCTCTCCATCAGCAGCCGATGCTAGAGCAGCGAATGGATTAGCTGAAAGTTCAGTAATAACCTCTCCACCACCCAAAATATCACCCATTTCAGCCTCCATTTCAAAATGTTCAGAATGAACAGTGCCGGCACGCCCATTAAGCGCCGGCACGCCATCCTTCTCAGTAGCAAAGGCCCCCGATTCCATCACTAACACAGCCTTTCCCTTAGCCAATCCAGAAGCATTCTTCATCGCCGGTGAAGGCCTCCGGCGAGCCGACTTCCCCGGAGAAATCGAAGCGTCAGGCCGACTATTACCCGCACGGAAGCCATCGATTCCCTTGAGAGAAGCAGGGGAAGAGGCTAAGGGAGCCGAAGATGATCTCACCTGAGTCTTGCCCTTGTCAACCATCTGAGGACCAGGAGCTGCCTTCCGCTGACGGACTGCAACCAACCAAGGCCCAAAAGCTTGAACCGCATCGGTGTCGCCTTCTTTAGAAGTCTCCGATGCAAGCAGGGGACCCCCAGATGAAGAGAACCACAACGGAGGCACACTCCTTCCAAGCTTTCATAGATGATTTGCTGCCAGAAGGGAAGATAGCTCCCCTGAACACGGACTCCTGGGCGAAGCGAGCGACGAAGATCGATCCTCAGACAAGCCCGCGCGAAGCCCCCTCTGTTCATCGCCTTCGTCGCAGCGTCAACACAGACAAATTCACCAGCAGGTTCCAGAATCGCTCTGATGAAGGCCTCCTTCCAAAATTCAAGAGGTAAATTAGGCAAACGAACCCATACCATGGCAGTAGGAATCGAATCTTCAGCAGGGATGAACTCCGCTCGCCAAGCCTCTGTTCCAACCAACTGGCCGTTCACCACCCAGGGCCGATGCAGAGCCAAGTTCCTGGCTTCCAGGGAGGCAAACCGAAAATATGGCACCTATGTGCCAGACAAAGAGGAACTATCTCACCAGGGATGCCGGCTCTTCTGAATTCTCTGATCAATGCTTCAGGCGGAACCCATTTACTGTACGTCCGAGCGAGAATGGCAGTGTTCTGCCAGCAAGCCACCTCCGCTTCAAGCTCCGCCGCAGGGATGCAGACCACCTCAGGGAAAGAGTCCTCGAGCCTCGCCACAACCGCCGGCGAGGGAGACGAGACCCACTGAAACCCCTCCGCCGAAAGCCGCTTCCCCGAACTCCGGCCACCTACACCCGAATCAGACGCCATGGGAGAAGAGAGGAAGCCGGACGGAGCTCACAGAGAGCTGGAGAAGCCAAGAAGACTCAGTTCGCCGGAGAATCAAGAACGACGACGACGGATCCCGAATCTTAAAGCACGAGAGAAAACCAGCGCCAGAGACCTTGGAAACACGAATTTTAAAGCACGAGAGGAAGTTTATCTGGAATCAACATTTTAATTATGCATTGGTGGCAGAATTTTAGCCAACATATATTAGTGGTCCCATATATTAGTGTTACTCCTCGATCCATCAGTATATCATGGTCCCTTATATTTGCATCTTAGTAGTGAACTTTTAGGAGTTCTTACTGATGTAGAATTTTGACAAATTAATACGATAAAGTAATTCATGTAAAACTAAAACAAAAATGTATGTACATAAATATTTTATTAATAGAATCATAATTGAATTTAGTTAAGTAAAATCAATAGGATCTACTCAAGATGCATAAAAGAATTTTAGGAATTATTCAATTTCAAAAGGTTTCAATGGGATCTACTCAAGATGTATAAAAGAATTATAGGTTATTCAATTTCAAGAAGGTTTAACTCTAAGTCAAGATGATGAACTTACCTACAACATATATATATATATATTAAAGGCCTTAAGAAGGGCTAAGAAGAGAAAGAATTTTTTTTCTCTCTCTTCTAAAATTTTAAAAACTGACTACAAACTCGGGACCTTTAACGAATTTTAAAGATGATTGCAGGTTGATTATGATATTTTTAGAAAAAAGTCTTCATTAGCAAAGGATTTCTTGAAGTAAAAGATAGTTCAAATTTTCTTCACAAATGAATTTTATTGTTAATCTATTGAGCCACAAATCAGCATCAATAGATTAGCATCGTACGTGAAAAACTTAAACAAAAAATAATTCTTTTAGAACATACCACCCAAGAAGAAGGAGATTAGTTTGAATAATAATCAAGATGGGATGAGATTTCAAGAATATAAAGAAAATCCTGGTAGTTCTTAATCACCCAGGTCAATATTATGCAATACTTAAGAAGACATCAAGAATCTCAATGCAAAGATAGATTCTTGACAAATTTGACCCAAAGTTTCATTACACAAAGAGCTCAGAATCAAGATTTTTTAGAAAAGATCAAGAAGAAGAAGAGGATAGTCATCATGAATCAAAAAGCTGACCAAGTAGTTAGTGGAATCACAAGGAAAAGGCGGATTAGAATCAGAATAAGCCAATTAAGTTCACAAGGAAAAGGCGGATTAGAATCAGAAGCCAATTAAGTTAGTACCCGACCAAGTTATGGTAGAGGAATCTCACTTCTTTTGCCCGAAATTTCTATCATCAAGAAGCTAAGAAAATGTCGATATTGACAAAAGATTTGAAGAAATAAATTAGAAGATTGGGCAGATGATGTTTCCGACCAAAACTGGGGGACATAAGGCTTCAAATGGTTTGAATCTTCTAATTGAGCCTTCATTCATCAAGAAAATAATAGATTTTCCTCTTTCAGCGTAGTTCAAAATGCCTCAGTTAGAGTCTTACGATGGAACCACGAACTTAATTGATCATTTAGAGAGTTTTAAGGTACTCATAATGCTGCATAATGCGCCAAATGCAATAATGTATAGGGTATTTTCAGCAACACTTAAGAAGGTGGCAAAAAATTGGTACATAAATTTAAGCATTCTTCAATCAATTCTTTGGTCAGCTCAGCCAATTATTTGTAAGTATTTCATAAGCAATAAAAAATATATAAAAATTTTAACTTCTTTAATAAATATTAAACAAAGAAGATATGAGTCATCTTCAATGCTTCAATTTAGAGGCCATTGAAGTAAAAGATCTTGATAATTCAATTGCTATGACAGCATTGATGAATGGGTTAAAAAACTCTTGTTTCCATTTTTCTTTGGCCAAGAAAGTTTCCAAGGATTTGGCTAAATTGCTTAGCAGAATAAAAAATATATTATTGCAGAAGAATCTTAGCTCTACATAAGAAAGAAAAGATTTGTGCAGCAAAGAAGCAACCAAAGAAAGAGCATAGGAGGCCAAAAAGGAATTTAAGAAACCCCAAATATTATGAGAGTTTAAAGAAAACCAAAAGCATATTTAATACAATCGAAATATGATCAATTTAATTCATCCCAAGCTCAAATTTTAATACAGTTCAATGAAGAAGGTTATGATCTTAAAAGACTAGAAAAAAATTAGAGCAAATCTTGAAAATAGAGATCAAAATAAGTATATTATTTTCATCAGGATCATGGACATAATACCAAATATTGCTAGTAGTTAAAAAATGAAATAAAAAAATTGATCCACAAGGCTCATCTTGATTGGTTTGTCAGACAAGATCATAAAAGTTTGAGGAAGTAAGAGCATGATTCAAAAGAAAAGCTAAAGACCAATCAATTATCGGTATTATAAATATAATTCATAAAAGATTGTCCGCTGATGGAGAATCTTTCTTAATAAGAAAGCCATACGCGAGAAGAATTCAAACCAAAAAACCTAATTAAAAAGAATTAAAACTGAGGTAGAACCTAGAAAGACTTGGGACCGAAAACTCTAAAGGAATGCTAGAACAAATAGTAAGTAAAAGTGAAAATGGTTGATCTCCTTTGCTTTATATAGAGCAGAGGAGAGAGGAAGTGAGCAGTGCCTTCAAGGTGATCACTAGAAATAAAGCGTGCACACTGTAAGTTTTTTCAAAGCTCAAAAAAAAATTCATCATAAGCTATAGTTTCATTAAGTGACAAGCTTTAAAATTAAAAGATAAAATATTAAAATAGCCCTCAACCATATTATAATGAGCTGACCCAATTAAAGCTTGGAACCCAATCAATATCTTAAAAAGGCAATAATAAGCCCGTCAAATTAAAGATATAGTCTAAAATATAAGGAAACTTATAATTTCTTCTTAAATACGATATAATTGATAAAATTTAAATTACTTTTTTAAAAATTATTTTAAGGGCTTAAGAAAAGATACTTTTTAACCTTTGAAAATGGGAGACATGTGATGATATAGAATTTTAACAAATTAATATAATGAAGTCATGAGTGCAAAATTATAACAAAGATACGTGTATAAAAATATTTAATTAACAAAATCTTACCGAATTTAGTTAAGCAAAGTTAATAGAATCTATTCAAGTTGCACAAAAGAATCATAAATCATTAAATTTCAAAAAGGCCTAACTTCAAGTCAAAATGATAAACTCATCTACAAAATGCATGCATGGGCATGTGCATGTGCATACACATATGCACACACATATATCTCACCAAAGGGCCTTAGAAGGAGTTAATGAGAGTAAGACTCTTTTCATTTTTTTTTCTCTCCCTTTTCTCTCTTTTATTTTTCTTTCTCTTTCTCTCTTTTAAATTTTAAGAAGACAGGTTTGATCGTCGAAGGGACCTTCAAAGGAGATGCCTTGGAATCTCTAACTAATTTTAAGGTGATTGCAGATTGATTTCTAGTTTTCTTAGGTAAAAGTCTGGATTTCTTGAAGCAAAAGCTAAATTTAAATTTTTTTACAAATAAATTTTATGTGTTGATTTAGTGAGCCAAAATTCAACATCAACTCCTACGATCGGCATTAACTTAAATATTCCAAGTCTAATGAGATTCTTCACAGTACTTGCCTGCAAAGCTATAGCAGGGATCTAAGCGTCATGGTTCCGTTCTGGTCGACACATCAACGGTACCATACTGTTCTAGAGAAATGGGGTAGATATTTGTCATTCTTGTCCCCTGTATCTCAGTATTAATTGGAACATTAGGAGCTTCTATGAATTTTGCCAATTAGGTAGTTGGCAGACGTCAATATATATCAGTCAATTAGGTAGTAGTAGTTTGAATTTTGCTAGAGTGAAACGTTGAAATCAAATTAAATGACAAATAAACATCTTATCAATTTAGGCAAGAAGAAGGATATCATGTATCATTATTTCATCGCTCTAGCAGCATTCAAATTAACCTCTTCGAAGATATTTTATTTAGTCATCCAGGTACAAGCTACACTCACTCTTCAACTGTACTCACTAAATTGCTAACCTTGACAGATGTTCAATATGAACAACTGCTGTTGCATCCTGATTTAATAGTTAGCTGGATTGTTAACATCCATAATTGCGAGGTCCCCGCCTGATAATCAAATCAATTTCAGAATTTTTATATATTTAAAAAAAGATTAACCAGATAGCAGTCTTTTTGGGATATTGAAACTGTACCGTAAAAACAAAAAAGATACGCTAGACCATAAAATTTTTCTCCTGCCAAGGGGTTGTATTTTTGAGATCTTAATCCTCTATTGTTTGTAGAGTTCACCAGTGAACTAACACATTTGACAAAAGGCCAAATATCGACGGCAAGAAAATTAAACAGAGTAATTCTATTTCTCCAATACACCAAGAAAGTGAGAAAAGGAAAATTAGGTAAAGATGGCTTTATAGGATGTCATGTGACACCTTAACAGTCCAAACTTCAGAACCTAGCTCTATGAATGAATGAATGACCTGTTGCCACTCCACTGCCATGATTTCTTACTGACACTCACCACTCCACAACCATTAGCTTCAGTAGGGAGCCGCTCTCCATATAAAAGGATGTAGAACCTCACGGGGACAGCGTGAGGTGGGGAGTGGAGACCGAGAACAGAGGAGGCCTAAAGTTGGGTGCAGGAGTTGGTACGAGGTCACTGTCATTAAAGGTTTTGCAGGTGACAAAAGTACGGATCAGATTCAACTTCCAAGATCCAAGTGGTGCTGAGCAACGTCACTACCGCTGGTAGCTGCCACTACCTCCAGTGGCACAACAGCGTGAACCACACCTGAATTCCAACGCAAACCTTGCGAGTGGTGGCACAATGGTCATGCGAGAGGCTTTCTTTGTCACACGTTTTCATCTTTTTGACAGAATTAAAGGTTGAGGTTTGGTATGAACCGTGGGGAACAAAATTTTAAACAAAAAAATGGCATAAGATATAATCTTTTGTTGTCTAATGCACTCAAAAAGTCAGAAATATAGTGAATTCAGAGGACCACCATAGATCTAAGCAGGGAATAATCGATGAAAGTTACATGGATAATGATCAGTTTTGCGAATTATTAAATTGACTGCGAAATGATATGAGAATGATTGAGGGAGTCATCATTTGGTTGGTCTATGAAATTCTTAAGCTTCTGAACAAAATTCAATTATTCCAGAATCACCAACAATTCTTTTGGCTGCGGTTTAAAAATCCAAGTATTTGGCGATCTGGACCTAGAACCTCCTCCTTCCTACTTCCTAGAAGGTGCATGATATAATAATTTATTGTAAGGTTAACTACAGTATTTTGATTTTTGTTTTTTGTTTTTTGAGTAAAGTTAAAGCTAAAGCTAAATCACCACCAAATCATCAAGATAATGACAATGGTACAGAAGAAGAATTTTGAAAAGTTGTAAGACAATGAGATCAACAGTATCTCTCATCTTTTTTCCATTTTTCATACTGTTCCATCTCTTTTTCTTTTTTTATGCACAAAGCTTCAGGTGCATCTCTCACACATGAAGAGAGAGTATTATGCAAGTATGGTGACTACAAGCCAGGCATCCAGGCACCATTTCAAGTCGGTTGATGCAAAGAACTGGATCTATGGATCTCTTCTAGATGTAAACTTTCAAATAACAAACTAAATGTGAAGTTGTCTACTGTCTTCTCTAGACTTCAAGATTCCTCAAAGCTGTTTCATGACTTTAATTACATTTCCCTGAGTATTAATTAAACTAAATAGTGGAGGACCTGCGAAAAGTTGATTAAAATTCAACTTTCAATGTTGACAATTTAATTGGACGGGTAGCTATGCTTGAGATTGGTTGTATATGGATCAAGCTAGAAAGGTAGGGAGTGTTCTGGCGGCTTTACATACCAACTGCACTCGGCTTATGTGAGCTTTGTTCATGCGCCATGGTCTGATGTGTGGGAACAAAATTATCCGGTATATGTGCCGATGAGAGTACTACATCAACGGCACATGGCATTGCAATATGGAATAAGGTGTAATCCTCCAATCAAGGTGCCTAGTGGTTGCCCATCTACAAAGTTAACCTCTTAAAATAATTGTTAAAGAAGAGGGAGGGCATTGATTCCCCCTCTCCACGCCACTAAGGGGCAAAAATAATGGAAGCTCTAAAGCTAGTTTTCTTGATCTGAAGGCAGTAACTAACTTCACAGCTTTGGTTTGGGTGGAATTTTCTTTTTTCTTCTTATTTTTGCTTCTCTTATTAATGCTGGTGGAAGGGTGTTTAGGTGTTGCTTGAGCCACTGAAATATCCCTCTAACGTGAGAAGTGGTGCCAAATATTCTACAGGAGAGTTCCGTTCTCTCCGGCATACTCTCTCAAGTGTCCCACTTTCCACTCATGTAGCTTTTTGAAGTGAAGGTTATCTTCTCCAAAAAAACAACAATAATAATAATAAAAAAAACAGTTGAAATTGTCTTGTCCTTTGGACGGGTCTAATTGAAACTACTCCACTAGTAGACTGATTCTTTGAATCATTTTCAGACAATCAAATTGCCCCATGGAAAGAATCTTGTGTCTTTTTTTCCTGAGCGAAAATATGAGGGAAGGATTCTTCACCCCCCCCCCCCAGGCATTTATTAGTCAAGCATATTTACAAGGAAGAAGAGGTTACAATGAACGGAAAGATTTACAAAATTTTCTACGAGTTTTCAAGACTTGCGCCACTTGATGCAGTTATTTATAAAGAATCGTCTATGTCAAGTTACACAAATAAATCCCTGTAAGTTCAAATACATGATAAATGGAACACAACCATTAGATTCCAACTAAATTTACAAATTTTATGATTTATTTATTAACTATATGAGGTTTTTCTTTTTTTTTTTTTTTTAAAAAAGTCATGGATTCCAAATTGATGTTGCCATCTGTTGTCATTTGTATGCCACCATTGTCATCAACTTTTTCATGCTCAGTTTTTGTTTGAACAAACAAAAATAAATGTCAACACTTTTATAATTTTTATATTCTAATTTTTTTTTTCAATTTACTTAAATTTCTTTTCTCAACATTTCAGCTAATTTTTTAGTTATTTCTAGAATCTAAAGACCCCTTCTTTGCGTGAACCTTTAAGCCCAGTTTGGATTGGCTGTTGGTCAAATGGCTAATCCCAAACAGCCCTAAGTTGGCATGATCTGGTTGGTGAGACGTTCAGTTTGGCCATCTCCGCAGGAACACAAGACACCACCAAACTATTCTAACATCGGCTAGGTTACAGGGGATGCATATATTGTTCAATTAATTAAAGTATGATAAGAGAAGCAAGCATAAATTGGATTAGTGGAAAAGAGTGGGGGAAAGGAACAGGGGAAGCCAATCTCCCACCGACCGATGCCTTGCTTGCGGCCACCACCTAATAACATTAAGAGAGAAAGAGCTGGCTGGCTTCCACCCTTTCGTGCCTCACGCAACAAACCCAAACAGCAATTCGTTACGCCAAGAATCTGCCCTCCTTAATCCACTCATCCCCCACCTCCTCGTTGACTTGTTCCCCATAAATTACAACACTCTGGCTACGAATCTGCACACCCACACCAACATAATTAATTAGACCATGTCAATTGCTACAAGCCCTTTGATCCACTGTCCAACATTAATATATTTCCCAGCTACTACCCCGTCCAAATCCAATGCAATCCGAGCAAGAAATATCACCCGGCTACGTTCATCTTATTTGACATCGCACACCGGCAAAGAATTGCGAGACTAATAAATTCAAGGTCAATTGCTTCATAATACTATAGATAGTGGATTAAGTTGAAGAGTCTCCAGCAATATATATATATATATATATAAGAAAAGAGATCAGAGACAGAGACAAGAAAGAGAGTGAGGAAGATAGCTGTTTTTAATTGGCGAGATATGTGGCCATTGCTTACACCATCACCACTACTACCAGTCCCCACTATCTTTAGTTTCCAGTAGGTTTGAGAGGGTGAGCTGAAACCCGTTCACAAGTAGTTGGGAATAAGCAGGCCTTGTATTAAAAATAGAATGTAAAAGACTCTACCTAGAATAAATAAAAAGTAATAAAGAGATGGAAATTTAAAGGGACCGGAGAAGCGCATTTTCCGTGGTTCCAGGCTTGCAGTCCAATCCTATCGGCAAGAATCGTCGCCCAAAAGGAATGGGTTTGCTTCAAAGCCAACGGAATCTCTCCCTATCTCTCTCATCACACTATTACTCGCTTATTTCTCTCTTCCATTATATTCTTTTTTTTTTTTTTTTTTTCAAAATACTTGTGAAGGAGGTGGCATGCTTTTTACCGTGGTCCACTTTGTTGTAATTTTCATGAGTTTTTTTTTTTTCCTTTTTTGATTGGCCAATCCGTCCTTGTTGACAAAAACTTAGCCAAGTGTCAAGCGTACACTACTAAAAAATAGGGGTCCTTTTCCCTATCTATAGCTCCCCCACTACCCTCTCTTCACTCCAGACCTCTCCCCGTTTCCACCTAATTCCCGCATGCCCTCGTTCCTTCCCCTCCCATCTAGCGTTTCTCTTGCGGACTATATTTAAACATCATCCTTGTGAGTAAGTGTAAAGCTTGGAAACGGAAGGCTGGCCGACTCATTCACGGTTAGCCAAAGGGGCGGCTTCCTGAGTTTTGACTCCCAAAACTCCAATCCAATTCATTCACTATAAATATAAACGCCTCTCCACTCCACATTCACCTCCCTTCCTTTCTCTCTCTACCTCTATAAACCCCCTCCCGTTCGTCACCACTCCCTCTTGCTTCCTCTCTTGATTCCAAATTCTCCACCTCCCTTTCTTTCTTTTTTTTCTTCTTCCTCCTTGTCTAGCCTCCCATGGAGGTGAGAGCAATGGAAACTCCGGAGGAAGCCATGGTCTCCAACAACAATACCGATCAGTGCACCCACGCTGCCGTGAAAGGCAAGCGAACCAAGCGCCAGAGGCTCCACCTCCCCCCGGCCCCAGCGGTTGCCGCCGCCGTCCCCACCTCGTCGGCCTCCTCAGCTGAAATCTCCGGGACCACCACCGAGGAGGAAGAGGACATGGCCAATTGCCTCATCCTCCTTGCCCAAGGTCGCTCCCTCGACAGCGGCCCAAGGCCTGAATCACCTCGAGAAGAAGGCGTCGGCCCAGTCAATGCTAACGGTAGGACCGAGAAGCTCACCAGCCGCAGGTTCGCTGAGGCCACCACGACAACCAACGGCAAGGCTGGATTCTATGTCTACGAGTGCAAGACCTGCAACAAATGCTTCCCTTCGTTCCAAGCGCTCGGCGGGCATCGAGCAAGCCACAAGAAGCCCAAGCTATCGATCCCGATGGCCGGAACCGAAGAGAAGAAAGCGGTGATCGATGAAGATAGCCTCCAAATAAGCATGAATACGTTCTCAAAGTCGATTACGGTTGCCACCAGCACCAATAGCAGTAACAAGCCGAGGGTCCATGAGTGCTCGATATGTGGTTCGGAGTTCTCCTCGGGGCAGGCGTTAGGAGGCCACATGAGGCGGCACCGGCCGGTGAGCATCCCGGAAACCTCGGAGACGTCGAAGAAGGAGCGGAACGTTCTCTCACTGGATCTTAACCTCCCCGCACCATCCGACGACGACCGTGAAGAAGAACTTCCGAAATCGCCATCAGCCATAGCCTTCCCATTTGAAAGCAAACAGCCGCTCCTCTTCTCGGCGTCGGCCTTGGTGGATTGCCATTATTAAGCCTGGCAGCGAAATCAAAGCTGTCTTCTTCTTCTTCTTCTAATTGTTATTTTTCCAACAAACTCACAAGACTAATGGGAATTATATATGGGGGGTCATGTTAATTATGTCTCTTACTATTTACGATTGATTCTTTGGATTCTTTACAACTTAGTTGTTCTCCCATGGAGATGGGAGGTGATGGCGTTATGTAAGAAGAACGAAGAACGGATCGAGTGATCAGTTGTTCGAAGGCTAATTCCTTCTCTGTTTTATAGTTGTTATATCATTTGCTTTTTTCTGTCTCTCTGTCTTCTTCCGGCAAACTGCAGCGTAAAGAAATAATAATGAGATGGGAAGTTTAGAGTTAGCTCGGTTTGGTTTCTCCACCATGAAGGTCTTAGATCTGGTTCACTTCTCTCATCATGTGTTTTGTTTTGCTTGCAAGCCAACTCTCTTCACATATTAAATGCCAAAAAGGAGCAAAAGAGAGGAGGATATAAGAAAGCAGGCAAGCTGGTACCTGCCCATGAACATGCAGACACTTAATTTGTGCTACTACTACACCCTTTCTTCTTTATCTCTGTGTCACTGACTGCATGCTTATCTCTTTGAAATAGGAAGCCCAAAATTCATCTTGCCTAACACATCGATGTCACAATAAGAACAATTAATAAATGCCATCAAGCATTACATATGTTAGGGTGGAGAAACCGCCAAGCCCTTAGGCCTTGGCTAGCTCTTGCACGTCACCATCAGTTATCAACCAGCACTGCAATCTGAGCCCCATCTGGTGAATAGAAGACATGCGGCTAGCCTATCATTAATTATCGGCACGGAAAGGAAGCTCTTTCGTGCCCCTTCGTTCTTGATAAGCCCCTTGGTTCTTGATCACTCGCTGGTGACCAGCGCACTACGCGACGCCAGAACATTCAGCTTAGTTATATGTTATGCCAAGAATAATCGTTTGTTTTCTGAGCAAATATGCTAGGTATAATCTAAGTCACAAGTTTGTGACTGTGAGATGAAGATTCCTTGGCTAGAGAGAGAGAGGAACACTTGGAGAGCAAGTCATCGATCAGTGAAGTCGCTCCGTCACATCTACTTTAATAACATGAGAAGGGAAGCTTTAGATTTTTAATGACTCATCAAAGGCTTGAATGTCAGTTAAGTGCACGTTTCGGCAGTGTAGAGCACGCATACGACTTTGCGTGAGGCGACCATAAACATGGAAGTTTGTGTGTTTCAGCGTTTGACATCGTCACATGGAGGCGTTTTCCTTCTCTTATCAATTCATCCACCATGCCCCTGATACTGATAAATTTAATATCATCTGCTACTTGTTCTTCTTTTTTCAAAAAAAAAATCACAAGTCCCACCGCTGCCAGTGTGGTCTCTGATAAGATCGAGTTGCCGTTCACATGTGGATTGTTACACAAGCTATACCGTACGTGTCAAGTGGATTAATACGACGATCTATTAATTGTATCTATCTAAATGCATGCAAGGCTTTGCACACCACACGCAATAATGTTTGCACTTGGCAAGAGCCACATGTGTCAACCTATCCAAATTTATGTCAAAATTTACTGATTCATGAACACTAGATAGATTTCAATTCGTTTTTTGGTTAAATACTGGTATCCATGAGCACCACGTTAGCAAGGCACATAAGCCACATTCAAATCGTTTCAAGCATCCACACGAGCATCTTTCTCTCTCATAAAAGCTGGTGGGGTCCTTCTCACTTTTACCCTTTTTTTAAAAAAAAAAAATCTTTTCTTAAAGGAAATGGGAATGCAAAAGTTCAAGTTTTATACTGCAGGATGTTTAAATGGCTGCTACGTGTCTCATCTTATAGACAGACTGCTATCTTTCTTTTTCTTTTGATATAAAAAAAGAGAAGCCAGGAAGTTCCCAAGATGATTATATTTCATCCATGGTCCAACTTTGACATGCATGGCATCTAGTAAATGCTTCTTCATTATATCGTTAAGCGACATCCATATTCTATATATGTTTGAATTAAGATACGTACATGGTAACATCTAAATTTGTATAATACTTTTGAGATGCAAAACTTATACTACAGAGGATCTATGCTTCTTAAAATTAAAAGAAACAAATTATCCACATGGGCATTGCTAGGTGGATCCTTTACGATTGGAATCACACAATGCCATGGCCTGTCTCTCTCATGCAGCCACCATGAATTGATTGATTAAATGTCGACTCTTCGCTTGGCACACTCTAATCTCAAATCTAAGCGTCATATTGGCTCTAAAGTTTGGTGCTTCTCTACTTACGTCTAGAGGGCCACTGTCCAACACTGTTCTACTTGCTTAGCTCATACTCAACTAGCATTGCAAAACAACAAAGTTAGGTCTGGTATTATCTGGAATCCTTGTTATGCTTGGCATCCACTGATGGCAGGCTTTTTGTGTGTGTGTGGTGGTGGTATCGAAGTGGTAATACCATTTGAAGGGTCAATGATGGCATCATGAAAGCAAAGCTTCTAGTGGTTTAAGCTCACGTGGAATTGGATACTTTGTAGATAAACTCACAGATTAGGTCTGGAAAGGCTACTACCAGACCAATTCTATTGGCCCCTTTTTTAAAAGCATTCATGAAAAGCATGCGGATTGAGTAATCTACCGTTGTGCAAGTCACAAATATTTTGTTCAGCAGTCTTATTCTCTGCAGTGAAATTTAGAAAAAAATATAAAGCAATCGCCCTTTAATTTGATTAAGATATGACCAAGGAAAGCCAGATCAAGGTGAATTCAAGTGGGAACTTATTTTTTGGACTCTCTTTTATTTGTTTGAAATCTTAGAAATGATCTGGATGAATTGGTGGCTCAAACGAACTAAAAAAATTAAAATTAAAAAATTTAAAAAACGCAACAAAGTAATATAATGATTAAAAACTTTAAAGCTTAAAGGGCAAACTCTTATTCGCAGACAGAAATATCTAAGCTACAAAAGAACCTTTTCTTTTAAGAAAAAGATTAGGCAAAAAGTTTAATCCCTTTCATTAGGCAAATGAAAGTACGGCAGCTAGCAAAACCACGCAGATTCACAAGGACAAATAAAGAGACGTGTAATATTAATTTTATAAAGTTAATTTTCTTTCGATAAAGAACAGTAATCATATCAAGTCAATACATTGTCATGTAATTACGTGATATAAAATTATTTTCTTGGGGCTACTTTCAGGAGCTTGGCCAATTGTACTGCTGGCTCGTATAAAAGACTCGCCCATTTTTTCACACGAGTGGGACCACTGTGCTCCAATACAGAACCTACTACTGAATTTAGAAGCCAAGCATCTTCCATCTGAATCTAGCACTGGACATCTGTCAATAAAGAGAGCACATTGGAAACTAGAAAGTGAATTTAGGTTCTTGATGATATTTGGAACTGGTCCCTTTCAAACTTTTTCACTTGTGCTGGAGCTAATTGGCATAAAATTATGTGGATGTCACCAAGAAAGTCACATCTAATGTGTGTTTTTTTTTTTTTTTTTCTTGACATGAGTTTTTTCTTTATTGGATCGGAAACTACAGTCCCAACAACCAATTAGAATTCAAGAAGATCACTACAAAGTCAATCGCATGTTTCATGAGTGCACAGTGAGTGTCTCCTCTTTAGATAGCCACCGTATTTGGTGCTTTGTTGATATATGGGATTGTTGCTGCAAAAATTCATTCTTCGGCTTAGAACGGTGCACGTCAAGATTCAGATAGTACTCTTATCCGAATAGACCTACAAGGTAGTCCTCATAAATCACAGTGGATGTCCCTACAGAAGACCTGCCCAAGTCAGTGAAATTTTAAGCAAACAGATGAGAAAAGAAGGCTCCAGCAGAAGATTTCCTCCTTGAGATGATTTTTCAGGAGCAATGACCTTTGCTAGAGTTATTTTTTGGGCTTAAATTGCCTTCGAGAGCATACCTGGGGGATCCTGAGACTTGGTATTTGTACGCTGCCAAGGAGGTAGCTGTTACCTGATTTTTCGAGCACGTTTTAGGAGTTGGCATCTGATAAGGCCGAAATCCCAATAGTTACGGAAATCGGCAGTTGATGAAGCCAACGGGCGCTTTATCAAGAATTTGAAATCCCGTTGATTAGTATTGGGCACTAGGCCATGACGTCCAAGGCCCGCCGGGCCGCATCCCTAGCCAGGCCATGCCTGGCATGGTCCATGCCGGCACACATAGCCAAAAAATATTCATGCACGAATGGCTCATGGCCCATTTTGGGCCATGGCCATGCCGGGCCGGAGCCGTACCGGGTTGGGCCGTGCCTGGCCTGGCTCCTAATGACTATATAGCGTTTCTAGCCGTTGAAAACAGCTATAAACGGCCATATGGAGAGTTTTAACCATTTTACCCCTCTCCCCCAATAGCCATATAATAGCTAAATTGAAGGGTATTTCAAAAAAAATTGGGACTTCTATAAATAGCTCATTCCTCCCTCATTCTTGTTGAGAAGTACAAGAGAAAGAAGGTCACTTCTTATTGAGAGACGAGAGCACAAAAGGAAGCTCATAAATCTCGGCTCCATGCCTCCACCTCTGATCCTTTCTCAATTTCTTCTTGTGGTTAGTTTTTATTTTTTTTATTCATTAATTAAAAATTTTAGATATGGCATCTTATGACGAAAGTAATTTTGGCATGCACCCTTTTTCTGAGGGTGAGAAACTAATCCCCAATCCTAAGTTTCCTCTAGAGCTAGTGTCGGTGAATGTCAAACCTCTTCTCGTAAGAGGACTAGTGATGTTTGGAATGATTTTGATAGAATTATGGTTGATGGAGTCTACAAAGCAAAATGTAAAAATGTGCAAAACTTTACAATTGTACTAGTACTGAGAAATAAGGCATTTAAAAAGACATCAAGAGACTCATAGGATGGATGATTCCTGTCAGCAAAGTACCCTTAATATACAAGAGGGATCACTTGTAGGTAATTTTGCATATAACCATGAAATCAAAGAAAATTACTTGTAAGATGGATAGTTCATGATGAATTACCTTTTAGTTTATGTGAATCTTTAATTTTGAATATTATGTTCAATTAGGCCTACAACCTACTTATAAAAGAACTAGTAGACGTACATTTAGAAGAGTGGCTATGATAAACTTTTTAGTAATGAAACGAAGCTTAGCTGAAACTCTCTTAATTTAAATGCAAGAGTTTCTTTAACATCTTATATTTGGTCAGCATATGTAGGTAGTAATTGTTTTATTATTATCACTCCTCATTATATTGATAATGATTTGCTACTAAATAAACGAATTCTTGCTTTTCGTTTTTTGATTTTTCACATTTGGGGCAACAAATTTCAAATGCTATTTATCAAACTGCATGCTTATTAAATATTAATAATAAAATAATATCTATTACTTTTGATAATGCATCTAATAATAATTTTGTTGTTGCATTATTAAATGAGTCTTTGCATCCTATTTTAAATGAAAAATTATTTCATATTAGATGTGCATGTCATATATTAAATCTTTTGTTCAATCATGACATAATTCAAGATGTTATTTTAAAAATTAGAAATGTAGTTTCATTTATTCATTCTTCAAGAGCAAGACTTCAAGAATTTAAACAATTATGTGTAGATCATGGTAAATATTTTAAAAAAATTTAAACTTGATGTAATTACTCATTGGAATAGTACCTATAACATGATACATGATGCATATCCATATAAGAACTTATTAAGTGCTTATATTAATGATCGTGGATTAGGATTTACATTGACTAAAACTGATTGGAATAAAGGTAAAATTTTAAAAGATTTTTTGGTTACTTTTTATGTTGCTACAAATGTTTTTTCTAGTATTTATTATCCAACTTCTTGTTCATTTTTACAAAAAACATATGTAATTAGTGAAAATTTTAAAATCATAGATATGATGATGTTTTAATGCCTATTATACATCATATGAAAACTAAATGGAATGAATATTGAAGTAGGATGTGTTCTTTGCATATTTTAGCTGCTGTTTTTGATCTTAGAGTTAAATTAACTGGCGTAAATATTTTAATTGATAATATTGTGAAAACATGAATCAAAATCCCAATTTGCTAAAGATAGGTAACACAACTTCTTAATGATATTTATGCTTTATATGATGACAAAATCCGTGGATCTAGAATACCTGCTCAAAGCTCTGCTTCTTCTTTTAGATCTTTCATCTATTTTTTTATTCATTGCATAAAGAAGGAACACATACTTCATCTTCTTCATCTCACTCTTCTTCATCTTTAAGTAATGAATTAGAATTTTATTTACGAAACAATCTTCATTCTGCATATGATGAAAATCAAATAGAAAATCTAGATATATTAGCTTGGTGGAAGAGTGTTAGAAATCAATATCCTATTATGTCTGCCATTGCACAGGATATTTTAGCTGTATATTCATAGTAGCATCGAAATCCGCTTTCAGTGCAGGTCGGCGTGTTATGGACGAAAAGAAAAGTAGAATGACCACGAGATGGTTGAGATGCTTCTCTGCTTCAAAGATTGGTTGGATGCTGAGACAAGGCTTCAAGATAAAGGTGGACATGACTTAACCAGCGAAGATGACGATGACATAAATACTACTGATGAGTGAATCATCTCTATTTTTTTATATATATATATATATATATATTTTATATTATTAAAGTAAGTTATCTCTATTTTTTTCTTCTTTCTTATTATATTATGAAGGTCGGGCCTAGCTCCTCTCCCTTCATGTACCATTTTGATTTTAAATTAATAACTGGTAGGAGTCTATGCCAAACCCCCCACCATTAAGGTGGCTTCGTATTAATAAATTCTTTTATTTTCAATAATTTTTTAATTTATTAAAAAATATTTTTTATCATGCCATTATATATCGTGCCGACCAACATGGGCCTTGGGCCGGCACGTGGGCCCGCGGCGGGCCGGCATGGCCCAAGCCCATGTTGGCCGGCACGTGCCAGCACGGCGGGCTGTGCTGTGCCAGCACATGCCCATCACGGGCCATGCCGTGCCGAGCCAGCGGACAGGATTTTTTGAGCTCGCACGAACGGTTTAATGGCACGACCTGTTTCATGCCAGGCCATGCCGACCCATGGGCGGCACGGCCCAGTGCCCACCTTTACGGTTGATCATGGATGGAGTGTTGTATTTGGCTTTCGTTCTTATTTTGGGAGGCTCATTCCATGATTCTTTCGATTAGGATGGTTCATTCTTTGAGATATCTGGCATGGTTTGAAGCAGCAATAACGCTTATGCTTAAGGGATGAGAATCGATCCTAGCGAGATACTAAGATAACTCAACCCTACCAAGGTTTGGATATAGCTCGACCCTTCTGAGGTACTGAGATAGCTCGGCAATAGTTTGGCTGTGTAGCTCGGCCTGATAGTTTGGCTCTATAGCTCGGCTAAATAGCTCAGCCTTAGTCATCGGCATGTTTATTGATGCGGTGATAATTTTTCTTCAAATCATATGCCCCCCACTCCCTAGTCCGAAGCTAAGTTCAGCATAGAGAGTAGAGTCCATGATGGCTCAATCTCATTGTGGGATTTGAACCAATAGAGGCACATCATGATGGCCTCATAAATGCCAAGCTATCATTCCATCGTTTCTCTTTTCACTAAAAAGGAGAGTCTCTTCGAGTATTTATGAAGGGCATCTAGTTTGGCAAAACATGGCCAGATCGAAGGTCAAGGCACGTGGCCGATAAACCTTGATTCTACAAAGTTTTTACTTGACCCTATCAAGGTACGGAGAATGTTGCTTGGTCCTACTGAGGTGCGAAGAAATTTTTACTTGGCCCTGCCAAGATTCGAAGAATGTTGCTCGGCGTACCGAGGTACGAAAAAAATTTTACTTGGTCCTGCCAAGGTTCGGAAAAATTTTTTACTTGGCCCTGCCAAGGTTCGGAGAAATAGACCCATAGGTCAATGATTGGGCAAGACCTGCTTTCATCCATAACTCAAGGAAAATTATTATTCAATAAGAAAATTTGAATCGAAGAGTAAAGTTTTATTACAATAAGCAAAATGGCTCGTTTAGGTATACTTCACTATTAATTTACTCGGGGTTTAATCTATTTCCATATCTTCAGGGTACTGTACCCCTTGAAGGTCTTCATTACTCGAGATGATCCAGTTCCATATCCTCGAGGCACGGTATCCCTTTGATGTCCTCATCTGAAGAGGCGAGCCCCTCGCACCGGACCCTTTCAAATTGGTTCTCCTCTTCGCTTGGCCATGCATGGGGGGCGTGGTTAATCATTTTAATACCATCAGTCGCCGCCAGTAGGTTCGGCACGCATAGTTGTCACTGCAGCCCATCATCCTGAGCAGTTGAAGAAATGGGACGGGGAATCGTGGCCGCGGCATTGAATTGTCGCGAGTGAATACTGGAGGTAAGGATCAGCACGAAGGGATCTGGGCAAGCTCCTATCTCCTCCCCTCCACGGTGCCGATTCAACTTCTCTATGGTTGGGCTATTGCAGGAGGTCGGTGGCTTCCAGTGGTTGGACGGAGGGAGCATCGGTGGGACCAGGGTGACTATTCCACCAAAACGCTGCTGAGGGGATACAGCGGGAAGAAGGTCCCGCAAAAAGCCTCTTCACCACTTGTAGCAGGGCTTGAACTAGTTAGACCAGCATGGCAAACTGGTCCTGTGTGACCGGGGCTACTGGCGGTGGAGGAATCTCGATCGGTAATGGCTGCAAAGGCATCGTGTTGTTGGAGGGATTAGGCCTTTGAGAGGTTACTTGATTATGAGCATCTGTGACTGCTTTCTTACGGTTGGCCATTGAGGAATCATCCTTGTTATATGGAACCTTGTCTCCTTAGTTTCAAGTTTTCAAAGAGACTTGAGACCCTTCCTTTAGCGCCAATCTGTTGATGCAAAATCTATTCTCCGGCTTGGGGGCGGTGCACGTCGGGATCCGGATAGCGCTCTTTCGTCTGGATGAACCTGCAAGACAGTTCTCATGCAGAAATCATAGGGGGTGGTCCTTACGGAAGATCCTCCAATGCCCAAGTTAGTAGAGATTTTGAGCAAAAGATGAGAGGAGAAGGCTCTAACAGAAGGATTTTCCTCCTTGAGATGATTTTTCAGGAGCAATAACCTTTGCTAGAGTTATTTTTTGGGCTCAGATTGCCTTCGAGAGTGTACCTGAAGGTTCTGAGACTTGGTATTTGTATGTTGCCAAGGAGGTGAGCCGTTACCTGATTTTACGGGCATATTTTAGGGAGTTAGCATCCAATAAGGTCGGAATCCCAACAATTATGGGAATCGGCAGTTGATGAAGCTGACGAGCGCTTTATCAAAAATTTGGAATCCCGCTGATCATGGACGGAGTGCTGTATTTGGCACCCATTTCCATTTTGGGAGGCTCATTCCATAATTCTTGCGATCAGGATGGTTCATCCTCTGAGATATCCGGCATGGTTTAAAGCAGCAATGGCGCTTACGTTGAAGGGATGAGGATCGATCATAATAAGGTACTAAGATAGCTCGGCCCTTCCAAGGCACTGAGATAGCTCAGCCAGATGGTTCGGCTCTGTAGCTTGGCCAGATGGTTTGGTTCTGTAGCTTGACCAGATAGTTCGTTCTTAGTCATCGAGCACATTTATTGATGCGGTGATTTTTTTTTTTCGCATCACATGCCCTCCACTCCCTAGTCCGATGCATAGGTTCGGGCATAGGGAGTAGAGTTCATGACTCAATCTTATTGATGGGATTTGAACCAACAGAGGTACGTCATGATGGCCCCATAAATGCCAAGCCATCATACCATCATTTCTCTTTTCGCTGAACAAGGAGAGTCTCTTTGAGTATTTATGAAGGGAGTCTAGCTGGACGAAATGTGGCCAAATTGAAGGTCAAGGCATGTGGCCTATGAACCTTGAATTTGCAAAGTTTTTACTTGGCCCTCCCAAGGTACGAAGAATGTTGCTCGGCCCTGTCAAGATACGAAGAAATTTTTACTTGGCCCTGCCAAGGTACAGAGAATTTTGCTTGGCCCTGCCAAGGTACAGAAAAATTTTTACTTGGCCCTGCCAAGGTTCGAAGAATGTTGCTCGGCCTTCCAAGATACGGAGAAAATTTTACTTGACCCTGTCAAGGTTTGGAAAATATTGCTCGGCCCTGCCGAGGTATGAAGAAATTTTTACTTGGCCCTGCCAAGGTTCAAAGAATGTTGCTCAGTCCTACCGAGGTACAAAAAATTTTACTTGGCCCTATTAAGGTACAGAGAATGTTGCTCGGCCTTGCCGAGGTACGGAGAAATTTTTACTTGGCCCTGCCAAGGTTCGGAGGATGTTGCTCGGCTCTATGGAGGTACGAAGAAAATTTTAATTGGCCCTGTCAAGGTTCAATGAATGTTGCTCGGCCCTACTGAGGTATGGAGAAATTTTTACTTAGGCTTGCCAAGGTACGAAGAATGTTGCTCGATCCTGCCGAGGTACGGAAATTTTTACTTTGCCCTGTCAAGGTTTGAGAATGTTGCTTGGCCCTACCGAGGTACAGAAAAATTTTTACTTGGCCCTTCCAAGGTATGGAGAATGTTGCTCGCCCTGCCGAGGTATGGAGAAAATTTTACTTGGCCTTGCCAAGGTTTGGAGAATGTTGCTCGGCCTTACCGAGGTACGAAAAAATTTTTACTTGGCCCTGCCAAGGTTCAGAGAATGTTGCTCGGCCTTGCCGAGGTACGAAGAAATTTTTACTTGGCCCTACCAAGGTTCGGAGAATGTTGCTTGGCCCTGCTGAGGTACGAAAAATTTTTACTTAGCTTTGCCAAGGTACGGAGACTGCTGCTCGACCCTGCTGAGGTATAGAGAAAATTTTTTACTTGGCCTCGCCAAGGTTCGGAGAAATTGACCCATTGGTCAATGATTGGGTGAGACCTTCCTTTCATCCATAATTATAGAAAAATTATTATTTAATAAGAAATATTTGAATCGAAGAGTGAAGTTTTATTACAATAAGCAAAATGGCTCAGTTCAGGCATACTTCACTAGTAATATACTCGTGGTTTAATCTATTTCCATGTCTTTAGGGTATTGTATCCCTTGAAGGTCTTCATTACTCGGAGATGATCCGAGTTCCATATCCTTGAGCCACGATATCCCTTTGATGTCCTAATCTGAAGAGGTGAGCCCCTCGCACCGGACCCTTTCAAATCGGTTCTCTTCTTCGCTTGGCTGTACATGAGGGGTGTGGTTAATCATTTTAATAGTGTCAGTCGCCGCCAGTTGGTTCGGCGCCCATAGTTGTCGCTACAGCTTGTCATCTCAAGCCATTGGAGAAACGAGACGGGGGATCGGAGCCATGGCGTTGAATTATCACAAGAGAATACTGGAGGTAAGGAGCGAGCCCGATGGAATTTAGGTAGGCTCTTATCTCCTCCCCTTCACAGTACCGGTTCAACTTCTCTATGGCTGGAATGTCGCAGGAAGCCGATGGCTTCCAGTGGGTTGGGCAGAGGGAGCACCGGTAGGGCCGGGATGACTATTCTACCAAAAAGCTGCTGAGGGGTACAATAGAAAGAAGGCTCCCAAGAAGCCTCTGCACCAGTTGTAGCAGAGCTTGAACTAGTTGGACCAGCATGACAAACTGGTCCTGTGTGATCGGGGCTGTTGGTGTGGAGGAATTTTGGTCGGCGATGGCTGCGAAGGCACCGTATTTTGGAGGGATCAGGCCTTTGAGAGGTGGCCTGATCAGGAGCATCTGTGACTGCACTCTTACGGTTGGCCATTGAGGAATCATCCTTCTTGTATGAAATCTTGTTTCCTTGGTTTCAAGTTTTCAGAGGGACTTGAGGCTCTTCCTCTAGCGCTAATCTATTGCTGCGAAAATTCATTCTCAGGCTTGGGGGCGGTGCACATCGGATCCGAATAGTACTCTTCCATTTGGATGGACCTGCAAGGCAGTCCTCATGCAGAAATCACAGGGGGTGATCCCTGCAGAAGACTTTTCGATGCCCAAGTTAGTGAAGATTCTGAGCAAACAGATGAGAGGATAGGACTTCAGTAGAAGGATCTTCATCCTTGAGATGATTTTTCAAGAGCAATGACCTTTGCTAGAGTTATTTTTTGGGCTTAGATTACCTTTGATAGCGTACCCAGGGGTCCTAGGACTTGGTATTTGTACGCTGTCAAGGAGGTGAGCTGTTACTTGATTTTTCAGGTACATTTTAAGGAGTTAGCATCTGATAAGGCCAGAATCCCAAGAGTTACGGGGATCGGCAATTGATGAAGCTGACGGGCGCTTTATCAAATTTGGAATTTCGTTGATCATGGACGGAATGTTGTATTTGGCTCCTGTTTTCGTTTTGAAAGGCTCATTCCGCGATTCTTGAGATTAGGATGGTTCATCCTTCGAGGTATCCGGCGTGGTTTAAAGCAGCAATGACGCTTATGTTGAAGGGATGAGGATCAATCCTGGCGATGTATTAAGATAGTTCGGTCCTGCCGAGGTTCGGATATAGCTTGGCCCTTACAAGGCACTGGGATAGTTGACCAAATGGTTCGCCTCTATAGCTCGGTCAGATAGTTTGGCTCTGTAGCTCGCCAGATAGTTCGGCCTTAGTCATCAGCACATTTATTGATGCGACGATAATTTTTTTCCGCATCAGGGATCATAGCCTTGTCGTTTTCAAAATTGATTTTTCATCACTATTATCATGCATTATGCCTCCTCCAAGTGATTTTAATTAAGAAAGAATTCTTTTAATGAAAATCAAAAAATTTGAAACTTATCAATATAACAGTGATTGGTGTTATCGGGTTTGACTCATCCTAAATTGATGTGATCATTCAGCTATACCAAAAAAATAAAAAAAAAAACAGTGATAAATTTTGGCAAATCCACAGCTTGTGAAGTGGAGTGTATGTAATGTATCACTTTCTGTTACTTTCCTTTGAAGTGCTAGTAATGGAAGTTCCACTCAGCAATGGATACAAGGTTGTATTTAAATCCAAAAGTTTGTATTCTTAGAAGCATTCAATCTAACATTCTCTTCATTATTAAGCACTTTTAATTGGATTAAATAAATATAAGGTCACATAATTGATATGTTGTTTCTGCATGTCCAATGCATCTCGAAGAAGCAATTATCCATTAAAGTTGACATCGAATCAATGTGCCGTTAGGTTGACAGATTAATATTAGTAGGTTTTTTCATAAACCAACAATACTGAACCCTATGGATTAAATGGTTACCCCCACTTTTTTTTTTTTTAAGAATAAAAATAATAATATGCCACTATGTAAATTTGTCTAAAATAAGTTGGACAAGCATCTCCAAAAATTGGCTCTATATATATCTCTTGTTATTTTGAACGCAAAAAGAGATGAATTATTAAATATAAATTGAATACATGTTTAAATTGTACAGTAATTGTTATTCACTATTATAGCAATATCGATTGTTTTTGGATACAATTAGGTTAGGTTATCATTAGTAAATACCATTAACAACTAAATGCGAAAGGGACACATCAACAATTCTATTCTAGGTTCTCTAATGAATCTTCAAAAATGTAATAAAAAATGTTTCTCTATCAATGTTATAGGATAGAGGATTTGCAAAAATTAAAGTATATATATGATTTTTTTTTCCAAGATGAAGATTGATTCAACATCATGCAATTGGGTAGTAATATTTCCACATCAACTTATATATAATTCAACAACTGTTTCCACTCTACCATCAATTTAAACATTGTGTTAGAAGGTTGTTTTATTAATCAATGAAATCATTTGCTGAAACTTTTATTTTTATTTTTATTTTTTTTTTAAAAGAAATCATTCCAAAGGTGTGAACTAGTCCATTGTCAAAAACTCTAAGCGATGTACCAGGAAAATTGATATCGGATCAACCCTTTGTCTAGCTGCAATAATCCAATAGAATAATAAAGCTCTCATTATAAAAACAATCAAATAGAAGAAAAACAAACTTGCCTAATTGCATCCAGATCATGCTCGATACATTTAGTGCTCTCTGGCATGTCCACTTTTTGTACGGAGAAAAAGACTTGCTGCCACCATCCGATGCAGCAAGCATGCATCGATCATGCAGATTGACCGCCCGCATGTGTCAGCACATATGCGAAGGCCCAATGGGCCTTATCGCATATTGCTCGCATGCTAACATATGCAGATGGCCAATTCGCATGGCCGATGCATACTTGCTGCAGAGAACAGTACAATAAGACTTTTCCTTGTGCGAAGGTCACTAATGGGCCACACATTTGGGCTTTACCATTGCTCTTTGAAGAGAAAAAAATCTTTGAGTCTTTGTACATCGGGTGCAGTCGCGCGTATCATGCTTGGTGATTGGTGCATGGCCTTTTTTGCCTTTCGCACGCGCATACGCACACATGTCGCCAATCATTGCACGCAGTGCAGCAAGATTTTTTTTTAAAAAAACTTTTTGTGCACTACGCATGGTGTGCATGTCCTACACCTCACATGGTGCATAAAGTCGTTTCCTTGCCCTTTAATAGATTTCTTGAAACTTAAAAGACCTTTAACTTGGTAAGTTCTACCTTGCTTCCTTTCAATTGTAAATAACAACTAGTGTACGTCTACAAGGGCTTGGATTTGCTCTCTATTCTCAAAAAAATGTTAAAAATAGCATGGTAGAAGTTCCCCTCAACTTACCTAGTGACCATTTTTGTCTAAAAAGACCTGTCAGTGAATAGATCAATAGTTTAATGATCATAATCGCTGGTCCTGCATGATGGATAGGGGTGAAAGTGGGCTGGAGTTGATTAATGATCCATTTTGGGTTGGCTTGACTTTGGGTTGGGCCTTGGACTAGGGCCAAGCCAATCAGGTTAAGCCTGAATATTAGAGCCACAACAGATTTCGAACCGTGTTCAAGTCATTACTTGGTGTATCCTAAACCTAGTTTAAAGTTTGAACTAGAAGAACACCTACAATATTGAACCTTTAACCATGCTCGAACCTGACTTAAATCCAATCAAACCTTTAAAATATCGAGGGTGCTTTTAAATTTTATATTATATTTTCATCAATTGGGTAAAAAGAAGCTCTTCATATTATAGCATTTTTTTAGTAATTAGATATAATTGTTTTTAATATTATTTATTTTTAATTAATTTTGTTGGTCCAATGTGATCCAAATGGATTGCTGTAACTCAGCTTGATGCGATTTCAAACGAGGCACCAGCTTCAGCTGGATCAGGTTCGAACTTGAATTTTGAAAAAAAATTGAACTTAAATCCAACCTAAAGTCTTGAAAAAAAAAAAAAAATTAAGTTTTACTTAAGGCATAGCTTGACCCAACTTGAACTGGCGTAAGCGAGGCATCAGGATTCTTAGCAGATTAGATGACAACACAAGGCACTCGAATATGGAGCCAATCCCACAACACCCAAAATAAGACCCATATTTGAAACTAAATGATATAAAATTAAGGGTGATAAATTTGGACACGATATATGAATATTACTAAAATTTGATGCAAAGTTAGTAGTTATTACTAAAAATAAAAAATAAAATAATAAAATAATAACCATTCATAAAAAAATAAAATAGTAGTTCAATGGAATAAAAATAAAAATATTTATTTTAATGGAATAAGTTATTTTTTTTCAACATAATTAATTATCTAACTCAACTCAATTTATCTAAGCCTTTTCCCAACTACATGGGGTTGGCTACATAAATCTGCTTCCTCCACTCTACTCTATTCAGGACCAAATCAATATTTAAATTATAAATAGTTATATATTTTTTAATTATTTCTGCTCATGTTAGTTTAGATCTACCTTTACCTCTATCCTTACCACGAATTGTTAAAAGATCACTCTTTCGAACTGGAGCATTTAAAGGTTTATGTTGTATATGTTCAAACCATCGTAATCAATTTTCTCTCATTTTATCTTCAATTTGGGCCACTCCTATCATTTCTCTTATATGTTTATTTCTAATTCTATCTTTTAAAGTTTTACAACATATACATCTAAACATATGCATCTGTTACACTTAATTTATTCACATGTTTCAATATTGCCCAACACTCTGTTCCATATAGCATAGCTGGCCTAATAGCAGTTTTATAAAATTTTTCTTTCAATTTTAATGGGATGCACCGATCATACAATACTCCTGAAGCACTCCTCCACTTAATCCATCATACTTTAACTCTATGATTCACATCTTTATCTATTTCACCTTCTTGCTATATAATTGATCCCAATACCTAAATTTTTCACTCCTTGCTATCTCTTGGCTTGCAATCTTCACTATATCTTTATTTGTATTTCTACTCCCACTAAAATTACATTTCATGTATTCAGTTTTAGTTCTACTAATCTTAAAACCTTTAGATTCTAAAGCCTCTCTTCAAATCACTAGCTTAGCATTTACTCTAGATTTAGTTTTATCAATCAACACTATATCATCTGCAAATAACATACACCATGGGATATCATTTTGAATATGTTTGGTTAATTCATCCATAACTAATACAAAAACATATAGACTTAAGGCAGATAAACCTAGTAATTAAAAACTTACTAGTTTATCCCATTATTGTTTTAACAATAGTTATTGCTCTATCATCCATATATTTTATCAATTCTATGTATCTTTTGGTAACTCCTTTTTTCTCTAAAACCCACCATATTATTTTTCTAGGTACCCTATCATATGCTTTCTCTAAATCAATAAAGACCATATGAAGGTCTTTTTTTCTTTTCTCTATATCTCTCCATCATAATTCTTAATAAATAAATAGCTTTCATGGTCAATCTTCTAGGCATAAATCCAAATTAATTATTTGACACCAATGTTTTAGCTCTTTATCGATTTTCTATTACTTTCTCCCATATTTTCATTATATGACTTATTAGCTTAATCCCTCTATAATTTGCACAGTTTTGAATATCTCCTTTATTTTTGTATATGGATATTAATATGCTTTTCCTCCAATCATCCGGCATTCTTTTAGTTGCTACAATCTTGTCAAATAAATTGGTTAACCATATGACTCTAATTTCTTTTAAGCTTTTTCAAACCTCAGGAGGGATCGCATATGGTCCTAATGCCTTTACATTTTTTATTTTACTCAAAACCTTTTTAACCTCAAGCATGCTAAATCTACAAAAAAAAATTATGTTCATTTGTTACTCCTAGGTTATCACATCCTTTTATCCTTAAATTTATCAAATTATTTTTATTTAATAATTTTTTAAAATAACTTTTTTATTGTTCTTTTACCTCTTCTTCTTTTACTAAGACTCTTTTATCTTTATCCTTAATACATTTAATATAGTCAAGATCTTTTGTTTTCTTTTCTCTTAGTTTTGATAATTTATATATAGTCTTTTCACTTTCTTCGTATCTAGTCTATTATATAAATCATCATAAGCTTTAAGTTTGGTATTATTTACCGCTTTTTTAGCTTCTTTCTTTGCATCCCTATACTTTTTAAGACTTTCTTCATTCCTAGCTTGTTGCTAAATTTTATAGTTTGTCCTTTTAATCTTGATGGCACTTAAACTTTCTCGTTCTACCATCAAGTTTCCTTTCCTACTAGTCCTATTCCTTTTAATTCTCCTATAACTTCTTTTGCTATATTTTTTTGTAGAAACTAAATATAGAAAAAAAATATTAAAAATATGGTATCAGACGCACCCCAGAGGCTTTGTTTGGATCTTTAAAGGAAAAAGAAGGGGAGAGTAAAAAGAAGAAAAGAGATGAAAGGGGAAGAAAGGAAAAAGAAGAGTTGTTCTTTTTCTCTTGTTTGGAAAGGATGGAAGAAAAAGAAAGATAATATCAATTAATATAGAAGAAAGAAAAGAAGGAAAAGAGTTATGTGACAATTACATCCTTTTAAAATAAGGAATGAATCGTTAGAATGAAAGAATGAAGAATAGAAAATGAAGAGATATTTTAGTCTTTCAATAAAATATATCTTAAACATTTTTTTCCTTTCCAACTTACTCCGATTTGAGAATTAACAAATTTATCCCAAAGAAATCTATTACTCTCATTTTTTTCATCTTTCTTTTATCTTTCTTTCAAATAAAATAATTTATAATCTTTTTTTCTTTCACTTCTGATATGGCTGATCCAACGCCGTCAGAATAAATGGTAACGGCGACTGACGGAGGCCCTCTCGGCCTCCTGAGCCCCCCTCGGTATTGGACTTCATGAACAGCGCTCGGCCTCGAGTTTCACTCTCGGCCTCGAGCCTCAACACCCGAGATGCCCTTCGGTCCCAAACTTCATGAACAGTATCTCAACCTCCGAGACCCCCTCGGTCTCGGGCTGCATGAATAGTGCTCAGCCTCGAGTTCCAGTCTCGGCCTCGAGCCATAGCTCCTGGGCTCTATGAACAGTATCTCAACCCCCGAGACCCCCTCGGTATCGGGTCGCATGAACAGTGCTCGGCCTTGAGTTCCAGTCTCGGCCTCGAGCCATAGCTCCCAGACTTTGAGAATAGTACCTCAACCCTCGAGACCCCCTCGGTCTCGGGATGCATGAATAGTGCTCGATACGTGGTCTGGCCCTTGAGCCCAGCAACCTACAGCCTCGGGCCACCTGGCATGCTCACGTGGTCCGCCGCACATCCGTAGCAGCGTGTGGCCATACCTCATAACGGCGTATGGTCCATCACATATCTGCGACTGTGCATGACCATACCCTGTTACAACGTACGGTTCACCACCCGCCTACAACTGTGAGTGGTCACATCCGGCAACGGCGCGCACAGGTATAACCATAGACGCCAGACACCTGTGAAGCCATACTGACAGGTGATGCAGGACATCTTCGATATACACGGTGACGGTACGACCTATCACTGTCAGCCTCATCTTTTTGTCCGTTATTGGACAAGGTGCCTTGAAATCAGCAATCTTCTGGAACGAAAGGGTGTATCTTTGAACAGGTATAAAAGCGCGCACTCTCACTGTAAGTAGGGATCCAAGAACTCTGGTTTTTCTAGCTTCTTCCTACTAGTTAAACCCTAACTTTCTAGCTTCCTTCCGCTAGTCAGTTCTCGTCTGTTATCGAGTGACTAACTTGAGCGTCGAAGGATCCCCACCGGAGCATCCGGTCTCCGGGGACTTTTCTTGTAGGAGTCCGGCGAGGAGGACATCCGTTTCCTCGGCATTTGAAGAAAGTGACTCGGCGTCAACAGATTGGCACGCTAGAAAGGGGGAAGAGAAAGATATCGAACCAGCAATATGCAACCTCTCTCTCCCCGAGCTCTTGAGCCATGGTGATGACCCGTGCGAAAGGGGTCTCTGTCAGTTGTGCTGGGGGGCAGCATCAAGTAGCTGATCCGCTGGCGGTTAGCCCCTCAGCTCCCCCAGTCGGTGTCCCTGCATCGCCGCACCTTCAGGCGGCTGGACCTTTTGCTCCCTCGATCGACGTCTCTGCACCTCCTCCACAGTAGCTCAGGAAGACCGGCTTACCGCCCTAGGCATGCAAGTTCAATCCTTGGCGGCGGTGGTTCAAGGTCTGCAGCACCAGCAGGCGGCCCTGCGGCAGCCGGAGCCATTCCCATCGGTTTCGGAGGTGGTGCAACCCAACCAACATTCCTCTCAGAGGAGATCGCCAGTCCCGGAAGCTCACCACCGCCATGCCTCACCCAAGCCTCACCATCGGAGAGCCTCCAAGAGACCCCGATCGCCCTCTCATCATGCCAGTGTTTCTCCCAAGCGGCAACACGGGAAGGAGGTGGAGCGCCCTCGTCGACATTGTCGTCACTCTTCCCCATCATCAGAATCCTTAAGGGAGGAGTCCTTCGATGGCAGGATAGCCCATCGAGCCGAGCATCGACTCAACGAGTACAACCAATGGTTGGAGGAACTCAGCCGCCGGATCACCCACCTGCTAGAGGCGGACTATGATAGCCGACCTCCGTTGTCCCGCCGTATCATGGAAGAGCCCATCTCCACCCGATTCCACCTCCCTCAGCTAGATCCATATGATGGGACCTCGGATCCCCTGGACCACCTAGAAAGTTACAAGGTTCTCATGCAGGTCCAAGGGGCAACCGATTTGCTCATGTGCATCGCCTTCCCTGCCACTCTGAAGAAAGCCGCTTGAGTCTGGTACCTCGCCTGCTACCGCGGAGTATCGATTCTTTTCGCCAGCTAGAGAGGGCCTTCTTGGCCCATTTTGATGCCTTTCGAAAGATTCCAAGGGTAGCTGACAGCCTCTTCTCTATCCAGCAGAAGAGCGGCGAGTCCCTGCGAGACTACGTCGCTCGGTTCAAGGAAACAGCCCTGGAAGTCTACAATCTTGAGGACTCAGTGGCCACTTTGGCCTTGAAGTGAGGGCTTCGTCCATCTCGCTTCGCATACTTCCTTGACAAGAAGCTGCTCGGTTCCTACGCCGAACTCTTGACCCGGGCCCAGAAGTATATCTGCACCGACGAAGCTGATTCCTCTCGGTGCGAGGCTAGCGGGAGTGTTCTCAAGAAGCCAGCTCGCCCTGATCCCACTGAAGTCCGGCCCAGGAAGCTCGAACCTCCCCGCTGATCAGACAACCGTCCTCGAGCTCCTGCACAAAGGGATGGTCCTTACACCCCTTTGCTTGCTCCCATCTCCCACATCCTGCTAGAGATAGAGGGCGAGTCGTACCTACCACGCCCTCCTCCACTGAACCCAAAGATCCCCTGCAACAAGCATTTCTACTGCCGCTACCATCGGGATCACGGCCACGACACCGACAATTGTCGCCAATTGAAGAAGGCGATAGAAGATCTTATCCAGCGTGGCCACCTGGGGAAGTTCATTCAGAGGAACAACCTGGGTGCTCCTGGTCCATCGGCGCCTCCGCTACCGGTGATTGACAATGCTCCAACTGAGAAGACGGTAAATAAAAATGATGATAGCGTCGTCGTGTCCATGACGATTGCTAAGCATCCTGTAAAAAGAATTCTGGTTGATAGTGGGAGCTCGATGGATGTTTGAGTTATGATGCTTTCGTTCGCATGAACCTGTCACCCGACCTGCTTCGGCTTGTCACCACGCCCTTGATGGGGTTCACTGGAGATTCCGTAAAGGTTGAGGGGGAGATCACTCTTCCTGTCATGGCTGGCATGGCCCGTGCCAAAGTATAGTCTTCATGAGCTTTCTGATGGTCCAGGTACCCCTCGCCTATAATGCTATCCTCGGAAGACCTAGGCTTAACTTTTGGACGCTGTCATCTCTACCAAGAGGCTACTCGTAAGGTTTCCCACCAGTGAAGGAGTTGGGGAGATGCGGAGGGAGCAGAACTCGCCCGCACTTTGCTGCCACATGGCCCCTAGTCCACAGGGAGTGATGCCTGCACCTGCACCAGAAGCACTAGACCCTCGGGACCTGGAGAGAAGAGGAGAGCTGGCTGAGCGCCTGCTGGCCTTCCCTCTTAGAGAGGACCCAGCAAAGACAATCTAGGTCGGAGCTCTGCTCCCGGAGGAAGCCCGCAGCTAGCTCCTCGCTTTCTTGCGAACCAATGCCGACGTCTTCACCTGGTCGGCGTCCGACATGCTAGGCATCCCAGAAGAAGTGATTGTAGGGAGAAAAAGTCTTCGAGGCATGCATATTTTTAAAAAATTGATAACTATTATCATTGCGGAAATTAAAAGATTACATATTAATCTATCTAATATGCATCAAGATCATATCTTTGCCTATATATTCAGGGTCGTTTGATCTAAAATATGCATATAAAAATATCAAGATCATATCTTGATCTTCAAGATGACTAGTCACACTATTATCTTGAAGCCTGCCTTAAGATCTATGATCAAATCACTTACCTTAAGAACAGTAGGTAAATCCTTATTGCTCTGCAGCCGTTCAATCGTCCGGCCTCTAGTATCGTCCACGCGAAGCCTCGAATGATCAGATTTCCGGGAGTGCTAGCTCGCGGAAAAATAGCTTTGCTGATCTTGAATCCCCTCACTTGAATCTTCCTCCAAGATCCACCAGGCTTCCGCTAATACCAGAATCACCAGGATTTTCTATTCTAACATTTTAGAATTACAATCCACGACAATTTAGAATTACAATCCATGATAAATCATGTATTGTTGTTCTATTTTTGTTCTGTATTCTCTGGTGAGGGAATGCCCTCTATTTATAGTCTATATTTAGCCTTGACATTTAATTCTGACATTTAAGAATCCATCGTTTGGCAAAAGCGAAGAGACGCCGAAGGCGCGGCGCTTGGTTTAATTCCGATGTTCAGAGAAAACCAAAGAGTCGCGGCATTTGGTTTAGTTCCGTCGTTCGGAGAAAACCAAAGAGATGAGGGATAAATCCGATGTTCGGTAAATAAATGTCATGCATTAAATTCTATCTCATGAGATGAGATTTTAGCCATCTCATCATATGAGATCCATATTCGAGAGGTTTGGGTTCTGATCTGAATTTATTTGACTTAACCCACATAGATCATGGTCCAAGCCCAAATCAAATTTGGCTAGTCCTGAATCTATTTAAATTCAAATCAAGTCTAATTTCAAATCAATATTTGAAATTGACTTGTCCTTCTAAGAGACTTAAACCAAATTGAATCTTATTCAATTGTACTTAACCCAATTGAGATAATTCAATCAATCAAATTGATTAATTAAATCATATACGATTCTCAATCGTTGATCAGCAAATAGATCATCCTAGGAAACTTCTATGCGTGTGACTCTCTAGGTTCGAACCTAAGCCGGTAGCATAGAAACAACTTTCTATACTAATCGATGTGCCCATCTAGCAATGGAACCCGACGTCCGGATAGGTCGAAGATTTGCCGAGCAAACTCCAAGAACCCTAAGAAACAGTTGCCGTATAATTCATCCTCTTGACCATAAATGCTAAGGATGGCTTGAGAGCCTGTCAACTCTAAATAGCAAATCATAAAGTAATTTCAACTTTAGTGATCATGTGACTTTCACATGAAGTGCCTTGGCCAAGGTTTTGCTAAATTGAAACACAAGCATTTCTCCTTTTAATGGGATAGGTCAAATTCCATCTTGATCCACAACTGACTACCACAAGTACTTGACTGCACCCAGTAACCTTTCGTAGCTGGATTAGAAATCCAGGTGGTCCGGCACCTAAGTACAATGAGTTGCTTGTAAGCCACTGGTTGTGATCTTCAGGTCTGAAGGATACTTATACCTATATCTTCTCGGATTAACTCTTGACAGCAGAGTATCTAGAAATGAGTCACGTTCGGTGAAATGTACTCCTACACTTTCACCTGTATGTCATACCAGTGTCTCTACACTCCTTGGTTAAGAGGATAACCAACAAATATGATATACAACGTCCTATAATTGATAGTACTATGGCCCTGTCATAGTATATCATTTGGTCGCGAACTCTTTTAAGGACCTTCTAAGATAAATCCTCCTTTATCGTAAGGAAGATACTAAGGGCTTCATTACTTTCAGGAGTATTAAGAAGATGTTCTTGTAATGAATAAACTGCCAAATAACTTTTATTAATATATCAATTTATATACAATTTACATCAGCATAATTATCAAATGATTGGCTTTAGGATACAATTCCCAACAAACTCCCACTTAGCCTAAAGCCACTCATTACAGTATCTAATACCTATCTTCAACTTATAGTTGTCAAACTCCTTGATGCTGAGTGCTTTAGTAAATGGGTCACCTAGGTTTTCCTTTCCATCAATCTTCTGAAGATTTATGTCACCTCGGTCTACTATCTCTCGAATAAGATGAAACCGGCGCAGTATGTGCTTAGTGCGCTGATGTGCTCGTGGTTCCTTTGCTTGAGCTATGGCACCAGTGCTGTCACTGTATAACAGGACTAGTTCATCTATGGAAGGTGTCACTCCAAGCTCGGAGATAACTTTCGCAGCCACACAGCTTCTTTCGCAGCATCTGATGCAGCGATGTACTCTGCCTCGCACACCGAATCTGCCACTGTATGTTGCTTGGAACTTTTCCAGCAAACAGCTCCACCATTTAGGATAAACACGAAACCCGATATACTTTTGCTATCATCATGATCTGATTGAAAACTGGAATCAGTATATCCAACAAGTTTCAAATCAGACTCTCCATAGACTAACCACTGGTCCTTAGTATTTCTCAAATACTTAAGGATTGTCTTAACAACTTGCCAGTATTTTTCTCTTGGATTAGATTGGTATCTACTCACTACTTCTAGTGAGTATGCCACATCTGGTCTTGTACATGTCATGGTGTACATAATCGATCCTATTGCCGAAGCATATGGAATTCGACTCATACGTTCTCTTTCATTAGGAGTTGTCGGACAATTCTTCTTAGAAAGATGAATTCCATGGCCTATCGGAAGATAGCCTTTCTTGGAATTCTCCATGCTAAACCTCTTTAGCACTGTGTTAATGTACGTAGATTGGGATAAACCTAGCATCCTCTTAGATCTATCTCTATAGATCTTCATCCCTAGGATGTATGATGCTTCTCCCAGATCTTTCATGGAGAATTGTGATGATAACCATGTCTTTATTCCTTGTAATGCAGGGATATCATTCTTGATTAAGAGAATATCATCCACATATAATACAAGAAATATAATAACAGAATCGTTAGCCCATTTATAAATGCAAAGTTCTTCTTTATTCTTAATAAAGCCATAAGATTTGATCACTTTATCAAATCATATGTTCCAACTCCTTGATGCTTGCTTAAGTCCATAAATAGACTTAAGTAGCCTGCACACTTTAGACTCGTTTTTAGATATAAAACCTTCAGGCTGTATCATATACACCTGTTCTTCTAAATCACCATTTAGAAAAGTGGTTTTAACATCCATCTGCCAAATCTCATAATCGAAGTGTGCTGCTATAGCTAGCATAATCCGAATGGATTTCAGCATTGCCACAAGAGAAAACGTTTCGTCATAGTCAATACCATAACGTTGACGATACCCCTTGGCAACCAGACGTGCTTTATAGGTCTCTACCTTTCCGTCTGCGCCTCTTTTCCTCTTGAAAACCCATTTACACCCTATGGGTTTTATCCCTTCAGGTGGGTCAACTAATGTCCATACATTATTGTCTTTCATGGAATCAAGTTCGGATTTCATGGCATCAAGCCATTTATTAGAGTCAGTCTTTTGCATAGCATCCATATAGGTGATCGGATCCTCGTTGTTCTCATCGAGTTCAACAGGATCATTATTCTGGACCAAGAAACCCAAGTATCTGTCCGGTTGATGTGGTACTCTACCAGATCGCCTTAATGGTGCATCTAAAATTGGTTTTGAGTTTGATCTAATCAACTCAGATTCTAGGGGTTCACTGGTTTGTGTTGTTCCTTCTACTTGATGAACTTCCTCAAGTTCAACATTAGAGCTATTTGTTCCTTCACTAAGGAACTCCTTTTCAAGAAAAATTGCTCTATTACTAATGAACAACTTTTGTTCTTCAGTATTATAGAAGTAATATCCTTTTGTTTCTTTCGGATAGCCGATGAAAAAATATTTGTCAGATTTGGGTTCAAGTTTATCTGATTTTCACGTTTCACATAAGCTGGACACCCCCAGACTCTCAGATAGGTAACAACCGGTTTATGTCCATACCACATCTCATGTGGAGTTTTAGAAACAGACTTACTTGGAACCTTATTAAGAATATGACAAGCTGATTCTAATGCGTATCTCCAAAATGATATTGGCAAGCTTGAAAATCCATCATGGACCGAACCATGTCTAACAGAGTTCGATTCCTTCTTTCCGACACACCGTTATGTTGCGGTGTTTCAGGAGGAGTCCATTGGGAGAGAATCCCATTCTCCTTTAAATATGTTACAAATTCATTGGAAAGGTATTCGCCTCCTCGATCTGATCGAAGGGTCTTAATACATTTTCCTGTTTGTTTTTCTACTTCTTTATGATATAGTTTGAACATTTCAAACGATTCAGATTTATGTCGCATAAGATAGACATAACCGAACCTAGAAAGGTCGTCTGTAAAAGTAATGAAGTAGTAGTATCCACCTTTGGCACAAGTGCTCATTGGTCCACATACATCAGTATGTACTAGACCCAATAGCTCTTTGGCTCTTTCACCTTTTCCAGTAAAAGATGACTTGGTCATTTTACCAAGAAGACATGATTCACAGGTAGTTAATGATTCACAATCATCAACTCAAAGGATGCCCTCCTGAGTTAACATGTTTAAACTGTTCTTGTTGATATGACCCAGCCGATGGTGCCAAAGATAAATATCTGTGGCATCAGTTGTTCTAGGGCGCTTACTTGATTGATACACTACATTCACAGGCTGTGATAATATATAAATGCCATTAGATAAATGCCCAGTCATTACAGTGACTCCATTCATAATGATATTCAAAGTAACATCCTTTATTGAAATTTCATAATTATTTTTGGCCAGAAGGCCTACAGAAATTACGTTCAATAAGAATGTTGGGCAAAAATGACAATCATTTAGTATAATGACATTTCTATTGAAAACTATTTCAAGAACTCCTAATGCCAGTACTGGAACTAATCTTCCATCACCGACATTTAGGAATCTTTCATTGTCCTCAAATCTTCTGGTGACCTGTAGTCCCTGCAATGAATTGCAAATATTAAAAGAACTCCCAGTATCCAATACCCAGGTCTGATTATCATATATAGAAAAATTACAATGTGTTATCATATAATACCTTGTTGAGCAACATCTTGCTCCTTTTTCTTCTTTGGCCTGTTGGATCAAGTGTGGCAATGTAAAGAGGACAGTTCCTCTTCCAGTATCCTTGCATCTTGCAGTGAAAGCATTCAGCTTGACTTTTATCAACTTTCTTCTTCTGCATCGACCCCTTATAGATGTCTTAGCATGTTGCACCCTTTTATTATTCTTTTTCTTCTTCCCTTTCCTAAAGGGTTTATGCCCTACCTTAGATCCTTTAACTACATTAGCCAAACCCTTAGAAAGCTGGTTATCCTTCTTAAAGTTCTGTAATAACCCCAACAAACCGTGGTAGTTGACTGCAGGCTTTGTCATTCGAAAATGAGTAAGGAAAGGTCGGAAGGATGGAGGCAAGGAATTCAGGATCGCATCTTTTCCCAACTGCTTATGTAAGGGAAAGCCGAGCTTGCTTAGGAGTTCTATCTTCTCGATCATGTACAATACATGATCAGTGACAGAAGATCCATCTCTCATTCGAGCATTGAAAATAGCACAACTAGTCTTGTGCCTTTCAACATCGTCGGGTGTGCCGAAAGATTCATTCAACGCTTGAATGATTTCTTCTGGCTGAGCATTCTCGAACCGGCGACCGAATTCATCGTTCATTGTTGCTAATATGATACAATGCACGCTAGTTCTATCATTGAGCCACGTCTGATAAGTGTCTCTCTCAGAACTTTGGGTGTTTGCATCAGGTATCTTTGGTGCAGGATTATTCAGAATATATAGAATCCTCTCATGCTCAAGGACGATCTTAAGTTTTCTGAACCAGCTATTGAAATTGGAACCATTCAATTTGTCACTATCCAATAGGGACCTTAATGATAAATTAGTGGCCATGTTCTGCATAAGGAAAAACTAAAGTTTATTAGTATATAAATTGATTCAGTCTAAATACTTGGACTTTAGTCTAAAGATTCTTCCACTATTTTGTTCAAATTGGCAGCCTCTACACCCCAATTCAAAGAATTATTCTTAATTCTTTAGCGGGCACTAAGATCTACATAAACTACATACAGGCCCAAGTGAAGCTTGGCTAACCCATATGCATTTAAGAGTAGGTTCAAAACCAATTATTTCTCCAAACAATTCTTAGTGTTCAGTTTTTCCCTATGTACCTCTTCAGCAGGCATGAAATGCCTCCACTGAAAGTTCTGGTTAGGTCCAACCATTAAATGATATAATCAGTGTAATCTATCAATAGACAACCAAGCCCGAGTGAAGCTCGGCTCACCTGACTGTTTGTTTAATAGTTACGCTGACTTATCATATAATGAATGATAATTCCGATGGTTGACAAGCACCAGGCATGGAGTGCCTCCAATGATTATCAAGACATCGGACTCATTATCACCCACCTTAATGGGAGGCTATGATCTAGTTATCATATAACTATTTCATTTTAAGGACCTAATAATTTTAAAGGATTTTAATAATATGAAGATAAATTGACTAATCAAGTTCTTCCACTGAATCTATGAAATCGGTAGAATGAAACAAGATTAAGTCAGGTTAAGTGGCACCTAAATCAGTCATACTGATATCCTTATAGGCATGGGTCAACCCGAATCAGGTAAATGATCTGAATCATAAATGGTTCACCACAATGACCAGGTGAGAGAGATCGATGGGAGGGATATGCCATTAACTCGTTAAAGACGCATCAATACGAGTAGCTCCCAATTAAAAACCATTCGATCATTGATCCTAGAGCAACTTGCCATCCCACCTTGACATCATATGGTTAACCAATTCTGATTTGACTATCTAATAGATTCATACTCAACTACGGAGCCTAATCTACTTTCATTTGGTTTAATCAAAGAGAAGGACTTGATCAACTACAACTATTGTTTGATTTAGAGCATTCTTAACCTAATCTAATTAGATTTGAACAAATACTCTTTTAGTCCAGTTGATTTAAACCTTAGAGTCTAACCCTTTATGGACCCGATTTAGCTAACCTAAATGATTAAATATATTTCATGTTAACATGTCATATATTTCAATCAAGCATAATGTTACTACTCATAATTCCTATATTTAGATCATATCTAAAAAAAATTTATGAACTAATATTTGACATTCAAATAAAACTCTCATAAATATTTGTATGTTTTATAACATAGACATCATACCATCATATATCATATCTATGTTTTTATACTAAACATGCAAATATTATGGTTTTATACAACATCAATATGTATCAAATATAAAATATCTTTTGAGAGTGTGTGTAATCTATGTTTTGATGCCAAAGCACAATTTAAATTTTCTTTAAACAAAGCATCAACGATAAAACAATCGCACGGTAATATGTCACAGAATACCTCATTGAATGGGTAATTCGGATTTTCAATCCACCTGTGACCATATGGCCTTGTGATAAGTTTTAGCCATAATTACATAATTAATGAGAATATTAATTTACATGCAATAAATTAGATTATTAACGAAACCATGGCTCTGATACCATTTGTAGGGAGAAATAGTCTCCAAGGCATGCATATTTTTAAAAAATTGATAACTATTATCATTGCGGAAATTAAAAGATTACATATTAATCTATCTAATATGCATCAAGATCATATCTTTGCCTATATATTCAGGGTCATTTGATCTAAAATATGCATATAAAACATCAAGATCATATCTTGATCTTCAAGATGACTAGTCACACTATTATCTTGAAGCATGCCTTAAGATCTAGGGATCAAATCACTTACCTTAAGAACAGTAGGTAAATCCTTATTGCTCTGCAGCCGTTCAATCGTTCGGCCTCTAGTATCGTCCACGCGAAGCCTCGAATGATCAGATTTTCGGGAGTGCTAGCTCGCAGAAAAATAGCTTTGCTGATCTTGAATCCCCTCATTTGAATCTTCCTCCAAGATCCACCAGGCTTCCGCTAACACCAGAATCACCAGGATTTTCTATTCTAACATTTTAGAATTACAATCCACGATAATTTAGAATTACAATCCATGACAAATCGTGTATTGTTGTTCTATTTTTGTTCTGTGTTCTCTGGTGAGGGAATGCCCTCTATTTATAGATTTAGCCTTGACATTTAATTCTGACATTTAAGAATCCGTCGTTTGGCAAAAGCGAAGAGACTCCGAAGGCGCGGCGCTTGGTTTAATTTCGATGTTCGAAGAAAACCAAGGAGTCGCGGTGTTTGGTTTAGTTCCGTCGTTCGGAGAAAACCAAAGAGACGAGGGATAAATCCGACGTTCGGTAAATAAATGTCATGCATTAAATTCTATCTTATGAGATGAGATTTTAGCCATCTCATCATATGAGATCCATATTCGAGAGGTTTGGGTTCTGATCTGAATTTATTTAACTTAACCCACATAGATCATGGTCCAAGCCCAAATCAAATTTGGCTAGTCCTGAATCTATTTAAATTCAAATCAAGTCTAATTTCAAATCAATATTTAAAATTGATTTTTCCTTCTAATAGACATAAACCAAATTGAATCTTATTCAATTGTACTTAACCCAATTGAGATAATTCAATCAATCAAATTGATTAATTAAATCATATACGATTCTCAATCGTTGATCAGCAAATAGATCATCCTAAGAAACTTCTATGCGTGTGACTCTCTAGGTTCGAACCTAAGCCGGTAGCATAGAAACAACTTTCTATACTAATCGATGTGCCCATCTAGCAATGGAACTCGATGTCCGGATAGGTCGAAGAGTTGCCAAGCAAACTCAAGAACCCTAAGAAACAGTTGCCGTATAATTCATCCTCTTGACCACAAATGCTAAGGATGGCTTGAGAGCTTGTCAACTCTAAATAGCAAATCCATAAAATGATTTCAACTTTAGTGATCATGTGACTTTCACATGAAGTGCCTTGGCCAAGGTCTTGCTAAATTGAAACACAAGCATTTCTCCTTTTAATGGGATAGGTCAAATTCCATCTTGATCCACAACTGACTACCACAAGTACTTGACTGCACCCAGTAACCTTTCGTAGCTGGATTAGAAATCCAGGTGGTCCGACACCTAAGTACAATGAGTTGCTTGTAAGCCACTGGTTGTGATCTTCAGGTCTGAAGGATACTTATACCTATATCTTCTCGGATTAACTCTTGACAGCAGAGTATCCAGAAATGAGTCACGTTCGGTGAAATGTACTCCTACACTTTCACCTGTATGTCATACCAGTGTCTCTACACTCCTTGGTTAAGAGGATAACTAACAAATATGATATACAACATCCTATAATTGATAGTACTATGGCCCTGTCATAGTATATCATTTGGTCGCGAACTCTTTTAAGGACCTTCTAAGATAAATCCTCCTTTATCGTGAGGAAGATCCTAAGGGCTTCATTACTTTCAGGAGTATTAAGAAGATGTTCTTGTAATGAATAAACTGCCAAATAACTTTTATTAATATATCAATTTATATACAATTTATATCAGTACAATCATCAAATGATTGGCTTTAGGATACAATTCCCAACAGTGATTACCCACCAGCTCAATGTCAAGCCGGAGTGCCAACCCATTCGGCAGAAGAAGAGGAGCTTCGCACCTGACAGACAGAAGGCCGTGGACGAGGAGGTGCGAAAGCTGTTGGCAATCGGTCACGTCCGTGAGGTGCACTACCCCGACTGGCTTGCGAATGTTGTGATGGTTCGCAAGGCCAGCAGGAGCTAGAGGATGTACGTAGACTTCACCGATCTCAATAAGGCGTGCCCCAAAGACAGCTTCCCATTGCCCCGGATCGACCAGCTAGTGGACGCTACGTCCGGATACGAAACTCTCAGCTTCATGGATGCATTCTCGGGGTATAACCAGATAAGAATGGACCCGACTGATGAAGAGGCCACCTCCTTTATTACTGAAAAAGGGATTTACTGCTATAAGGTGATGCCGTTTGGGCTAAAGAATGCCGGGGCCACCTATCAAAGGTTGATGAATAAGGTCTTTGAGGACCAGATTGGGCGTAACATGAAGGTGTACGTGGATGATATGCTGACCAAGAGCACCAATGCTGCTGACCACATCGCCGATCTCGCCGAGACTTTCAACAACCTGCGCCGATACCGAATGAGGCTGAACCCCCGCAAGTGTGCCTTCAGGGTGGTGGTAGGCAAGTTTTTGGGCTTTGTGGTGACTCAGCAGGGGATCAAAGCCAATCCCAACAAGATCCGGGCCATCTTGGATATGAGGCCCCCAGCTAATAAAAAGGAGGTGCGATGCCTAATCGGGAAGGTGGCGGCCTTGAGTCGCTTCATGTCAAGATCGGCAGAAAGGTGCCTGCCCTTCTTTAAGGCATTGCGCAAGGTCAACAGCTTCGAGTGGACAAAGGAGTGTCAGGATTCCTTTGAAGAGTTGAAGCAATTTTTATCCACTCCCCCGCTGTTGTCCAAGCCGAGGGGTGGGGAGGAGCTCTTCCTGTATCTCGCAGCCTCCCCCGAGGCCGTCAGTTCTGTGCTCGTGCGTATGGATGCCGACGGAGTGCAGAAGTCGGTCTACTATACCAGCAAGGTACTTCATGATGCCGAGACCAGATATTCTAGGACCAAGAAGATTGTCTTCGCCCTGGTGGTCTTTGCCCAACGCTTCCGACCCTACTTCCAAGCTCATCCCATCGTGGTGCTCACGGACCAACCTCTTTGGACCATCTTGTCCCGTCCTGACACCTCTGGTCGACTAGCCAAGTGGGCCATCAAACTGAGTGAGTTTGACTTGTCTATCCAGCCAAGGTTTGCCATGAAGTCCCAAGTATTGGCTGATTTTTTGGTCGAGTGCACTTGGGCCGAGGAGTGTTCGGAGGAATCGTGTCCGAAGGCGCGCATGGAGTCCTCCTCGGCCGAGGAAGCAGGAAAGGAAGAATGGATCTTGCATGTGGACGGAGTAGCAAATTCTCAGGGAAGCAGAGCCGGGCTCATCCTCGCGAGTCCCGAGGGGGAGGTGGTGGAGTATGCCCTTTGGTTTCTGTTTCCAGCCACTAATAATCAGGCGGAATATGAAGCCCTATTGGTAGGGATGAAGCTGGCCGGGGAGCTTGGTGCGGATCGTCTGAGGGCCTTCACGGACTCCAAGCTTGTCTCCGGACAGGTTGCTGGGGAATACAAAGCCAGAGACCCGACTATGTCCCATTACCTGAGCAAGGTGCAATCCCAAGCCTCTCGGTTCTCTTACTTTCGTGTCAGCTATATCCCCCGGGTGGAGAATGCTAGGGCCGATGCGCTGTCCCGTTTGGCCACCTCGGACGATGGGACCCTAGAAAGGACATATGTGGAGCACCTGCAGACCCCAAGCATTGAAGCTACGGATGAAGCACTACCGGTCGAGCAAGGGCCCTCCTGGATGGATGCCTACGTTCGATATTTGACCGACGGCACTCTCCCCGAAGACCCCGCTAAGGCCAGACTACTCAGGCGGTGGGCCCCGAAGTTTCTGATGATGGACGGGAAGCTTTATCGAAGATCATTTTCTTACCCGATCCTCAAGTGCGTCGGACCAGCCGAAGCAGACTACATCTTGCGGGAAATTCATGAGGGCATCTGCGGGAGTCATCTGGGGGGCAGAGCCCTAGCTTACAAGGCCCTACGACAGGGGTATTACTGGCTGATCATGAGGGAAGACATGGCCGAGCTTGTCAAGAAGTGTGATAGCTGCCAGCGCCACGCCAATATTTAGGGACAGCCGACATCTCAGCTGACCCTCCTGGCGGCGCCTTGGCCCTTCGCCCAGTGGGGTATGGACATCTTGGGACCATTCCCTTCAGCCTTCGGACAGCGTAAGTTCCTCCTGGTGGCCATCGATCACTTCACCAAGTGGATTGAGGCTGAAGCCCTTGCTAAGATCACTGAGAGCAAGGTGAGATCCTTCTTTTGGAAGTCTATCATATGCCGGTTCAGACTACCACACACTCTGGTCACCGACAATGGCCGGTAGTTCGACAATGCACCCTTCCGAGGATTCTGCACCGAACTGGGCATCCATCAGAGATTCACTTCTGTCGGACACCCTCAGACCAACGGAACGGCCGAGGTAACCAATCGCATCATTCTCCAAGGACTGAGAACCCGACTGGATAATTGCAAGTGACGGTGGGTGGAGGAGCTCCACAATGTGCTATGGGCATACCATACAACGCCACGAGCCCCCACCGGAGAGACCCCATTCAGCCTTGTCTTTGGGTCCGAGGCTGTCATTCCGGTGGAGATAGGCTCCCCGAGTCCTTGGGTAGAGTCATAGTGAGGAAGACAACCCGGACCGGCTGCGGACCAACCTCGACCTGGTGGAGGAGGTGCAAGATCGAGCGTGGCTCGGATGGCAGTCTACCGACAACGAGCTGCCAAGTATTACAACGCCCGCGTGCGCCCCAAGACTTTCCTACCGGGAGACCTGATCCTTCGACAAGCCGAAGTCTCGAAGCCGACGGAAGGAGGCAAGCTAGCTCTGAACTGGGAGGGGGCCTACCGGATCATCGAAGCACTCCGTCATGGAGCATACAAGATTGAAGAGCTGGATGGAAGGCTGCTCCTCCGGACGTGGAATGCTGACAACCTTCGTCGATATTATCAGTAGTGCATTTCCTTCTTACATTAAATACTATGCCTGTATTCTTTTGGGTTTTCGCCCCTCATTTCATATTAATAAACTTGAGTTCTAGTATCTTAGTTTTTCAACCAAAAAGCCCTGGGCCAGCCAGGCACAAAGCCCAGTATACCACTGGCAGAGCGATGTGCCATCGGCTCTCAACAACAAGCCCGACCACGGTCAGCAACTAAAGCCCGAGGCTAGCTCGGCACCTAAAGCCCTAGGCCAGCCAGGCACAAAGCCCAGTGTACCACTGGCAGAGCGATGTACCATCGGCTCTTAACAACAAGCCCAACCCCAGTCGACAACTAAAGCCCAAGGCCAGCTCGGCACCTAAAGCCCTGGGCCAGCCAGGCAAAAAGCCCTGGGCCAGCCAGGCACAAAGCCCAGTGTACCACTGGCAGAGCGATGTACCATCGGCTCTCAACAACAAGCCCGACCCCGGTCGGCAACTAAAGCCCGAGGCCAGCTCGGCATCTAAAGCCTTGGGCCAGCTAGGTAAAAAGCCCTGGGCTAGCCAGGCACAAAGACCAGTGTACCACTGGTGTTGAGAAATTTGGGAAATTGTATTTACCCCAACTTTATTGATTTTGATGATTTCCAAAAGCCACGAGTATTTTAAAAGAAACAATGAGTTTATTTATCAAAAACCTTGAGCTTATTCAAAATGGAAGCAATGGACTCTCAATGTTCAAATTCACTGAGTTATGAATCATTTTTGAAAAAAAAGTTTCAAGCTCTATATTTAATATTTCAAAGAGGAATTTTTTCACGATATATTTCATTCAATGATTTCTTGAAACATGTCTTGAATTCATACTTAATTTCATATTTACTGTATTCAAGTCAAAATATCATTTAAATTTATTCTGGGACGAATTTAAAAGTCAATCAGAATAATATCTGACTTTTGATACGTTCCGGAGCCGACTCTAGAGTTTCAGAGTCGACTCCTGTAAGTAACTATGATTTCTGATTTTCTCGAGTCGACCCTTGGTTTTCAAGAGTCGACCCCTGACTCTGTGCGAGCCGACTCCTGTCTGTGTGAGTCGACTCCGCTCAAACAACAGAAACCATATTTTTTGAGCACTTCTCGAGTCGACTCCCCATTTTCTTCGAGTCGACTCCCGACTATCAGGAGCCGACACTTTGGTTTTTCGCGAGTCGACCCTCTAACGTTTGAAATATTTCTATTTTTAGTAATCGACTTCGAGCCGACTCCCACAAAGCTCGAGTCGACTCCGCGAATTCTGGGCGCGATTTTTCATGATGACACATCAGCCCCAACGGTAAGATTTTCAAATAACAGCTATTTTTCTGTGTTTTTAACGGATATATTTTTGCAGAATCTATAAATAGAGGAGCTCTTTTCAAATCAAGAGGAAGAATAGAAAATCAAAAAGAGAGATTACTGCCTTATCCAAAAAGAGGGAAAAACAGAGCATTATTGAAAAAATCCTTTAGCTTGAAATAGAGTGATTCAAAAGGAGCGAAATCAAAGAGGAAGTTCCGTCTGCTCCATCTCATCAATCCACAAGAGTCAAAAGAAGATCCACAAGCTTTTCAAAGATTAAATCGAAGGATTTCAACATTCAACAAAAGGAGAAAAAGCTTCATCTCAACTCCAAAGTTCTCAAACGGTCAAGAATCTTGCTGAGGCCGGATTCAATACTTCAAGAGGAGTTAAAGAGGAGAAGGAAGAAAGCCAAAGCCACAACCATCTGCAATCTTATCAGGCTTTTCTTACCCTTTTATACTTTATTTGTATATTCACTCAAGGGGAGCATTTAAATATTTAAACTCTGTTATTATTGGTTGTTTGCTGATTCAATCAGTGGATTGAATCAGTGGAGGTTATTATACCTCGTTGCAAGCCGGAGTGCTTGTGTTTGGGTTAGTTGTGAGCCCGTGAAAAACAACGTGTAGGGTTTTGTGCTGGTAAGCCCGTGTAAAATCGGCTGGGTTCGTTGTGCACCCGGGAAAACAACAAGGTTGAGTTGTGAGCCTAGAAAACAACTCGGCTGTAATCTGAAGAGATTATAGTGTGGACCCAAGTGAATCTTGGGAGTGGACGTAGGTGTTGATTGCACCGAACCACTATAAAATTATCTTGTGTTTGCCGTGCTATATTTTCTCTCTCTATCTCTCTTTATTTGCTTGTGTATTGATTTAAGTTAGCCTCTCACTTGCACATCTTGCTAACTAATCAACTAAAGTTAAAAAGACTTAAATTTTTAAGAACCCAATTCACCCCCCCCCCTCTTGGGTTGCCATCTGGGCCAACAATTGGTATCAGAGCAAGTGCTCATTTAGAATTTGATCTCACGATCAAGGGCTAAAGATCCTTATGGCAACACAAAGTGGTTCATGTTTTGCTGAAGGTCATTCTACGAATCGACCTTCTTTATTTAATGGAACCAACTATTCATATTGAAAAGCTAGAATGAGAATATTCATTCAAGCTTCTGACTATGAATTGTGGGAAGTAATAATAAATGGACCTAGTACACCCACACACGTAATAGATGGCACTATTGTTCCTAAGCCCGAAAGGGATTGGAATGATAATGATAGGAGAATGGCACAACTAAATGCTAAAGCCATTAACATTTTGTATTGTTCCTTAGACTCTAATGAATTCAACCGAATCTCAACATGTAATTCCGCAAAAGAAATTTGGGATAGGTTGGAAATAACTCATGAAGGAACAAACCAAGTAAAAGAATCAAAGATAAATATTTTGGTTCATAAATATGAATTATTTACTATGGAACAAAATGAAACCATCACATGCATGTTCACTAGATTCACTGATATTGTGAATGGTTTAAAAAGTCTTGGAAAAGTTTATACTAACTCTGAGCTTGTTCGCAAAATTCTTAGGTCACTTCCAAGGACTTGGGAAGCCAAGGTGACCGCCATACAAGAAGCCAAAGATCTGAACATCCTACCATTGGAAGAGCTTCTTGGTTCGCTGATGACTCATGAGCTTCAAGTTAGACAACATGTCAATGAGGATGAGTCAAGAAAGAAGAAGACCATTGCCCTCAAAGCTACGGAAAAGGAATTAAGCAGCAGCGATGATGAAGAGGATGATGATGATGAGACAGCCCTCCTTGCAAGGAAATTCAAGAAGTTTATGCAAAGAAGGAGGCCCTTCCACAAAAAGAGATTTGTTTCAAAAATGGAAGGAGAAAAAGAAAAGGATAAGAAAAAGGAAAAGGACAAAGAGAAAGAACCCTTAGTATGTTATGAATGTAAAAAGCCAGGGCATTTTAGATATGACTGTCCTTTACTTAAGAAGGCCTACAAGAAAAAGAAAAAGGCCTACATGGCAACTTGGACTGACAGTGAAGAGTCTTCTTCCGAAGAAGAAGAACAGAAAGAAGTTGCTAATGTTTGCTTCATGGCGGACGACAACGAAGAGGTAAGTACCGAAACCCCCGATGATGAATTTATATTTGATGAAATGTTTGAAGCTTTCAATGAATTGATGATTGATTTCAAAACTTTGAAAAAGAAACACAAATCCTTGAAAACTGAAAACTTAAATTTAATTAAAGAGAAAAATGAATTAAATCTTGTAGTTAAAGATGTAAAAGATAAAATAGAAACACTTTTTAATGAAAAGAATGATTGTGTTCATAAGATTGATTTGGTAAAATCTGAAAATAAAAATCTAATTAAAGAAAAAGAATCAATCTCTAATGAAAATAATTTTCTTAAGAAAGATGTTAAAAAGTATAAAGATATTGTTGAGAAATTTACTCTAAGCTCAACTAAACTAAATATGATTTTGGAAAGTCAAAAAGCAGTTTTTGACAAAGCAGGTTTAGGGTATAACACATTTAGAAAGCAAAAATTATTGAAAAATATTTTTATAAAAGGTAACCAAAGTAATATTACTTGTTTTAAATGTAATCAAAAAGGACATAAATCTTTTGAGTGCAAAACAATAAGTAATAATGAAAAGTTAAATGTTAAAGCAAAGAAAATTTGGGTTCCGAAAGGAACAATTTTTATTGCTACTAACCATGAAGGACCCAAGAAAGCTTGGGTACCTAAACATAAAGTTTGATTATATTGCAGGAATGTCTTGTAGCCAAAAGATCAAAGAAAAAGTGGTACCTTGATAGTGGCTGCTCAAGACATATGACGGGTGACAAAGAGGAATTCATCACCCTAGAAGAAAAGAAAGGTGGAGTTGTGACGTTTGGCGATAACGGTAAAGGTCAAATTATGGGCCTTGGTAAAGTTCGCATAACTCCATCTACATTTATTGATAATGTACTTTATGTTGATGGTTTGAAGTATAATCTAATTAGTATAAGCCAATTGTGTGATAAAAACTTCAATGTTTCATTTAAGTCTTCTATGTGCATTGTAACTAATTCTATTGATAATAGCATTGTTTTTACTGGTTATAGACATGGCAATGTGTACTTAGTTGACTTAGACAAATTATCTGAAAGTAGTCATTGCCTAATTGCTGACAATGCTAATATAAATAAAATTAGTTGGTTGTGGCATCGTAGATTAGGTCATGCAAGCACACACCTTATTTCAAAATTAATTAAAATGGATTTAGTTAAGGGATTACCTAAACTAGTTTTTGAAAATAATAAAATATGTGATGCATGTCAATTTGGAAAACAAACTAGAAGTTCTTTCAAATCTAAAAATGTTGTTTCAACTTCTAGGGCTTTAGAACTACTTCACATGGACCTTTTTGGACCAACTAGAACCACAAGTCTAAGAGGAAAGAAATATGGTCTAGTGATTGTAGATGATTATTCTAGATATACTTGGGTAATGTTTTTAGCTCACAAAGATGAGACTTTCTCGATATTTCTGAAATTCTTCAAGAAAGTCACAAATGAGAAAAACACTACCATAGTATCTCTAAGAAGTGATCATGGAACTGAATTTGAAAATCACTTATTTGAAAATTTCTGCACTGAAAATGGAATTAATCATAATTTTTCAGCCCCTAGGACTCCACGGCAAAATGGTGTAGTTGAAAGGAAGAATAGGACTCTAGAAGACATGGCCCGTACCATGCTATGCGAAAGTAACCTACCAAAGTACTTTTGGGCGAAAGCTATTAACACAGCATGCTACATCTTAAATAGAGCATTAATAAGACCAATATTAAAGAAAACACCTTATGAATTATGGAATGAAAGAAAACCAAATATAAAATACTTTCATGCATTTGGATGTAAATGTTTCATTCATAATAATGGTAAAAACAACTTAGAAAAATTTGATGCTAAATCTGAAGAAGAAATATTCTTAGGATATTCAACAACTAGTAAAGCTTATAGAGTATTTAACAAGAAAACATTAGTAGTTGAAGAATCCATTCATATAGTTTTCGATGAGTCTTTAGCATCTAGTTCTAAAAAGCTTGATGATGAGGAAGATACAAACATAATTGAAAAAGATCTTGAAAAACTTAATATTGAAGTATCTTCAGATCATGAGCAAGAAGCTAAAGATAATGATTCACATAAGGACGATGATGTCAATATTGATCATAATGATATAGATCTTCCAAGAGACTGGAGATATGCTCATAGTCATCATAAGGAATTGATTATAGGTGATCCATCTCAAGGAATAAGAACTAGATCATATATGAGAAATATTAGTAATCATCTTGCATTCGTATCACAAATTGAACCCAAAACTATTGAAGAAGCTGAAAAAGATAATAATTGGATGTTAGCAATGCAAGAAGAATTAAATCAATTTACAAGGAATAATGTATGGACTTTAGTTGAAAGACCTAAAAATCATTCAGTAATAGGATCAAAATGGGTTTTTAGAAACAAATTAGATGAAAATGGCATAGTAATTAGAAACAAGGCTAGGTTGGTTGCAAAAGGATATAATCAAGAGGAAGGTATTGATTTTGATGAAACCTTTGCACCAGTAGCTAGATTAGAAGCCATTAGGCTATTACTTGCATTTGCATGTCATATGAACTTCAACTTATTTCAAATGGATGTTAAAAGCGCATTTTTAAATGGTTTTATAAATGAAGAAGTTTATGTAGAACAACCACCAGGTTTTGAAAATCATGAATTTTCAAATCATATTTTTAAATTGCACAAAGCTTTATATGGTTTGAAACAAGCACCTAGAGCTTGGTATGATAGATTAAGTAAATTCTTAATTGAAAATGATTTTACAAGAGGAAATGTTGATAAAACTTTGTTTTTGAAAAGAAAAAGTAAAGATTTACTTGTAGTACAAATATACGTTGATGACATTATTTTTGGTGCTACTAACGATTCTCTATGTCAAGAATTTGCCAAGTTGATGCAGGGAGAATTCGAGATGAGCATGATGGGAGAACTCAACTTCTTCCTTGGACTCCAAATCAAACAATGCAAAGAGGGAATATTCATCAACCAAACAAAATACACAAGAGAAATCCTAAAGAAGTTTGGTATGGAATCAATGAAACCCCTCGGAACACCAATGAGTCCTTCATGCAAGCTGGACAAAGATGAAGAAGGTAAAAAGGTTGATCAAAAGTATTATCGAGGTATTATCGGATCCCTTCTTTATTTAACCGCAAGTAGACCAGACATTATGTTTGCTGTATGTTTATGTGCTAGATTTCAATCTGAACCTAAAGAATCATATTTAATAGCTGTTAAAAGAATTTTAAGATACTTAAATGGAACGAAAAATGTAGGTTTATGGTATTCTAGAGACTCAACTTTAAACCTAATTGCATACTCAGATTCTGATTATGCTGGATGTAAACTAGATAGAAAAAGCACAAGTGGTGCATGCCATTTCTTAGGAAGTAACTTAATCACATGGTTTAGCAAAAAGCAAAATTCAGTTGCATTATTAACTACTGAAGCTGAATATGTAGCAGCTGGAAGTTGCTGTGCGCAAATCCTATGGATTAAGCGACAACTTGAAGACTATGGTATCACACTTGATAAAACACCCATAAGATGTGATAACACTAGCGCAATCAATTTAACTAAAAATCCAATTCAACATTCAAGGACAAAACATATAGAAATTAGATATCACTTTATAAGAGAGCATGTAACTAATGAAGAAATTTGTCTTGAATATGTTAATACTGAAGAACAACTAGCTGACATCTTTACAAAACCTTTAAGCGAAGAAAGATTTTGTTATCTTAGAGGAGAATTAGGGATTTGTGATCCTTTGGAATAGATTCTGAAACCCCTAAGGAAATGTATCTAGAGTTCTTTCAATTTCTCAAAATCTTAAGGAAATTTTATCTAGAACTCATATCAATTTGATCTCTCAAAATCCATGATTTTTAATCATACTCAAAGATCAATTTCCAGACTCATTTCAGATTCTCTGAATCTTTATTCGTTTTTCTTCTGAAATGGTCTAGGAGCCGACTCGGACAGGATCGGAGTCGACCCCTGTTTCTATTGAAACTCGGGAGCCGACCCCCGCTCTGCGCGAGTCGACTCGATGTCGGGTCCGTGCTCAGTGACTAGTCGGGAGCCGACTCCACACTTTGCGCGAGTCGACTCGACGTGGTCCCAGTTTGATTATCTAGGGCACAAGTCGACCCCACGGACATTTCATTCACTTCAAAATCATTCCAAACTCTCTCCAGAGCCTTCCCAAACCCTCCAAAACTCCAAAAACCTCTGATTAATCACTCCATTGAGATCTGTGGCACCTAAAACCCGTGGAGCTAGCAGTAGTGGAACCGGATTGAAGAGGAAACGAACTGTTCGACGACCCATTCACGAGCCGTCTCTGGATTCGTCCTCTACCCCTTCTCCGAGTGATTCTCCTGCTCCAGCTACCACTCTTCAGGTAGATCACTTTGCCAGTAGAGTTATCACAACAGGTAGAAAGGTTGATTTTGAGTTGTTTGAGAATGAAGGCTTTATAATAGGTAGGCAGTTGATTGAGATGGGATTTGAGAAAATATGTTCACTGGACTGTCCCACGTACCCTGCTCTAGTTAAGGAGTTTTACAAAAATTTGACCAGAGGAGATGATGGTTTAGTGAGCGTAGTGAGAGGCATTGGTCTGAACATCACTTCCACTATTCTATCTAGATTGTTAAGTTTACCCCTGTCTGGACCATCCACCTTTGCCCCAGAGGATAGATCTCCAGCCCTCACAAGACTATTGAACAGAAATTTTGAGGGATTTGAAGAAGTTTTTGCTAGTCAGTTACCTTTGGAGCTGAGATTACTTCACAACATTTGCAGCAGAATTTTGTTTCCCAAGACCGGCAGATTCGACTATGTATCTGAGAGAGATATTTTTATTATGGATGCTGTTGTCTCTGGGAAGCCTATTAATCTACCTCGGATGATCATATGGTACATTGCCGATTGTGGTGGGAAGAAGAAGTCAAGTTTGCCCTATGGCATGGTTCTAACGAAGCTATTTCAAAGCCAAGGGATTGCATTTGGTGATAGTGAGCCGAAAAAGGAACTAAGGCATACTGATTTTTACTCTTTGGCTACTATACATCGAATGGGGTTTGTTAAGAGGAATGGAAGTTGGGAGAGAAAGAATATTACTGAGGATAGAGCTATAGATGCTGAGGCCCCGGACCTTCTGTGAGACATTCATCACCTGAGCCTCCTCAGAGCTCGTCTATTCCAGATTCTGTTCCAGCTCCTGCCCCTGATTCTACCCCTGCTCCTGCTATTGCTCCTGCTCAGACTTCTACATTATCATCTGTTAGCTTTTCTGATGTGCAGTTAGATCAGCTTAGATCCTTATTCAAATCTGAGATAAGTGAGCATGAAAATAGACTGAAAAATGAATTTGATGAAAAGTTTATGAATTTAAAGGAAGCCTTGTATTCACTTAGTGATCGGGTTGCATCGATTGAATCTACTCTTAGTTCATCCTCCAGCTCCTTAAGTAAAGACTTGAAGAATATTTTTGGTGAACTTAAGGATATCTGCGGTGACTCAGAGACCTATTCCCAATGCAACGCCGAGCTTCAGGATAAAATTACATCTGCTTGTACTTTTGTTGATAATAAGCTTAAAGATTATGTTAGACTTCAATGTGAAGGAATGAGCAGATAGTTGATCACTTGAATAGGATTACAAGAAGAAACTTTTGATTTTTATGTAATCTCCTTTTGATGTAATCAAGTTTACTTTTAATGTAATGAGCATGTTTACATTTTCTTGTAATATCATTTTGAAGTAATGAGAAAGTTTGATGCTTTACTTATGTACATTTCAATTGTGAGTATCTTTGAATATCTTGAATGATTATCCTCAATTGATAATTTGAATGGTAAAAGATAAAGAATGATATTGATATAAGTAGTTAATCAATTTTCCTAACCTTTTTGTTGATTACAAAAAAGGGGGAGAGATTTTATTCAATCGTATATGCTTTCAAAGAGTTAATTTAAGTAAAAAGGAGAGATAACTAAGTTATCATTATGCTTAATGTTTAAAAAGGGAAAAATTATTTACTTGAACTTAACAATTAAAAATTCTGAATGATTTACAAAATTGAGTTTCATAGGGGGAGCTATCTCATTTAGGGGGAGCCTCTCAATGAACATAAAAATTGATTTTGAGTTCAAAAAATTTTTTTTAATACAAACATGCATATACTCAATGTTTTTGTCATCATCAAAAAGGGGGAGATTGTTGAGAAATTTGAGAAATTGTATTTACCCCAACTTTATTGATTTTGATGATTCCAAAAGCCACAAGTATTTTAAAAGAAACAATGAGTTTATTTATCAAAAACCTTGAGCTTATTCAAAATGAAAGCAATGGACTCTCAATGTTCAAATTCACTGAGTTATGAATCATTTTTGAAAAAGAAGTTTCAAGCTCTATATTTAATATTTCAAAGAGGAATTTTTACACGATATATTTCATTCAATGATTTCTTGAAACATGTCTTGAATTCATACTTAATGTCATATTTACTGTATTCAAGTCAAAATATCATTTAAATTTATTCTGGGACGAATTTAAAAGTAAATCAGAATAATATCTGACTTTTGATACGTTTCGGAGCCGACTCTAGAGTTTCAGAGTCAACTCCTGTAAGTAACTGTGATTTCTGATTTTCTCGAGTCGACCCTTGGTTTTCAAGAGTCGACCCCTGACTCTGTGCGAGCCGACTCCTGTCTGTGCGAGTCGACTCCACTCAAACAATAGAAACCATGTTTTTTGAGCACTTCTCGAGTCGACTCCCCATTTTCTTCGAGTCGACTCCCGACTATCAGGAGCCGACACTTTGGTTTTTCGCGAGTCGACCCTCTAACGTTTGAAATGTTTCTATTTTTAGTAATCGACTTCGAGCCGACTCCCACAAAGCTCGAGTCGACTCCGCGAATTCTGGGCGCGATTTTTCACGATGACACATCAGCCCCAACGGTAAGATTTTCAAATAATGGCTATTTTTCTGTGTTTCTAACAGATATATTTTTGCAGAATCTATAAATAGAGGAGCTCTTTTCAAATCAAGAGGAAGAATAGAAAATCAAAAAGAGAGATTACTGCCTTATCCAAAAAGAGGGAAAAACAGAGCATTATTGAAAAAATCCTCTAGCTTGAAATAGAGTGATTCAAAAGGAGCGAAATCAAAGAGGAAGTTCCGTCTGCTCCATCTCATCAATCCACAAGAGTCAAAAGAAGATCCACAAGCTTTTCAAAGATTAAATCGAAGGATTTTCAACATTCAACAAAAGGAGAAAAAGCTTCATCTCAACTCCAAAGTTCTCAAACGGTCAAGAATCTTGCTGAGGCCGGATTCAATACTTCAAGAGGAGTTAAAGAGGAGAAGGAAGAAAGCCAAAGCCACAACCATCTGCAATCTTATCAGGCTTTTCTTACCCTTTTATACTTTATTTGTATATTCGCTCAAGAGGAGCATTTAAATATTTAAACTCTGTTATTATTGGTTGTTTGCTGATTCAATCAGTGGATTGAATCAGTGGAGGTTATTATACCTCGTTGCAAGCCAGAGTGCTTGTGTTTGGGTTAGTTGTGAGCCCATGAAAAATAACGTGTAGGGTTTTGTGCTGGTAAGCCCGTGTAAAACCGGCTGGGTTCGTTGTGCACCCGGGAAAACAACAAGGTTGAGTTGTGAGCCTAGAAAACAACTCGGCTGTAATCTGAAGAGATTATAGTGTGGACCCAAGTGAATCTTGGGAGTGGACGTAGGTGTTGATTGCACCGAACCACTATAAAATTATCTTGTGTTTGTCGTGCTATATTTTCTCTCTCTATCTCTCTTTATTTGCTTGTGTATTGATTTAAGTTAGCCTCTCACTTGCACATCTTGCTAACTAATCAACTAAAGTTAAAAAGACTTAAATTTTTAAGAACCCAATTCACCCCCCCCTCTTGGGTTGCCATCTGGGCCAACAACTGGCAGAGCGATGTACCATTGGCTCTCAACAACAAGCCAGACCCTAGTCGGCAACTAAAGCCCGAGGCCAGCTCGGCACCTAAAGCCCTGGGCCAGCTAGACAAAAAGCCTTGGGCCAGCCAGGCACAAAGCCCAGTGTACCACTGGCAGAGCGATGTACCATCGGCTCTCAACAACAAGCCCGACCCCGGTCGGCAACTAAAGCCCAAGGCCAACTCGGCACCTAAAGCCCTGGGCCAGCCAGGAAAAAAGCCCTGGGCCAGCTAGGCACAAAGCCCAGTGTACCACTGGCAGAGCGATGTACCATCGGCTCTCAACAACAAGCCCGACCACGGTCGGCAACTAAAGCCCGAGGCAAGCTCGGCACCTAAAGCCCTGGGCCAGCCACGCACAAAGCCCAGTGTACCACTGGCAGAGCGATGTACCATCGGCTCTCAACAACAAGCCCAACCCCGGTCGGCAACTAAAGCCCAAGGCTAGCTCGGCACCTAAAGCCTTGGGCCAGCCAGGCAAAAAGCCCTGGGCTAACTAGGCACAAAGCTTAGTGTACCACTGGTAGAGAGATGTACCATCGACTTTCAACAACAAGCCCGACCCCAGTCGGCAACTAAAGCCCGAGGCCAGCTCGACACCTAATGCCCTGGGCCAGCCAGGCACAAAGCCCAGTGTACCACTGGCAGAGCGATGTACCATCGGCTCTCAACAACAAGCCCTACCTCGGTCGGCAACTAAAGCCCGAGGCCAGCTTGGCACCTAAAGCCCTGGGCCATCTAGGCAAAAAGCCCTTGGCTAGCCAGGCACAAAGCCCAGTGTACCACTGGCAGAGCGATGTACCATCGGCTCTCAACAACAAGCCCGACCCCAGTCGGCAACTAAAACCCGAGGCCAGCTCGGAACCTAAAGCCCTAGGCCAGCCAGGCAAAAAGCCCTGGGCCAGCCAGGCACAAAGCCCAATGTACCACTAGCAGAGCGATGTACCATCGGCTCTCAACAACAAGCCCGACCTCGGTCGACAACTAAAGCCCGAGGCAAGCTCGGCACCTAAAGCCTTGGACCAGCCAGGCAAAAAGCCCTGGGCTAGCCAGGCACAAAGCCCAGTGTACCACTGGCAGAGTGATGTACCATCGGCTCTCAACAACAAGCCCGACCCCGGTCGGCAACTAAAGCCCAAGGCCATCTCGGCACCTAAAGCCTTGGGCCAGCCAGGCAAAATGCCCTGGGCTAGCCAGGCACAAAGCCCATGGTACCACTAGCAGAGCGATGTACCATCGGCTCTCAACAACAAGCCTGACCCCAGTTGGCAACTAAAGCCCGAGTCCAGCTCGGTACCTAAAGCCCTGGGCCAGCCAAGCAAAAAGCCCTGGTCTAGCTAGACATAAATCTCAATGTACCACTGGCAGAGCGATGTACCATCGGCTCTCAACAACAAGCCCAACCCCGGTCGGCAACTAAAGCCCGAGGCCAGCTCGGCACCTAAAGCCCTGAGCCAGCCAGGCAAAAAGCCCTGGACCAACCAGGCACAAAGCCCAGTGTACCACTGGCTGAGCGATGTACCATCAGCTCTCAACAACAAGCCCAACCCCGGTCGGCAACTAAACCCAAGGCCAGCTCGGCACCTAAAGCCCTGGGCCAGCCAGGCAAAAAGCCCTGGGCTAGCCAGGCACAAAGCCCAGTGTACTACTGGCAGAGTAATGTACCATCGGCTCTCAACAACAAGCCTGACCCTGGTCGGCAACTAAAGCTCGAGGCTAGCTCAGCACCTAAAGCCCTGGGCCAGCCAGGCACAAAGCCCAGTGTACCACTGGCCAAGCGATGTACCATTGGCTCTCAACAACAAGCCCGACCTCGGTCGGCAACTAAAGCCCGAGGCCAGCTTGGCACCTAAAGCCCTGGACCAGCCAGGCAAAGAGCCCTGGGCCAGCCAGGCACCAAGCCCAGTGTACCACTAGCAAAGCGGCATGCAATTGGCCCCTAGAAGCTCAAGTCTATCTCGGCCTTCCAAGTCCAATGCTCCTCCATCGATCCCTGGAAGTTCATCTTCCTCGACTCTTGGACTCGGTCCTACATGGCTAAGTCGAGGTTATTCGAGAATGAATTAAAGGTTGCTCCTCGGTACCGACGAAGCCCCTAAGGGTCCCACGTCGGCAGCCAAAGGACTTAGGGTAGAAGCTACAATTGGTTAAAGACAATTCTCATTGAACGAAAAATTGTACTTCATTTATTTGAAGTGTTTACAAAACACCTACCAAGTCGGACTTGCAAAAAAAAATGATGATGAAAAAAGTACAACTTAAAGTTCACGGCTCGGCCGGCGCAGGTTCGTCGTCATACGAGGCAACTTCGGAAAGACGCTCCGGCTCGACCTCAAGGGCCTGAGGAAGGTTCAGGTTTTGGGCGACTTTTTCCTTTCCACGCTGATACCCTTGGAGATATGCTTCCGCCAAAGCTTCGACTAGCTCATCCATAAAGCGCTCGGACGCCCTAAACTCTTCTATGGTCCTGGCAGCCCTGGCCTCAACAGCTGCCTCCACCTCGATAGCTTGAGCTTCTTTCTCCGTAGCTAGAGATGCCGCTACTGCCCTCTCAGCCTCTAGGGCATGACCCGCTTCCTCCTCGGCCTTCTTCGCCCTCTCCTTGGCCTCCTTCGCCCTCTCCTCGGCCTCGCCCACCCGATTCTCGGCCGCCTGGGTGACTGCGGTCAATTCTAAAATATGCAAGTCCCTTGTCGCGATGGCGCCTTCGGCCACCATCAGCTGACTGAGTGCTGCCCATAAATGGCTGGCCTTAGCCTCTGCTCGGCTCTCGGCCGCCTTTATCTCATCGGCCCAGGCAACCCTGGCCGACTCCAGGGCCCTTTCGGCCGCCTCAGCTCGAGCACGAGCCTCCTCGGCCTCCTGTCAGACCTCCCGTATGAGGGTCTTTCCCCCATGGACGGCCTCCCTTGTAACCGCCAGGGAGTTTGCAATCTGCATGTAAGCCTCATGTCAAAAAAAGGGAAAAGAAGAGGAAAAGGGAAATCTAAAGGCAAGGGGCTGCAAGACTACTTACTTTAACCAGGGCCGCGTAGGACTCTCAGAAGAACGCAGCCACATTCAATTGGCTAAGTTCTTCCTGGACCTCAGGCACAAGGACTGGTGAGATAAGCCGCTCCGCCCAGTGCCCATCGTTCAAAATGGAGTCCCGAGATGGCCTCGGCCTGACTCCATTTCTTCTAGCAGCCTCGGCGGTCTCAGACTGGCGTGTGGAGGGCTGCTTGCCGGTGTCTGCTCGGAGGGCGGACTTGCTGCCCCTGACGGTCCCTCACCTCAACTCCTTGTCGCCTCGGTGGGGGCTGGTCCGCTGGGAGCAGGGGGCTCCTCCACTATCGCAGGCTCCTTCGCTATCGTCGGCTCCTCCATGGCTGGCTCCTCTGTCGTTGCCCCCTCAGCCATCGTCCTTTCTGGTGGGGTATCAGCCGTTAGATCGATCTCCGGGGGGCCGGAGGCTCTTGCAGTGTGGGCGGTTCAGGCACCCGCACTGCCGGACGTTTCGGGGCTGGTGTTTGCTGCCCCTCGCTCGGCCCCTCCTAGGCCCTCTTCTTGGCGGCAGCCCTCATGAGTCTACGGGTTGGGACTTTCATGGCTGTATAGCATCAGTCAAGGTCAAAAAAAAAATGAAACAGGAAGACTTTGACTAAGTATGAGGGAGACTTACCACAGTGGGAGATGAGACTCGCCGACTGAAGGTTTTCCTCTATTAGAAGCAGGTTGTACTGAGGGATGTCGGTAGTCAACAACTGCCCTAATGCTTCTTTGTCTCTAGGAAGGACGGTGGAATTCATGTTACCTCGGAGGTCGGGGTCCCCCCACCGAGGCTAACCTCCTGGAGACAAAGAAAAATCGGGATTTTCATCCCTTGACGGAGGTAGAAAGAAGAAGCTAAAGGACTCAGCCGGGTTGGGGATGGAACAACCACCAACCCTTCTGAGCCTGAAGGATGTAGAAAGAGCGAAAGAGGGAGACTCGGGGGGTAACGTGGAGGTGATGGCAGAGGACGATGAAGGCACTAACGACCCGAAGGGAGTTCGGGACCGGTTGAGAAGGGGTCAAGGAGTAATAGTCAAGGAGGCTAATGAAAAAAGGAGGTAAGGGTAGGCGGAGACCCACTCTCAGGGAAATTTCATAAACGACCATTCAGCCGGGTCGAGAAGAAATCACTCAATCATCGGGAGTCGAGAGATAGAGCCCGATATCCTGGGGGATTTGATAACGGGCCCAGATGTTCGCCAAATCCTGGCCTGTTACCGTGGAGGCGACCCCCTCCGGGGATTTCGCCCCCACCCTCGAGGAGGTACTGACCTCCGTTCGGCATCTCCTCGATGGGGCCCTGCCAGCCACCGTCGGGCGTCTCCCTGCGGGAGCCTCACCGGAAACCTGCCGCCAGGCCAGAGGGACGCGGTCCTCCGAATCAGAGGACCACTCAAGAGAAGGAAAAGGAGAAGAGGGAGGAGAAGGAGAAGCTCGAGGCCTCTCGGAAGAAGAACGATCCTCTAGATCGTCCTCCGAGGTCCAGGATTGGGAGATCATTGCTAGAAAAAGGAACAGAGAGGTCTAGAAGAGACGAAGAGCTAACCTGAGGAAGAAAATGGCGTGCGCAGGCTCTCAGGTTGCAGGGAAGGCCAGGAGGCAGAGGATCAGAGGAAGAAGACAACGATGGCAGGAGCAGTGTGGCCAGATTCAACCCCAACCTGAGTTTTATTCAGTTTCAAATTGTCCGCCTTGTCTTGTCAGCCACGTGGACCCCCACCATAGGCTGGCTGCCTCGGTGATCGCTCGGCGTGTGATACGATCTGCCTTCGGCCAATGATGGGATGCCGCTGACGTCATCGTTATGATGGGCAATGATGGCGCGACTTTCCTCACAGACTTTGAAGGATCAACCTTGCCTCGAGGATGATCGCCGTGGATCGGGTGGACGGTAGTGGCCGCCCTTTCACATTCCCTATGTCACCTGCATAAAGTCATCGCAGCGTCCTGAGACACGTGTCCGGGGGCAGTTCGCAAAGGATGGGGATCAGCCACGTGGGAGGCGACACCCCTTTCGCCTTGTTGGGATGGGGTGAGGGGCATCTGATATGGCTGATCCAACGCCGTTAGAATAAACGGTAACGGCGACTGACGGAGGCCCTTTCGGCCTCCTGAGCCCCCCTCGGTATCGGACTTCATGAACAGCGCTTGGCCTCGAGTTTCGCTCTCGGCCTCGAGCCTCAACATCCGAGATCCCCTCCGGTCTCGGACTTCATGAACAATATCTCAACCCCGAGACCCCCTTGGTCTCGGGCTGCATGAACAGTGCTCGGCCTCGAGTTTCAGTCTCGGCTTCGAGCCACAGCTCCCGGGCTCTATGAACAGTATCTCAACCCCTGAGACCCCCTCGGTATCGGGCCGCATGAACAGTGCTCGGCCTCGAGCCACAGCTCCCGGACTTTGTGAATGGTACATCAACCCCCGAGACCCCCTCGGTCTCGGGATGCATGAACAGTGCTCGATACGTGGTCTAGCCCTTGAGCCCAGCAACCTACAGCCTCGGGCCACTTGGCATGCCCACGTGGTCCGCCGCACATCCGTAGCAGCGTGTGGCCATACCTCATAACGATGTATAGTCTATCGCATATTTGCGACTCTGCATGACCATACCCCGTTACAGCATACGGTTCACCACCCGCCTACAACTATGAGCGGTCACATCCGGCAATGGTGCGCACCAGGTATAACCACAGACACCAGATACCTGTGAAGCCGTACTAACAGGTGATGCAGGACATCTCCGACATGCATGGTGACGGTATGACTGTTGGGAATTGTATCCTAAAGTCAATCATTTGATGATTTGTTGATGTAAATTGTATATAAATTGATATATTAATAAAAGTTATTTGGCTTATTCATTACAAGAACATCTTCTTAAAACTCCTAATAGTAATAAAGCCCTCAGGATCTTCCTTCATGATAAAGGAGGATTTATCTTTGAAGGTCCTTAAAAGAGTTCGCGACCAAATGATATACTATGACAGGGCCATAGTACTATCAATTATAGGACGTTGTATATCATATTTGTTGGTTGTTCTCTTAACTAAGGAGTGTAGAGACACTGGTATGATATACAGGTGAAAGTGTAGGAGTACATTTCACCGAACGTGACTCATTTCTAGATACTCTACTATCAAGAGTTAATCTGAGAAGATATAGGTATAAGTATCCTTCAGACCTGAAGATCACAACCGGTGGCTTACAAGAAACTCATTGTACTTAGGTGCCGACCACCTGGATTTTTAATCCAGCTACGAAAGGTTACTGGGTGCAGTCAAGTACTTATGGTAGTTAGTTGTGGATCAAGATGGAATTTGACCTATCCCGTTAAAAGGAGAAATGCTTGTGTTTCAATTTAGCAAGACCTTGGCCAAGGCACTTCATGTGAAAGTCACATGATCACTAAAATTGAAATCACTTTATGGATTTGCTGTTTAGAGTTGACAGGCTCTTAAGCCATCCTTAGCATTTATGGTCAAGAGGATGAATTATACGGTAACTGTTTCTTAGGATTCTTGGAGTTTGCTCGCCAACTCTTCGACCTATCCAGACGTCGGGTTCCATTGCTAGATGGGCACATCGATTAGTATAGAAAATTGTTTCTATGCTACCGGCTTAGGTTCGAACCTAGAGAGTCACATGCATAGAAGTTTCCTAGGATGATCTATTTGCTGATCAACAATTCAGAATCGTATATGATTTAATTAATCAATTTGATTGATTGAATTATCTCAATTGGATTAAGTACAAGTGAATAAGATTCAATTTGGTTTAAGTCTACTAGAAGGACTAATCAATTTCAAATGTTGATTTGAAATTAGATTTGATTTGGATTTAAATAGATTTAGGATTAGCCAAATTTGATTTGGGCTAGGACCATGATCTATATTGGTTTAATCAAATAAATTCAAATTAGCTTAAAACCAAAAATCCAAACCCCATGTGTGAAAAAGGTTTTCTCGCATTATGAGATAACTAAAATCTCATCTCATGAGAAATTAAATTCTCATGCAGAATTTAATTTATAACTTTTAATCTTCTTCAAATGATTCCCAAGTTCAAGAAAAATAAATTTTGCTAAAAGGTGCCTCTTTGGAATAGCACTCCACATAACTCTCCGTGCATTGACAAGTGTGTGAATTAATGTGCCTCTTTGGAAGAGCACTCCACACAACTCTCCATTGACAAGTATGTGAATTAATGTGCCTCTTTGGAAGAGCACTCCATACAACTCTCCGTGCATTGACAAGCGTGTGAATTAATGTGCCTCTTTGGAAGAGCACTCCACACAACTCTTCATGCATTGATAAGTGTGTGAATTTAATATGTCTCTTTGGTTTTCACAAAAACAGCGGAATTCTAAATGTTAGAATTCAATAGGCTGGCTAATATGAAACTATAAATAGAGGACATCCCTCACCAGATAACATAACATAAGATCAAAAGAGATCAAAAAATTCTAAACAGTTAGAACTAAGTGTTAAAGTTCTAAGAGTTAGAACAGAAAATTCTGGTGTGATTTTAGTGTTAGCAAAAGCTTAGTGAATCTTGGAGGAAGATTCAAGTGGAAGAATTCAAGATCAGCAAAATTGTTTTTCCGCGAGCTAGCACTCCTGAAAATCCGATCATTCGGGGCTTCGCGTGGACAATACTAGAGGCCAGACGATTGAACGGCTGTAGAGCACAAAGGATTTACCTACTGTTCTTAAGGTGAGTGATTTGATCCTTAGATCTTAAGGCAGGCTTCAAGATGAGTAGTATGACTTCTCATCTTGAAGATTAAGATATGATCTTAATTATTTAATTTATATGCAATACTTAGATCAAACGATCTTATAATATAAGGCAAAGATATGATCTTGATGCATGTTAGAAAGATTAATATGTAATCTTTAAATTTCGCATTGATAATTGTTATCAAATTTTAAAATATGCATGCCTCGGGGATTAACTCTCCCAACAAATGGTATCAGAGCTAGTTGACCTGCACAGGTTAAAATGCAGGGAGAGCATCAATGGGAACTCTCGCTGGTGACCGTGTCACCGAAGCCAGACTCTCCGCCCATTGGTGTTGGTGTACCGGCCGAGACGGTAGCCGGTTAGTCTGATAGGTACATTTGTTAGGTGACATGGGACATACTCATGACTGAGTAATAAATGGTATCAGAGCAATGGTTTCTTATTGATCTAATTTATTGCATATAAATTAATGTTCTTATTAATTATGTAATTATGGCTAAAACTAATCGTAAGGCTATATGGTCACAGATGGATTAAAAATCTAAATTACCCATTCAATGAGGTATTATGTGACATATTGCCATGCTATTGTTTTATCATTGATGCTCAATCCAAAGATAATTTAAATTGAGCTTATGCATCAAAACATAGATTACACGCACTTTCAAAAGATGTTTTATATTTGATACATATTGATGTTGTATAAAAGCATGATATTTGCATATTTAGTATAAAACATAGATATGATATATGATGGCATGATGTCTATGTTATGAAACATACAAATATTTATGAGAGTCTAATTTGAATGTCAAATGTTAATTCATAATCTCTTTAGATATGATCTAAATATAGGAATTATGAGTAGTAACATAATACATGTGATGCTTGATTGAAATATATGACATGTAAACATGAAATATATTTAATCTTTTGGGTTAGCTAAATTGGGTCTATAAAGGGTTAGACCCTAAGGTTTAAATCAACTGGACTAAAAGAGTATTTGAACAAATCTAATTAGATTAGGTTAAGAATACTCTAAATCAAACAATAGTTGTAGTTGATCATGTCCTTCTCTTTGATTAAACCAAATGGAAGTAGATTAGGCTCTGTGGTTGAGCATGAATCTCTTAGATGGTCAAATCAGAATTGGTTAACCATATGATGTCAAGGTGAGTTGGCAAATTGCTCTAGGATCAACGATCGAATGGTTTTTAATTGGGAGCTACTCGTATTGATGCGTCTTTAATGAGTTAATGGCATATCCCTCCCATCGATCTCACTCACCTGGTCAATGTGGTGAACCATTTATGATTCAGATCATTTACCTGATTCGGGTTGACCCATGCCTGTAAGAAAATCAGTCTGACTGATTTAGGTGCCACTTAACCTGACTTAATCTTGTTTCATTCTACCCATTTCATACATTCAGTGGGAGAACTTGATTAGTCAATTTGTCTTCAAATTATAAAATCCTCTAAAATTATTAGGTCCTTAAAATGAAATAGTTATATGATAACTAGATCATAGCCTTCCATTAAGGTGGGTGATAATGAGTTCGATGTCTTGATAATCATTGGAGGCACTCCATGCCTGGTGCTTGTCAACCATCGGAATTATCATTCATTATATGATAAGTCAGCGTAACTATTAAATAGACAGTCAGGTGAGCCGAGCTTCACTCGGGCTTGGTTGTCTATTGATAGGTTACACTGATTATATCATTTAATGGTTGGACCTAACCAGAACTTTCAGTGGAGGCACTCCATGCCTGCTGAAGAGGTACATGGGGCAAAACTGAACACTAAGAATTGTTTTGGGAAACAATTGGTTTTGAACCTACTCTTAGATGCATATGGGTTGGCTAAGCTTCACTTGGGCCTGTATGTAGTCTATGTAGATCTTAGTGCCCGCTAAAGAATTAAGAATAATTCTTCGAATTGGGGTGTAGAGGCTGCCAATTTAAACAAAATAGTGGGAGAATCTTTAGACTAAAGTCCAAGTCTTTAGATTGAATCAATTTATATAATAAACTTTAGTTTTTCCTTATGCAGAAAATGGCCATTAATTTATCATTAAGGTCCCTATTGGATAGTGACAAGTTGAATGGTTCAAATTTTAATAGCTAGTTTAGAAAACTTAAGATCGTCCTTGAGCATGAGAGGATTCTATATATTCTTAATAATCCTGCACCAAAGATACTTGATGCAAACACACAAAGTTCTGAGAAAGATACTTATCAGAAGTGGCTCAATGATAGAACTAGCGTACGTTGCATCATGCTAGCAGCAATGAACGATGAATTCGGTCGCCGGTTCGAGAATGCTCAGCCAGAAGAAATCATTCAAGCATTGAATGAATCTTTCGGCACACCTGACGATGTTGAAAGGCATAAGACTAGTTGTGCTATTTTTAATGCTTGAATGAGGGATGGATCTCCTGTCACTTATCATGTATTGTACATTATCGAGAAGATAGAACTGCTAAGCAAGTTCGGCTTTCCCCTACATGAGCAGTTGGGAAAAGATGCGATCCTGAATTCCTTGCCTCCATCCTTCCGACCTGTCCTTACTCATTTTCGAATGACAAAGCCTGTAGTCAACTACCATGGTTTGTTGGGGTTGTTACAGAACTTTGAGAAGGATAACCAGCTCTCTAAGGGTTTGGTTAATGTGGTTGAAGGATCTAAGGTAGGGCGTCAACCCTTTGGGAAAGGGAAGAAGAAAAAGAATAAGAAAAAGGTGCAACATGCTAGGACATCTATAAGGGGTCAGATGCAGAAGAAGAAAGTTGATAAAAGTCAAGATGAATGCTTTCATTGCAAGATGCAAGGGCATTGAAAGAGGAACTGTCCTCTTTACATTGCCACACTTGATCCAAACAGGCCGAAGAAGAAAAAGGGGCAAGATGTTGCTCAACAAGGTATTTATATGATAACACCTTGTAATTTTTCTGTATATGATCATCAGACCTGGGTATTGGATACCGGGAGTCCTTTTAACATTTGCAATTCATTGCAGGGACTACAGGTCACTAAAAGATTTGAGGACAATGAAAGATTCCTTAATGTCGGCGATGGAAGATTAGTTCCAGTTTTGGCATTAGGAGTTCTTGAAATAGTTTTCAATAGAAATGTCATTATACTAAATGATTGTCATTTTTGCCCAACGTTCTTGTTGAACGTAATTTCTGTAGGCCTTCTGGCCAAAAGTCATTATGAAATTTTAATAAAGGATGTTACTTTGAATATCATTATGAATGGAGTCACTGTAATGACTGGGCATTTATCTAATGGCATTTATATATTATCACAGCCTGTGAATGTAGTGTACAAATCAAGTAAGCGCCCTAGAACAACTGATGTCACAGACATTTATCTTTGGCACCATCGGCTGGGTCATATCAATAAGAACAGATTAAATAGGTTAACTCAGGAGGGCATCCTTCGAGTTGATGATTGTGAATCATTAACTACCTGTGAATCTTGTCTTCTTGGTAAAATGACCAAGTCATCTTTTACTGGAAAAGGTGAAAGAGCTAAAGAACTATTAAGTCTAGTACATACTGATGTATGTGGACCAATGAGCACTTGTGCCAAAGTTGGATATTACTACTTCATTACTTTTACAGACGACCTTTCTAGGTTCGGTTATGTCTATCTTATGCGACATAAATCTGAATCGTTTGAAATGTTCAAACAATATCATAAAGAAGTAGAAAAACAAACAGAAAAATGTATCAAGATCCTTCGATCAGATCGAGGAGGCGAATACCTTTCCAATGACTTTGTGACATATTTAAGGAAGAATGAGATTCTCTCCGAATGGACTCCTCCTAGAACACCACAACATAACGGTGTGTTGAAAAGGAGGAATTGAACTCTGTTAGACATGGTTCGATCCATGATAGGTTTTGCAAGCTTGCCAATATCCTTTTGGGGATATGCATTAGAATCAACTTGTCATATTCTCAATAAGGTTCCAAGTAAGTCTGTTTCAAAAACTCCACATGAGATGTGGTATGGACATAAACCGGTAATCACCATCTGAGAGTCTGGGGGTGTCCAGCTTATGTGAAACGTGCAAAATCAGACAAACTTGAACCCAAATCTGACAAATGTTTTTTCATCGGCTATCCGAAAGAAACCAAATGATATTACTTCTACAATACTGAAGAACAAAAGTTGTTCATTAGTAATAGAGCAGTTTTTCTTGAAAAGGAGTTCCTTAGTGAAGGAACAAATAGCTCTAATGTTGAACTTGAGGAAGTTCATCAAGTAGAAGGAACACAAACCAGTGAACCCTTAGAATCTGAGTTGATTAGATCAAACTCAAAACCCATTTTTAGATGCACCATTAAGGCGATCTGGTAGAGTACCACATCAACCAGACAGATACTTAGGTTTCTTGGTCCAGAACGATGATCCTGTTGAACTCGATGAGAACAACGAGGATCCGATCACCTATATGGATGCTATGCAAAGGACTGACTCTAATAAATGGCTTGATGCCATGAAATCCAAACTTGATTCTAGGAAGGACAATAATGTATGGACATTAGTTAACCCACCCGAAGGAATAAAACCCATAGGATGTAAGTGGGTTTTCAAGAGGAAAAGAGGCGCAGACGGAAAGGTTGAGACCTATAAAGCATGTCTGGTTGCCAAGGGGTATCATCAACGTTATGGTATTGACTATGACAAAACGTTTTCTCCTATGGCAATGCTGAAATCCATTCAAATTATGCTAGCTATAGCAGCACACTTAGATTATGAGATTTGGCAAATGGATGTTAAAACCGCTTTTCTAAATGGTGATTTAGAAGAATAGGTGTATATGATACAGCCTGAAGGTTTTATATCTAAAGACGAGTCTAAAGTGTGCAGGCTACATAAGTCTATTTATGGACTTAAGCAAGCATATAGGAGTTGGAACATACGATTTGATAAAGTAATCAAATCTTATGGCTTTATTAAGAATAAAGAAGAACCTTGCATTTATAAATGGGCTAACGGTTCCATTATTGTATTTCTTGTATTATATGTGGATGATATTCTCTTAATCGGGAATGATGTCCCTGCATTACAAGGAATAAAGACATGGTTATCATCACAATTCTCCATAAAAGATCTGGGAGAAGCATCATACATCCTCGGGATGAAGATCTATAGAGATAGATCTAAGAGGATGCTTGGTTTATCCCAATCTACGTACATTGACACAGTGCTAAAGAGGTTTAGCATGGAGAATTCCAAGAAAGGCTATCTTCCGATAGGCCATGGAATTCATCTTTCTAAGAATGATTGTCCGACAACTCCTAATGAAAGAGAACGTATGAGTCGAATTCCATATGCTTCGGCAGTAGGATTGATTATGTACACCATGACATATACAAGACTAGATGTGGTATACTCACTAGGAGTAGTGAGTAGATACCAATCTGATCTAGGAGAAAAATACTGGCAAGTTGTTAAGACAATCCTTAAGTATTTGAGAAATACTAAGGACCAGTGGTTAGTCTATAGAGAGTCTGATTTGAAACTTGTTGGATATACTGATTCCAGTTTTCAATCAAATCATGATGATAGCAAAAGTGTATCAGGTTTCATGTTTATCCTGAATGGTGGAGCTGTTTGCTGGAAAAGTTCCAAGCAACATACAGTGGCAGATTCGGTGTGCGAGGCAGAGTACATCGCTGCATCAGATGCTGTGAAAGAAGTTGTGTAATTTCTCTCTGAGCTTGGAGTGGCACCTTCCATAGATGGACCAGTCCTATTGTACAGTGACAGTACTGGTGCCATAGATCAAGCAAAAGAACCACGAGCACATCAGCGCACCAAGCACATACTGCGTCGGTTTTATCTTATACGAGAGATTGTAGACCGAGGTGACATAAATCTTCAGAAGATTGATAGAAAGGAAAACCTAGGTGACCCATTTACTAAAGCACTCAGCATCAAGGAGTTTGATGACTATAAATTGAAGATGGGTATTAGATACTGTAATGAGTGGCTTTAGGCTAAGTGGGAGTTTGTTGGGAATTGTATCCTAAAGCCAATCATTTGATGATTGTGTTGATGTAAATTGTATATAAATTGATATATTAATAAAAGTTATTTGGCAGTTATTCATTACAAGAACATCTTCTTAAAACTCCTAATAGTAATGAAGCCCTCAGGATCTTTCTTCATGATAAAGAAGGATTTATCTTTGAAGGTCCTTAAAAGAGTTCACGACCAAATGATATACTATGACAGGACCATAGTACTATCAATTATAGGACGTTGTATATCATATTTGTTGGTTGTCCTCTTAACCAAGGAGTGTAGAGACACTGGTATGACATACAGGTGAAAGTGTAGGAGTACATTTCACCGAATGTGACTCATTTCTGGATACTCTACTGTCAAGAGTTAATCCGAGAAGATATAGGTATAAATATCCTTCAGGCCTGAAGATCACAACCAGTGGCTTACAAGAAACTCATTGTACTTAGGTGCCGGATCACCTGGATTTCTAATCCAGCTACGAAAGGTTACTGGGTGCAGTCAAGTACTTGTGGTAGTTAGTTGTGGATCAAGATGGAATTTGACCTATCCCGTTAAAAGGAGAAATGCTTGTGTTTCAATTTAGCAAGACCTTGGCCAAGGCACTTCATGTGAAAGTCACATGATCACTAAAATTGAAATCACTTTATGGATTTGCTGTTTAGAGTTGACAGGCTCTTAAGCCATCCTTAGCATTTATGGTCAAGAGGATGAATTATACGGTAACTGTTTCTTAGGGTTCTTGGAGTTTGCTCGGCAACTCTTCGACCTATCCGGACGTTGGGTTTCATTGCTAGATGGGCACATCGATTAGTATAGAAAATTATTTCTATGCTACCAGCTTAGGTTTGAACCTAGAGAGTCACACGCATAGAAGTTTCCTAGGATGATCTATTTGCTGATCAACAATTCATAATCGTATATGATTTAATTAATCAATTTGATTGATTGAATTATCTCAATTGGATTAAGTACAAGTGAATAAGATTCAATTTGGTTTAAGTCTACTAGAAGGACTAATCAATTTTAAATATTGATTTGAAATTAGATTTGATTTGGATTTAAATAGATTTAGGATTAGCCAAATTTGATTTGGGCTAGGACCATGATCTATATTGGTTTAATCAAATAAATTCAAATTAGCTTAAAACCAAAAATCCAAACCCCATGTGTGAAAAAGGTTTTCTCGCATTATGAGATAACTAAAATCTCATCTCATGAGAAATTAAATTCTCATGCAGAATTTAATTTATAACTTTTAATCTTCTTCAAATGATTCCCAAGTTCAAGAAAAATAAATTTTGCTAAAAGGTGCCTCTTTGGAAGAGCACTCCACATAACTCTCCGTGCATTGACAAGTGTGTGAATTAATGTGCCTCTTTGGAAGAGCACTCCACACAACTCTCCGTGCATTGACAAGTATATGAATTAATGTGCCTCTTTGGAAGAGCACTCCATACAACTCTCCGTGCATTGACAAGCGTGTGAATTAATGTGCCTCTTTGGAAGAGCACTCCACACAACTCTTCATGCATTGATAAGTGTGTGAATTTAATATGTCTCTTTGGTTTTCACAAAAACAGCGGAATTCTAAATGTTAGAATTCAATAAGCTGGCTAATATGAAACTATAAATAGAGGACATCCCTCACCAGATAACATAACATAAGATCAAAAGAGATCAAAAAATTCTAAACAGTTAGAACTAAGTGTTAAAGTTCTAAGAGTTAGAACAGAAAATTCTGGTGTGATTTTAGTGTTAGCAAAAGCTTAGTGAATCTTGGAGGAAGATTCAAGTGGAAGAATTCAAGATCAGCAAAATTATTTTTCCGCGAGCTAGCACTCCTGAAAATCCGATCATTCGGGGGCTTCGCGTGGACAATACTAGAGGCCGAACGATTGAGCGGCTGTAGAGCACAAAGGATTTACCTACTGTTCTTAAGGTGAGTGATTTGATCCTTAGATCTTAAGGCAGGCTTCAAGATGAGTAGTATGACTTCTCATCTTGAAGATTAAGATATGATCTTAATTATTTAATTTATATGCAATACTTAGATCAAACGATCTTATAATATAAGGCAAAGATATGATCTTGATGCATGTTAGAAAGATTAATATGTAATCTTTAAATTTTCGCATTGATAATTGTTATCAAATTTTAAAATATGCATGCTTCGGGGATTAACTCTCCCAACAATGACATGTCACTGTCAGCCTTATCTTTTTGTCCGTTATTGGATGAGGTGCCTTGAAATTAGCAATCTTTCGGAACGAAAGGGTGTATCTTTGAACATGTATAAAAGCACATACTCTCACTGTAAGTAGGGATCCAAGAACTCTAATTTTTCTAGCTTTTTCCTACTAGTTAAACCCTAACTTTCTAACTTCCTTCCGCTAGTCAGTTCTTGTCTGTTCCCGAGTGACTAATTTGAGCGTCGAAGGATTCCCCCGAAGTATCTGATCTTTAAAAATTTTCTTATAGAAGTCCAACAAAAAGGACGTTCGTTTCCCAGTGTTTAAAGAAAGTGGCTCGGCATCAACAACTTCCTTCTCCATTCCTCCATCCAAGCACAAGCAGCGTCAAGTCTAAACATGGAACGCGGTAACTAAAGATGTTCCTTGAGATTAGATGCATCCATTATCTCGGGAGACTCTGAATTGGGCCCGGACGCTAATAATCAGAAATACGGCTATTCCCGTGCGAACAGCATTTCAAGTTAATCAATGGCGTAGCAAGATGTAATTCGTGTCTTCTAGGGATGCATGTAGGACCCATCCTGTAGCGTGAAGGAAAAGCGGCACGTGGCGTAACTTGACAAGACTTGTTGTTGGACGGATGACAGCTTATCAGGGATCTGCTGGTTTAAACGTAAAACGATAAATTGGGGTAGATTCCAGTCCTGTAGATTCCAGTCCTTTAGCCCGAGCCAGAGCGGGGAAGGTTGAGCGCCGGTGCCGGGTGCGGCGGCGGAGAAAAGATGGCGGCACCGCCGGCGAGGGCTCGCGTGGAATACGACTATCTCATTAAGCTCCTCCTGATTGGCGATAGCGGCAAGTTTTTGTTTTCTTTTTTAATTTTTTCCTGTCCCCTTTTTAGGCTTTTTGTTCCGATTTTCTTGGTAATCCGACCCGTTAGTTTCTTGCTTTTCGACTCTTTTACAATGTTTGATGTTGTGAAATTTCTTGAATGGTCCGGCTCTGAATTGGATTCGGTTGGTACCTTGTTGCTCTATTCTCTTTTAATGTTTGATCATTCTTTATTGTTGCATCGCTGACTTGGATTCCTTCTCGGATTCCTTTTTTTTTTAATGTTTGGTTCTTGAGATGAAATCTTAATAGCCTTTTTTTTAATGTAAGTTTTTTACTCAAAGATTGGATATCTGAGGATCCAAAGAATGTGGTATTGTTGAAAGTGAACGATTGAAGGCTCTGTGCAATCAACGACGAAAAGTGTTGAACGGGGTTTCTTTACACAATTCATTGAAGATTCTTGATTTTCTTGGTTTTTTTTTGACAGCTTCTAAAAAAAATAAGGGATGACGGTTAGGATTATTGGATGAGTGACGAGAGTGACTCTTTTGAGTTTGAGTGGTAAAATATATGATAAAGCAGAGGATTGTTTTGGTGAACAAGGTGTAACAATCCAGAATCTCATTTAAAAAAGGCTCGCTAAGAAGGTGTTATTTGGATTCTTGTGTCTTATAAGCATCCAAAATCTTCTTAGTCCATAATTGATGCTGGACTAAACATACATTCGCATGGATTCTTGCACACAAGTATTAGCACGCTTTTAAAATGTAATTAGATAACAAAACCTACTCTTTCAGAGTTCCAAAACCAATACTAAAGGTCCAACATTGTATAAGGGAGAAATCAACGGATCATTTTGATACCAATGAATTCAACTTATTAATTAGCCATAGTCACACTTAGACCCCTGTTCAGGTATCAATAATATCACATTTCCGACCTATAATGAGACACTGATAGAGTCATATTTCAAGTTCATGATGTGTTATTAGTAGTGTCATATCCAGCTCATGACGGGGCAACAATGTTTATGATGAGATATCAATAATGCATGACTACTTAACAAAATCCATACCAAAACCATTTATTCAACTGATTAACTGTTCAAATCTACATCAAAATATAACCATTAGTCAATTATCAAGATTTATGGTTAAATAAAATTTTCCAATTCTAGTTAGAGTATTTGACTTATCCTACAGTAAAAACTCATCACAACTACTTGCAATTATCATTTTTCATTTAAACCAATGCAAGGCTGAACCAAGATTAAAAATCTCATTATCAAAATAAGATCTTATTAAGTTGATAAAATCATTGGTAGCTGAGGGCAAGGATATTTATCTTTATGTGCCTAACCAAATATTACCATAAACTCATTGAGCATTTCAAAAGTAACCAAAAACAAGGTGATTATGGGTTAAGACATTAGTTTCCTGTTTGTTACTTCTTTTATACATAATTGACAAGGATCTTCTAACACTAGGCTTATATTAATGGTGGCTATTCCGAATTATAAATTTGTTTTTCTTATTGGAGAATCCTAAAATCATAAAATTTTCCAGATAATAATTACACTAACCATACATACAAAATTTTAAAGTCAAATTCCATATCTAAGTCAAGTATCAAGTATCCAAAACTGGGGTCCCAGAATTTGTCATGTTCAGTGAACAAAGGTGAATATCTAAAAAATATCTAAAAATTTGATATACTTCCCAATTGAACAAAATCTTAAGAATTTTTAGATTTAAAGAGAATCATTATAGATATGTCTTTACAAAAAATAACATTAAAATAATGGGCCTAAGTAAGGTTTTAATCAAATTTAAAGTTAGTGGTTTGTTCATCTATCTTTGCACATGAGATTAGTTTGACAAATTATTTGATACGTCAAATAGTATTAAAAAATTATCAAATTTGGGAGGATTATTGATCCATCAATTCTCAATAAATTTCCAAAATTTAGCTAAAATTCTTGGTAGAACTCAAGATATAAATTCTTGAATGACTAAAAGCCTTTAAAATCCAAAAGCTAGCCTCCCCACATCCCGAGAGGGGGGGGGGACACTTCTTATGCAGTCCAAAATATGGTACAACCATGCATGGGTATCTCTATGCAAACTTGATACTTAAGGAGATAGTAACCACAATTTCCATAGATAAATAGAATCTTATTCTTCCTAGATTTGAGCCAATGTAAACAATATCAATGCATTATACTGATAAAAAATAGAGGGTGTAGTATCATGTAGAATTTGAAGCTTATTTTTATGAAGAATTTGAAGCTTATTGACAAATAGAATCTTATTGGCTAAGCTTATTTTCTTCATGTAGAATTTGAAGCTTTTATTAGTTGTACTTTAGTCAATGGTGTAGTATCATGGTCAATAGGAATCTTGTGTTGCAAAATATGCATGTTTTATCATGCACATTGGTTGTCTTGTAGCAGTCATGATGCAGAACATGACATGTTACATGAATTCACATGTTTGATGTCTTAATTTCTTGTTCAAAAAATGTAATTAGGCAAATAGGGTTATTGGGTCGTGGTGAGGGTGGCAGTGAGAGAAACAAAAAAGTGTGTTGCTGGCATGGGCTGTGAACATGTGGTATCAAATAGAAAGCGTGTGCTGTCTCAGCTTTATGTTGAACCCTTATCTGAGTGGGTCATGTAATATATGTTTTATTGATCAGAACTATGTTTTTGACATTTTGTCAATCTGTAATTTGTTCAGTTGGAGTCCAGTATTGCACAGGCATAGTTCTTGTTTAGATTGCAAATCTGCACTGTTTTAATTGGGCACTAAAATATTCTTTAGGGTCTCATACCAAATTATGAATTCTTTTTTTCCCCCCACTATGGTGGAAGTCAAGATCAGGTCCAATTTGTACATATTTAGTTCCACCCGTACCTTTTTCAATAGATCTGTTTAATTTGTCATGGGGGAATTTCATATTTCTAGGCCTGCCATTTGTTATGATATTGACCTACAAGCTTTAAAAGATGCATATCAAAATCTGGATTTAGGAGTCATGACATCAATGTTTTTGAAAAAATAATCATCTGAAATGGCAAATGTTGCAAATACAGAACTGCAAAACTAATTTCTAGGATCAGTTTTTACATGCAAACACAGTTTGTTTTCATCTTTTGTTTCTTTGCTGATTCCTCTCTGCATTCTGAAATTCAGGTAATTTTCCACATGTTGGAGGCAAGGATATCTCATTTATTTATTTATTTTTAAATGATTCTTTAATGGTCAAGTTGATGATGTTCTTGATCTTAATTAATAATTCTAAATTATGGTTGATGGTTATATCATTTTTTGTCTCTAGCATGTTAGGTGTTTTAAAATGAGGGTTTTGATGGACGTCATGGAGCTTAGTTAGGTTGCTATCAAATTGGATGCATGCCAGTGAGCTGGTTTTGGGTTGGATCATGTCAGGTCAGGGTCCAAGCTTGATTAACGAAATTAGGATCCAAATCCATATTTAAACTATATAAACAGTGCAGGATCCAAAAGCCCAAATCAAAATTAAATTACTTACAAAGTTCATACCTGCGTTTGGATATGTTGTTGGTTATTATTAGTATAAAAACTGTTTATTGTGCTTATTAGCAAGTTTTAGGTTTTGAATCATTTGTAACTTTTTATATTAGTTTTATTTTATCTATTGTTGAGTAGTTCAACAACTGATGAGAACCTCAATTATTTTTGAATCCAAAAATAGTCTTCTGAAAATCAGCAAGTATCAGATCCTTCATAGGATCCATCCAAATCCAATAAGTTTGCCTGGTCATTACTTGGGTATTGTTTATCAGCCCCAAAGATTGTTATTGAAATGTGCAGATATCTCTTGTATGGCTTTATTTTATGTCTAGTCTCTTGTGCTGTTTATATTTGCTCTTTTTCTGTGAAACTCGTACGCTCTTTGTTATTGCCTTGTCCCTATAGGAATTACTGAAACTTATTCTTTGCAGGGGTTGGAAAGAGTTGTTTGCTTTTGCGCTTCACTGATGATTCTTTTACCACTAGTTTTATTACCACAATAGGATGTGTAATCATATCTTATTTTTTCATCTCAGTTATGGCTAGTTTTATTTGAAGCTGCAATTCTTACGTCCAGCTTATTTATTTCTTAGGATTGACTTTAAGATCAGGACCATTGAGCTTGATGGGAAACGTATTAAGTTGCAGATATGGGATACGGCTGGTCAAGAGCGTTTCCGTACAATTACAACAGGTAGGTATATTTTATCGAATATGCAGTGTTCCACCAAAATAAAAGACAAGAAATAAGTTCTTTTGATTGGTCACCTTTATGCCTTATATTGCAGTAATATCTGCCTATTACTTTCACATCCTTATATGTAAGTCCAATACAACAATTATCTTAATGTAGAAAAGTTCTGGCAGCATGTGAATGCACACATGTTTGTCCTTGATCCTAGCATAAATTTGCCCACACTGCTTTGCATGAAACCGAAGTTGTTGAACCGCCGAGGGGTCCTACATGTCAACCTCTCGAAAGGCCTACTAGCCAGTATGCTTAGGAAACAGGGTTATTGTAATTTTTTTAAAATATAGAATTTCATGCTATATATATTAGTCTTATATAGTTTGTAAGTAGCGCATCAAAGAAAATGATACTAACTAATAAATGGTAAGGCTGGTAACTATTGAAGTTAGTTGATAATATAATCAATGGTTTAGTTGCTTTTAATCAAAATCAATTTTCAAGTAAGTATTTAAAATATTTAAAGTATTTAAATATTAAAGTATATTTATATAATATTTATATATTTAAATATTTATATGAGTTGAGTTGAGTATTTAAAGTATCTAAAGCCTCTGAAAAATACAAACATGAAAATGCATCGAGTGATATTTAAGAAATGTGTTTTCAAGTAGATATTTTCAACAAAAAGTTAGAATTAATTAAGAAAATTAATACTCAATAAATAAACAAACAAGGCATCTTTCCGAGATGGACTACCACTAGGTGGCCAAGTGCTTGCCTAGGATTCAACCTAGGCACTTGAGCGGCCACGTCACTTGAAAGCCTACAAGGTGCTGGATGCGGCTGTTGGATCTTTTAAATCCCTAGGTTGCTGCAGTGACAACATTGCATGAAACAATACTTTTGTTTACATGGGTGTTATTGCACTCATTATAAAATGTTAGGAGAGAAGCCACACAAAGCTTGCTACATCAGTGGTTCTTTTAAATCCCTAGGTTGCTGCAGTGACAACATTGCATGAAACAATACTTTTGTTTACATGGGTGTTATTGTACTCATTATAAAATGTTAGGAGAGAAGCCACACAAAGCTTGCTACATCAGTGGTCCAAGAACTGGCAAAAATGACTAGCATGCATGCTGCATATCCATTTGACTAGTTCTCCTAATTCCAACCTACTTCCTCAACATTGTTGCACCCATTAGAAAATGTTATCAGAAATACCACATTGATATCACAAACAAATGGTCAATCACCAGAAGAAAACATCAGAAACAGTACACAGCCCCTCCAATCTAGTCTCCTTGTTCTAGCCTTTTTTTAGCAGTTTCTAGCTTTCTAGCCTTTTTTTTAAAGTAGCTTCTAGCTTTCTGGCAGATTTGCTTGTAGTTGTCATGACCATTGTTGCTTGACTTACCACCTTTCTATTCTTTTTCTTCTTCTACCTCCTCCTAAGGCCCCTCCAACTAGTGATTGAAGATGTGGCACATGTTGCGACTTATGCAATTGTGTATGTGGATGGGATCCCCTTGACCATGGTTCTCACCTATATACAATTATAGTATGCTGTCATACTGTATCTGGGTCTAGAAAAGGACACAATAAACATTTTGTAGTCGTATGTGTGGCTGGGTTACCATTAATAGACTGCTATGCAATCCATGTAGCTTTCCGGGGTTGCATGTAGCTCCCTCTTATGTGAGCCGGTGTGGATGAAGCAAGTTCAAGCTGATGGTAGGTTTGTTATAGGTCTCAGGTAAGCTTGATACGAGTATTAATAATATTAACAATCAATTATATTATTAATATTGATATTAGATACTAAGTACCAAGTAATAAGTACTATTTATTAGTTATTATTATTAGGGTCAGGCTACTATGTTTTTTTTATTTCAAATTTAGGAAACTGTGCTTGAATCCTGAGCGTTGGTGGAGAGTCCCATAATTGGGTAACCTGCTCAACTGGTTTCCCATATTCAAATTAACATGCCCTTCCAGGATTTTCTCATAAGTTTAGTTTAATGAAAATTTGACAACATAATGATACTATTGTTATTATCTATCTAAGAAAAATTACATCAAATTGGTAGCCTGACTATAATCTTTAATCCCTTTGACATGTGGTCTAGGTTTCAATGTTTCTACAACTATTGGACCCTCTCCAACTACTATAATTCTAAAAGGACTAAATAACCTGTCTTACATGCACCTGTACTTGATCTTTAAGAAGGCTATGATGACAGATTCCCAAGCTTGACCCCTCCATTTGCTCCTCTTTAATTTTTGGCCTACAACCACATGATCCATATAAGCAAGATCACTATTGACTGTAGTTTCCAGGTCACTCTTGTTACCACCCCAAGCAATGCCCACCTCACCTAACCAGCCATCGTTCATGGCCCCTACCTCATCCCCTTCTCAGCGCCAACTTTGGCCTCCCCAATGGCTTGGCACACATGTTCAACATCCTCACCTCTAATGGCAAGTTCATTGACATCATCATCCACCAAGTGTGGTGCTAAGGTCACCCTCTTCACCATCATGAGTAACGCCCATATCATCTAATCCACCATTGGTCGCACAAATATGAACCCAACCTCATCCCCTTTCTTTCTATTGACTTTGACCTCTTTGGCAATTTATAGCACCTGATTAACATCTTCAGCTCCCTCATTGTCAACTTCTTTAGAATCATCTTCGCTTGTCATGGAGCGCAATGTCAAGATCACCTTTGTCACCACTATGGGTGACACTCACTTCATCTAATTATTTGTTGACATGCAAATACAACCCCGACCTCATCCTTTCCCCATGTCGACTTTGACCTCTCCGATGTTGAATAAGGTGACAGGAGAGGCGAGGACATCAAGCATGTGTTCCAAGCTATCTGAGAGGCTGAAGGCAGCAAGGAAGGGAATGAGGTAAGCATTGTGTTTGGATGGTTGATTATGTTTGGATTTTTCATATATATATATATATATATGCATGCGTTTGTGTATGTGTGGAGCTAGACTTGGCTACACATCCAAATTCGATCGTGCTTTTCATCTTTGAATACATATGAATTACGAATCCCAAAGATGAAAAAGGTGTGATGGCTTTAAAATCTATGTAGATCTAAAGGTGAAAAGGGCAATTGGATCTGGAGCTTGACTATACGTGAGTGTAGCCAAGTCTAGCTATATATATATATATATGTGTGTGTCTATATATACATACGTATGTATATACATACATTTATGTGTGTGGGCGTGGGCACCACGTTGCATTTACCTAAGTCCAATCTCATATATATATATATATATATATATATATATATATATATATATATATATGTGAAGCAGATTCATGTAGCCAACCCCATGTAGTTGGAAAAAGTCTTAAATGAGTTGAGTTGAGTATATATATGTGTGCGCGCACGTGCGCATGCATAGAAACATCCATTGAACATTGTTTAATCATTCAATATAATGTAATTTCCAAAAACATCCATATACCCAAATTGTATTGGAGAATTGAGCAAATCATACACAATTATGTTAATAGAGTATATTGTTTTGAAATTTCACCTGGGTTTATGTTGGAATTTCATTTGGTTAAACTCGCATTTTTCTTCCTCTATTATATTTGGCTTTTCGTTTCTTCTCCAGCTTATTACACGGGTGCAATGGGTATTTTTCTGGTTTATGATGTCACTGATGAATCCTCTTTCAACAGTATCCACATCAAGTTCTGGCCACCGTTCATGGCTTCATCTACTTAAACCGTATTTTCTTGTTTATAATTAAAATATGGTGGTCTTTTCCATGGTCGTTTCTTCTAACTTGGACATTAGATATCAGGAACTCGATTCGTCAAATTGAGCAGCATGCGTCTGATAATGTTAACAAAATATTGGTCGGCGATAAGGCTGACATGGATGAGAGCAAACGGGTATTATTAGTTTGAAGACAAATATTCACCTTCTTCTATCTCCATATGTCATTCCGGTTTGTGATTCAGTATGCCATTCCGGTTTGTGATTCAGTTTTCCCTTCAGGCTGTCTCTACTCCCTTCAGGCTGTCTCTACGTCCCAGGGCCAGATGCTGGCTGATGAGTATGGCATCAAATTTTTCGAGACTGTAAGTTGGTGTATGTCACACAAATTTCCCTTGGAGATCTCAAACTATAGCATTAATTTCTTTCTTTTTCAATCAATGCCAATACTTTCAGAGTGCAAAAACAAACTTCAATGTGGAGCAGGTCTTCTCCTCAATTGCTAGGGACATTAAGCAAAGACTAGCAGAAAGCGACTCCAAAGCTGACCTCCCCTCTACAGTATAAAATGAAGATTTGAGATCTTGAACCCTTTAGTCTAATTTTTTATTTGCATTTTTAATTTTACATTTTAAATATTGCTGCATTTTGCAGCCCCAAACCATTAAAATCAGCAAACCAGATGGAGCTGCTGCCCCCAGCATTGCTGAGCAGAAATCAAGTTGCTGTGGTTCCTGAATGGTTATCAGGAAGAAATTGTTGCTTGAGGTTTCTTGAGCTCCCGTGCTTTCTCCTGTGGTTGTGGCAAGCTGTCCAGCATAATCAGGCACTACAGCCAGCACTTTTTTTGCTACCGTCATTTAACCAGTTTCAGTTTGAGAGTTGCATGCTCTCATCCTTGCTGAATTTGGATCCTAAAATTATCACGTGAAATACTGTTACTTACATTGTAATGGTTATATCGCTGGCTGCAATGCTCCATCTCTTTTCTTGTAAGAGATGAGGGTGTACCTTTATTTACCGAATTATATCCTTACAGCCGGGGCAAAGGAGATCTAAATCAGGCAAGCGCTACAGAGTATTTGTAAATTTGTAACGTATTTCTATGGAAGACTTCTGGTAACCAGATTCGGGACATGATTTTCATTGAATCTTCAATAGGTCTGGAAATAAATCAGAATGTGGATTGAAAAACGACACATCCATAAAGGTGTTTTTTTTATCATTTAGCAAATACAAATAAATTGGATGCTTAAATTTGCATCTGTAGTTGTTTTAATGGGTATGAATATGAAATGAATATCAACATTGTTAATACAAGTCCTACTATAAATCAAATGTTATAAAATCAATCAGTTAATTACTCATGCTTCCATCCTTGTCATCACTATACAAAATTATCACACAAAGAACAATAAAGAAATTATAGCATCTAATATTACGTTTTCATCGCATCCTACAAACTCTTATATAACTTAAACAGATGGTTAAAAGGTCAACTGTTAAGGATGAATCACTAATTTAAAAATGATGAAAAAACTAAAACCTTTTTAGAGTATAGCGGCTATATGAAATTAAATAAGCTTTGGAAATAGGCACGGAAATCAATACAAATAAGATATTTGCACGTCCACATCTATATTCATATCTTTTGTTTTTTGTTTTTTTAATGATAGATACAAATACAGAAATGGATGCTGGTCGGATGATAAAATTTTGCGCCAATGCCCAAAAATGTATTCAGACGTAGAAGCAGATTCGATGGATATTGTTGGACATTTCATCTCTAATCTTTACCCCAAAAAAAAAAAAAAATTGATAGACATTTCACAGAGACACCAGAACTCTACTTCCATTCTCTTTGATTGTACATCTACCAATAGGAAGGTCCCTGAATGTTAAGCGATATTCTCAGATCATACTGAAGTTACTTTCCTTTTTGATCTTAAGAAAAGATGAATACCTACCACAAGCTATGCACCATTTTCTGCTCATGGTTAAAACTTAAATAAATAAATAAATAACATTCTTTAGAAATCAACAAATCACAAGGCTCTCTTCAACCAAGCACAATACCCAACTCATTGAGCCAAAAGAAGCCAGAAAGACTATTGGCTGTGAATGAGCGTGCCCCAAGGTAAACAGGAAAGCTACGGCATAAATTCAATGTTCAGTTGGTTTGAAACATAAACAGAATAAGTTTATTGTTTTTAACCGAAGAACAAGACAATTATCATCTGGCCTATAAACATGCTAACACAAACAACGGATCAAAATCTTGATATCTTCTCAAAGCCCAAGATACCTACATTCAACTCTACCAGTGTCTGCAAGTTATTGATGGTGCCTTCAGAATACCAGAATCCATCACTCAAGGGGTGTCAACCCTACAACACCTGCACATGCAGTCAAGTCACTAAAGGAAAGGTTATTGTTTACATGAACCACTGCAATAAAGTCTGAATGATTATAATGTCAAATATTGAAACAATAAATTTTGAATGCAGACCACAAATCTTGATTGCAACTTGAGCCAATGCATGTTTCATACAGTCTGACAATTATTAGCACTAGAAAAATATCTAGTGTGCCAGGCACATTTTAGAAACAAAATCATAAATTAAAACCAAACAAGGAGCCATTGCAAGATGCATTTTTACTGTTTTCTTACTGGCTCAGCATGGAAGTTATAATTCATTGGACTAAATTATTTTCCTGCTCGGTCAGGTGTCACACTTTGTATCGGTTCCTGATCAACACCTAAAACCACACCAAACCACCAAACCTCATTCAGTTTCCCTGATTCATGCTTTTTCATATGAATTGGGTATCCCCCTTACAGGCCCCCCAGAAAGGGAGTTAACACCTAAGAAAAAATTTCATCCAAGGAAGCAACACCTATACTTAGTAACAACCATAAAACAACCATAACTTTTGCTCTTTCTTTATAATAAAATATAGATGCTTAATCTTGTGTGAATAAATCACTTAACAGAAAGACCTTCCACATTGCGATCATGAGGTTTTGGAATTGAGTACGGATAAAAATGTTGGTCAGCATGCTTGTTATGGCATGGGATGTATCATGCCATTGTCTTATTGGCATGCAACACTGGCAATGGCATCAAGGTTTTAAGCCTCGCATCTGGGTCATCTTGGTGGGTGTTTTATTACTAGATGGACTGAGATCTCGGTTATCTCAGCCAAGGGAACTTTGGTGGAAAAAGAGAAGACCAAGATATGTCTGGATCTCAGTCAATTACTACTTAAGAAATTAATCTGAGTGCCTAATAACTAAAAATAGTTTTGTAGGGTAAAAAAAGCTGATTAGGAATATCAAACTATATTTTTGATATTGTGTTGGCTGACATATCAGGACGCCAATTTATCTCATCTGAGATGGTAAGGCCGATGATATCATCTTGGTGGGTGGCCGAAATCAAAGCAAACTGAGATATCATCTGAGATGAAAACCAAGCATGGTATCAGCTGTGTGCAGATGCTTGGCAAACCCCAGGCCCATGCATGTCAAGAATGCCAAGCATTGGGATGGCACAGCCCAGCACAAAATTTATCATACCAGTGCTATGCAAGCACCCCAAAACTCAGTTTCAAGCTTTATTTTGAATTTGAATTTGATTTGTCATATACTGTTAGGAAAATTAGAAATTTGACAGTCACAGATTACCAAGGAAACTAGGTTGGCATCTGTGTGTGTGTGTACACGCGCGCACCTGTGCATACACAGATACAATCTTACACATATTTGGCCCTTAATATCAAATTTCTGTTTGAGGAACTTGTTTAGAGGGCCTTGGTCAATGGCAATTCTTCACTCAAGGTTTAATTTGATGCCCTTAAATTCCAAGGACCGACCTGGAAACTGACAAGTCCCTTATAAACTTTGCTGAGAGCATGAGGACTAAAATGTATAGACTTAAATCCACCTCTTGTCATAAAACGCATCAAAGACCCACATCGCTCTCTGATATATGAAGTAAAACACCTCATAATAAAGGCCATCCAAAGAAATTTGGTTTTTAAGAGCTCCTCCATCTACAGAAATGCTTAAGTTTTGAAATATTTGAGAAAAAAAGAAAAAAGAAAAAAAAAATACTCATTTGAAGATACACTCTCCAATGATATTGAATTTGCAATCATCTAAAATGTTATATGTCGCAAAAGATGAGATCTTTACTACTTTAAATTGAGCAAGTTTTGCAAATGGATTGAATACCGAGATATGCTTTCACTCCTTGGCTCTTACAGCTGAGTTACTCAGACCAAACTTCCAACTTTTCTACAAAATTGCCATTATCTTTGTAGTAAAACCATAGTGAAAAAGAATCATTTTATGTGGTGGCTGAAAATTATGGTGTTAGGACCATGGCCAAAGGATGTTTCCAAATACACTGAAGCATAGTCCAACTTCCTAATTTTAAACATCAGAAGCATGATTTGCTTAATTAATATTGCATTTCCTCTTTCTCTCGAATGATTCGTTTCTCATTCTAGAGTTTTGCAAGGAATCTTACCTCCAATAAATAGTTTAAATCTCATAATCAACAAACTAGTTTCTTTTTTATTTTTTGACTTTAAATAGTTAATGATTTATCTCTTATGTTAGTTTATCAAAGTTCTTAGAGTTATGATTGAAGATCTCCATTGCAGATCTATGAAAGAGAATCAAAAGAACCATCCTTATCAAGTTTGAATGTAAGAACTAACTTTTCTTATTTCCCTTTTTTCTCTGACTTATTTTGCAGTACATTTATTTTGGTATAAAGTGTTCAAAACTATAGTCCCAAGCTGGGTCCACTATGAATCTAGGTGCCAAGTTTTTTTAAAATAAACTTTTTACTGCTTCCCTATAGGGGGAAAAAATCAATTTTACTTAATCGTGCATAGCACATCTGTGTGCTAGTGGGGCCAACTTACTTCAACTTATTTTCTAATTTCATAAAAGTACCTACCTCTCTCAGTCAGCAAACCAACATATTGTTAGTAAGCCATCAAGGCACTTGTTTTCAACATCTTCAAAGTAGGCACTGATCATGCAGAAAAACACTGTTTTTATGTGTAAGATAAAGAGTATGATACTTTTTTATTTATATAAATTGTTTATCATTTGGTGCAGGGTACACTAACTTTTTCAGTTTTCAGTTTATCCAACAAATTATTGATGTACTAAACTGTATCTCCACATATGGCAGCTTTGTATCTTCAACTTTTAGTATACATTCAACCCCACTGTCATATGTTGCATGCTCAAAACCCCACTAGGATGGTTACATAGCCTTTAGATGCTAATCACTCTTTTCTCTTTTGTTTCTCCTTCATATTAGAGATATTAGTTGCCACAACTTTGGTTATCTGAAGAGGAGGGATTTCAGTGCTGGCATAAAGAAGGGGACTTCTTGAACATATTTAGAATAAGTCGAACCCATGTAGTTGGGCAAAAGGCTTAGATGAGTTGAGTATTTAGAATAAGTCGATGGTTAGAATGTGGGTGCAGGATGAATTTTCAAAGAGATTATAGTAGGTTTACACCATGGATTTGCTTTTTTATCCTTACCTTTTTGCATCATTTATGTATGAGCTTACCAAATGTATTCAGGATGATATTTTATGATGCATGTTATTTATGAATGATATATTACTAATAAATGAAACTAAGGCTAAGATTAGTCATAAGTTGGAATTGTGGAGAGATACATTAAAATTTAAAGATTTTAGGTTAAATAGAACAGATAAAATACATAAAATGCAATTTTAGTATAATTAGAATTAAAAATAAATGTTGAGTAAAATTGAAGATCATGAAGTTTCTAAAAATGATCATTTTTGTTACTTAAAATAGATTATTTATAAGAAGAGACTGAGGATGATGTTGCGTATAGGATTAAATAGTTGGATAAAATGGAGAAGTGCAACTGGAGCATTATGTAATTGTAGAATACTTGTCAAGTAGAAGAAAAAAATTATAAATAATCATAAGACCGGGTATATTTTATGGCACAAAATGTTAGGTAGCTAGAAAATTATATGTACACAAAATAAATGTGGTTGAAATAAGAATATCGAGACGAATGTGTAGTAATATTAAAAAAAGATAAAATAAGAAAAAAGTCATTTATAAAAAGTTAGCGGTAGCACCAATTGAAAATAAATTGAGGCATGACAACTTTGGATATTTGCAATATAGACCTAAAGATGCATTTATATGAAGGAGTAATTTGATACATATAGAAGCAAAAAGAAGTAGAGATGGACAAAAAAATTATATGAGACGAAGTGATAAAAAAAATCTTAAAATATTTGCATCTTATGACAAATATAATTCAAAACTTAGCAGAATGAAATAAAAAGGATTCATGCAGCTAATACTAACTAATTTGAGATTACAGCTTTACTGACTTTACTATTGTTATTGTTGCTGTTGCTAATTTATTCCAAAGTGGGTGCAACCCTCTAATCAGAAGTTTCTTCCTACACTGCATCTTACTGTTATAATCCCATTTCAATGCTCTCATCATCTTTACATTATATCATATCTTCAGTTGTGCTTTTATGCAACACCTTTTGACTCATTAAATCCTTAGAAGCAAGGATCAATAAATATTGTTGAACCTTTGCCCAAATTATACATGAGTTCCCACACCCTTTGCCAATTCGAATGGTGAATAACGTAATTCTATCATTCAAAATGAATTCACAACCCTACATTGCTCTTATTCCAGCACCATGCTACTGATGTCAATCCCATAAAACAATAAACCACCAAGGTGACTAATTCAGAATCATTGGACCAAGAAAGTTTTTTTTCCCTCCTTAGCAATAAAAATTCAATGACATATAAAAAACACTCTAAGGGGGAAAAATTGATAATGGGAGAAAATGACATCATCAAGTGAGAAATATCCTAGAAGATATTAACTCAAATCTCCATGCTTTCTCATTTGATATAATAGGTGTGAAGCTCAAGCATGAACTTGTAAATTCTCATCTCAAAAGAATTATAAGGGCAGCTAGACTTGTGCAAAGTTAGCCTGGACCAACCTGACTTTTTCCTAGGCTCGAGTTGGGTTTTTTATTCATCAAGTCAAGTTTGGGTGAAGAAGTGGCAAGCCCTCCCTCTCCCCCTCCCAAAAAAAAAAAAAAAACACCAATCTTTCTCTACCTTCTTATCTCTCTTCCCTTTGTTCCCATCCAATGAATCTCTCTTTCCCTCGCTTCCATCTCTCAGCTCCCCATCCCACCAGTATCTCTCTTCCCTATCAGACTTGACAGTCCAAGTCAGCCTCAACCACCCGATATTTTTAATGAGCCTAGCTTCAGGCTTCAACTTTCAGGCCTCAAGTTCAGTCGGGTCAGGCTCTCAAGCATAAGCTTTTTGTGTTGATGAGTTATAAGCCCAGCCTGAACTCGGCCCAACCCAACAGATGCTTGGGTCTAGCAAGTTCGGCCCTAGGAGGTACATATATCAATACATAAAAGTACTTGTTGACTGTTTCATAAATATGCCTGGAGGCTCTTTTTCTATGATGCTAGGAGTTATCTTCTTCAAATATGAAATCAAGAAATTTCTTTCAAATTTTTTAGAACAATCTGAGTTGGAGCAATCAAAGCTAGAATTTAAAACTAAAAATAATAAATAAAGATTTTTATTTAAAGCAAGCGGAATGAACCAAAAATTAAACTTATCAGTAGAAGAGAGGCAATATAACCAAACATGCATACCACATGCCAATCTTCCTCCCGCATTTCCAGTGGTAAGGCTGAGTTCATGGCCCCCTGTGAACAAGGAACAGAATGAAAAACAAATTGTACATAAAAAGAACTAACAGAGAACATAAATATGTAAGGTATATTACAAAGATAAATGCTTTCAGAAAAACAGAAGATTAATATCTCCAAGAAGACTTCAAAGGAAATTTATGGCTTTGAAGGTTTCACCTTTTCCAAGATCATCCTCCAGCTCATGAACCACAAATGCTCTTCCAACAACCGAATTTGGTCCACTCAGTGGAATCTTGATATTGATCAGAAGAACAAAAAGACACCATTTGCAGAGAGAGGTTAGCAATGATAAACTCCGAATCTCAAGAGACTTGAGACATTTCTAAGAAAAAAAGATAGGATATGAAATTCCACTACCTGGTTATCTACAATTGTTGCCTCAGCTACTCCTTTATTAATAAAAGCAACAGAAATAGGGGGAAAAACACAAAATCTATCAGTTTTCCCATTCTCCATGAAGCAAATTACTAAGGATGTGATACATTATACCTTCAGAGTTTGCAATCACGTTTCCCAGGTCACCCGCATGACGGACTTCATCTTCAGGAGCACCATGCGTCATGTTGTTAGGGTTAAAATGTGCCCCTAAGAGATAAGTAGCAAATGATTAGTAGAAACATTATGCGAGCTATGATAGAAATAGGTATTATGTTTTTTTTTTTTTTTTTAATGTGTAAACAGGGTTTTGTTCCAAGACATCATGCCATAAAAAACAAGCAAAACTATGGAGACTATCCTATGGCCAACACAGATCACATGGTGAAAACAAGAAAAGACGGTTATAGAACACTATTGTAGCATGTGCTTCATAACCACAAATCAAATGATTCCACCATACCTGTTGACATGCACCCATTGGTAGTGTCACCGTATTCATGCTGCAGGGCAAAACAACAAACACTTAGAAAGTCACTCATCTAGCTTAAGGAAAACATATGATAATCATAATATGAGCACTCACTAAATGGAAGCCATGAAGTCCAGGAGTAAGTCCAGTAACACGAACTTTTACTGTTGTAGGGCCTAATGAAACCTAAGAAAACAAATTAGTAGTTTGGAAAAATAACAAATCTATCCAATCTCTCAAGAATTTCATGCCAGACAAACAGTTATGCATCAGAAAGAATGTACACTCCATCCATTGCAATGTCAATGCTTAAAAGCTGGAAGATTAACTGTTAAGCAGTACGTTTAATCTTAGTGTAGAGATATCATGGGTCACGCTTAGAAATAAGGTAAAACTGCTCAAAGAGTAACTGAGAATGAAAGCTTATATATGGTCCCTTATAACTTCGAAAGCTCTCGAATATGCCACTAAAATAACAACATCATACAAGCTCTTTAACAAGCGGCCAGCTCTATCTCTCTTATCTTCTTTGTCTTTTCCTTTTTCAGCTTCAACTAACAGTAAGTCAATTGAATGGTTAAAATATATTAACTGGTTGCTCTACACATTGGGGCTAAATCCTGTTATGATTCTAACTTCTCACAAACTATCTCCCAGAAAAAAAAAAAAAAAAAAAAAGTTGACCACAAAAAACTTCCAAATTCGAACCTTGTTCCAAGTGTCAACAATATAAAACGGAAGAACACTTCCTCTCTACATCGACCCAATCATTTAAATCATCAATCACAACTGCATCAATTAATCTGCTATTCCATCTATAGGAATGATGGACTAACATGTTATTGAGGGTAATCTCAGTACCCAAACCTTGCCAAGCAGTGGCAATGAATCCACAAACCCAACCCCCCAACACCCCTCTCCCCCTTCCCTTCTCCCGCAATTAAAAGTGCCCACTAGAACAATGAAATCTTCTATACTAAACTATCCTTTCTTTTATCTCATCCCACGATAAGAAAGATCGCCAGCAACACGCTAAGGAATGCAAAGTAGATCCCGATCATATAAAATTCAAAGAACCATCCAAACACTGGAAAAGAAACGATCCAAACATCGTAAAATTCAAAAACCATGGCTTCTGGGTGCTCAATTTCAACAAAAGATCCGCATATTCTTGTCCAAACATGAGTTACTACGGAAAAAAGAGGGGATAGACCATGAAAGCAGAAAACACCAAGCACATTTCCACAAAAGCACGTCAAGATGTAACCCTAGATACCAAGAAGAGCCAAGAAAAAGAAAAAATAAAGAGGAGGGAGAGACCATCGTTTTCTTGGACGAGAGTGACGACGCCCTCGACCTGCGAGCTACCCTTCAGGACGGCGACGGCCTTCTTTGCAGTGGCAACGACGGCGAGGGGCTTCGCAGGCGCGGCGGCAAGCATGAAAGAGGCGGAGAAGGGGACCCTGAGAGGCTGCCCAGCGAAGGTGGAGTGGAAAGGGCGGGCAGAGGAGGAGGGAGGAGGGGAGAAGCGCGGGCAGCGGAGAAGAGGATGGTCTGGGCGGCCATGGCGGCGGCAGTGGGCAGCGCTTGCATCGACTAACGACCAGAGAGACGAGAGATGCGGCAGCACCGGACTGCGGTGGATAAGGGCTTGCCTTATCAAATGCGCGTCTCCTCGCCAACGAACTCCGATGGACACGATTATTGTCTCCGAGTTCGTTGTATATTTTTCTTTTTTTCTTTCGTTTTCTCTTTTTTTTTCTTTTCTTTTTCTTTTTTTCCTTTTTTTTTCCTTTATTTAATTATTCTATTATTATAATTATCTTCCGAAGCTTTGTTTAACTACTCTTTCCCTCCTCGTATCAGCATAAATTTAAATGGTTGAACTTCGACCACTCTTTTCATGCTGAAATTCAACGAATTCGTATCTTTAAAAATATTGATTTTAAATTTCATAAAAATTTAAAAAAAAATAAAAAATAAAATTTATCTATTTTTTAATATAGTTAAATCTGACATTTTATAAATTAAAAATAAACTGCTTCAACTTCCCCCCATTCAATGGTTATTAATGCCTCAAACCCATTCTACTAGCCCAATTAATCTCGTTAATCAAAATCATATGGCTTAAAAATTTGAGTAAAAATTAATAAGTGGCAAGTAAACTTTAGTTATAAGCATATTACATATTTCTTTTTCTTCTAATGTGAAACTAAACTTGGGTATCACAATCTCAATCAAAATTATATGGTCTTTTAAAAGTTAATGAGTGACAAATGGACTTGAGTTAAGTGGCACTAAACTTGGTATCGCACGTACTTAGTAGGCAGCTCTAAATAGCTTTTTCCAACCTAGGCTACTGAGGTCTTATCTTACAGAAACAATTGCAAGAAAGAGGGATTGGACGCCAACCGTGGAACTCAGAAACCCTGAACAGGACCTGTAAAAAATAGTACCACATGATTTTCTTCAAATATCGTACGTTCATTCTCTCCGATAAATTATTGCACGGCATGCCCCACTGCCTACAGCAATGAGTTTTTCACAGAGCTCAGGTTGCCAACATCATGAAGTGATTCAGACCATCTTTAAATTCTGAAGCCCGAGATATCTGTAAGGCAAACTTTTGGGTAAGCATCAGCTTGACAAAGGGTGTGAACCATGCGATGCCGATACTGCATACATAATTTTAGCATGCAGGATCTTCAACCATCCCCAGGTGGAGCATGCAGGATGCCTTCCTTGCTTTTCTGTGTGCATTCATATGGACCGCTCCCAAGGTTAAATAAGATCTAATACCATCCGTGATTCAACTGAACATACCAGAATATTTCGGAAAAAAAAAACAGTGGATATAATTCACATACAGTTGCACTGTACAGTGGAAACTGGCAAATCCCAGCCCAGCAACTGAGCATTTGAAAGGTTTTTTCAATAACCCAAATATAATGTTGCAGTTATATTCAGAACGAACAAGCATTGCATGCACGCTTTGTGATACACAGACCTTGGAATTGAAGAAATCGAACTGGTAAGAAATATGGTCCTTTTCAGACAACTGATCACATCTGTTGATAACAAAATACAAGTAGAAATTGCACAACCATAAGTTTGAGAAAAAGCATGTTTATACTCATCAACCTGCTGGCATGAGCAAGTTTGAAACCTCTGGCTTCCTTAGTTTTTGAGCAGCCGCAAAGAGCTACCTGCAAAGTTATGGTGTAAGGGCAAGTTTAGTCTAGCTATCATTGTTGCATTCTTTGAGAAAAAAATCACCATCGCATTCTCAAATGAAAATAGTAATAACAATAACCTGAAGGGTACTCTTTTCCCCTTTTTAACTTAAGCAGACCAGAAGCCACTTCAAATATAAATACAAAAATATAATAAATTATTGAATCAAAATGAGATCAGCACACCTGACTTGTGGAGACGCTATATCAATTGTGTGCCTTTCCATTGTAAAGCAAGGCCACGAGCCAACCACAGCGAGCTACCACAGAGAGATGCGCCTAAGTGTTTCTTGCTTGCAATTTAACTAGAAAAATACTTATACAATAGAACTTATAAGTTGTCCCTGCCTTGGTTTTCTTGAAGCACTTGTCCGTAGATAGTGCTATATCGATTTCTTCTGCTGGTACCAGGAGGGCATGCCTATGTCAAACAAAAGAATATCATACCACCCAAAGTACCTTGTAACTAAAGAAGATGTTACGAAAGTTCATTACTAAGAAGGCCATGATAATGTAGTTATTACCTCATCCTTTGCAAACCATGCTTATTGTGACATGGAGAAGCTTCAATCTGCTATTTGTTCACAGCATAGAAGAATATGTTCGATCAAGACACAACAGCATCATGTCCCCAAACAGCTAAAGATCTTATGAGTTCTGGAACATCAGAATCCACTGAAGTTGATTGTCAGGAGAAATTTTGTTCCAAAACCTGAACCTAGGGTGGAAAACTGCAGACTTCAAATCTCACCTTAGGCTAAACAAAGCTATACTTGCAGCCTCCAGTCTGCTTTACAAATCAAGAGATACCAAAATTCATTGCCCTTGAGTTCTCACAGCATGGGAATTTCATCATATTCATGTCCCATTGAAACAACCTGCAAAGTTGTGCCTTCAGCAAGCCAAGCCGTGAGCTCTGGTTGATGCTCAATGTGGTTGAGTGGATGTAGATTTCCATCATCCATTTGAACACCATAAACAAATGGAAGTCTTAATGTAAGAAAGCTCTCAGGTGGTAGGACAACTCGACAACCAAGAGTGAAACGTGATCGCTGTTCACGATCCAAAATGGATTGAGGCAGACAGGAGTCCTAAAAGTGCAATCGTGTGTCAAAGCTTCTTAGCATGAAAATAAAAATAATGCTAAAAAAAAAGGCACCAATGTACCTTGTTTACAAACATGTACATCATAATCGTCCATCAAATTGAAACAACAGACCTCAACATATAAAGATATTAGAAAATAAATTTCAATTGTCCAGCAGCAAAATCCTTGGAGTTTGAACTCCATGGATATTTTACTAAAAAAATATGATAAAAATATGGCTTTCCATAAAGAAGTAGCTTGTATCTCAATACTTAATGGATTAAGAACTTCTCGTTAATAATTAAAGTAAGGTAACTAATTGAAAACAAGAAACTACCTACAGCTTAAGGACTTAAAAGACTAGTATTCACAAGCATTTTTTGCTTCATACTTACGTCAAATTGAATTATGGGGTATGTTGCTAAAACAGTAGGAAATGGGGGTGTTACCTGCATGGCATAATGGAGAAAGATCAATATTAGAATAGTAGCAGACGGCAGCCAATGATGTACACACCACGGAAGAAAAAAAAAAAAAAAAAAGAACCTTAGCATTATAAAGCACTGAAAGTTAAATAATATGACTGTATTTAAATTCACAAAGTGCTGACTCCATGCAGTACAACTTTGCATGGTCAATGTGGAAAATCACTTTTGAAACCACACAAGGAAGTAAAAAAAACTAGTTAACTACTTAACAAGTTGAAAAAAGGAGAAGGTCAAGTCAAATATGACGTATTATATCACTTCTGTAAAACCTAATTTCTGGGCTTTGCTCTGCACAAGGCCTGAACTATAGATTGTTTACCTTGACCAGCCTAGCAGCCATAAGTTGAACTTCCAAGTTATCTGGGACAATCATAAAAGCTCCAGAGCTCAGTTTCCCTTGTTCTAGTTTACAACATAGCACTGATGCTTGAAGGAGTTAACAAGGTATAACGCCAATTTACAGTCCAAATATTAGTGAGGTTCGAATTAGTTTGACAGTTCATTGAACTGAAGCCATTGTTAATAAGAATGGTTCTTTTCAATGGACTAAATATATTCATTTTAATAGTTACCTAAAGTTCCTCATATTCTGATAAATATAAAAGACAAATGGGGGCAAGTTGCTGTACATAAACAAGTTTTAGATGCTCCAAAAATTCATCAAAACAACAGGAAGAATGAACATGCCCAAAGTGATATTTATCAATCAATTTAAGATAATAATTTGAGAAAATAGTAGATAGCAATACAAGTGCAGAATGGTCCATTACCAGAAAAATCCGTTGCAGTTGTGATACAGTACTTGCAAATTTGATCTTCTGGTGGTCTGGTCTTGCAGAGTTCCTGCAGTGAGGACAATTCATGTATACTGGCAATTTCCTGTTTAACAGAGTGAATGCACCTCCACCATCATCCAGTCTAAGATGTGGAAGATTCCCCTCAAGTTTTTCCACAGAGACAGCAGGCATAGGTTGCCCATGAACAGATGGCAACTTCTCCATGTCTGATCTTGAGAAAAGTGTGAATCTATCATTTTGTTGACTATATTTAGCTGCTAGTTCTGTGGACCTATGACTTTTCTTCCTATTATTTATAGCAGTAGCTGCCGTTCCAAATGACTTAAGAAGAATTTTATCATTCAAACTGTTTTTATTTTCTATATTTCCATCAGAATCATCAGTAGATGAATGCAATTTCTCGGGAAATGAATAGGCAGAGTCAAGCTCCTTCAGATGATCTGGAGACAATAAGAAACGGTGTCCATAGGAGCACTCATGCTCGAACCCAACATATACAATCACCTGCTTCAAAGAATTATTTGATTTAATTTTTTCACTGCCTATGTTTACTGGCACTATATTGCTTCCTATCTGTAGAAAGGGGTTGCTCGGACTATCAAAGTTAGACCCTTGTCTGTGCATGTTTTCTTGAACAGAAATATGATCACCTCTTTGAGGACATTGGTGACTATCAGCTATGTGAATTTGACCATCAGTTTTATCAGCTGAAGTCACTGGTCTCACATTCTTTTCTACATTAGTTTTTGGTTGCTTACTCTGCTGAAGACTAGGGAATGTTGTATCAGTGGCAATGGTGCCCGCAACAACCTCAGAAAAAGGCTTCTTCATATTAAAAGATGGAAGACCTTTGCCAAAACTGATACTTGAGTCATCAGAACAGAGCTTCTCTGATTGTTTTTTCCGACTTTCTGATCCTCCATGCTTAACTTCCCTAGGAAACTGAGCAGATTTCTTCACTTCTTCATCCGCAACAGAAACATGATTGAGATCAAGAGTTGTGCTTACTACAAAACTTTGGCTGGTAGCACCTACAGACGAGCTGCTTGTTTCCTTCTCTCTGTCCAGTGAAATTACCCATTTAAATAAATATTTTTCAGTAGAGCAGAATCCAGTTTGAAGCATCCCTTTTGATGGTTTATAATATCTTGCACCTCCAAGGCGCATCAGACGCCATGAGCTAAGTGGAAGAGATCCCACATTGCCTCCTCTTGGAAGTACAAGAGTTGGAAGTAGATTCTCACAATTTGCAAAACACTTGAATGTGACATTAGCACTGTCAAAGTCAAAAGGATCATCTCGCAGGCGCCTTGAGCGACCACAAGCACAGGAATGAAGAAAGACATATCCACTGGAGTGTTGCTTCTCAATTGCTTTTGACGGTGAATCACAGATCTTAACATCATGTCTCTGATGCATGCATGGCTTTCCTGTCAGGCTGACAGCATCGCATAGTTGCCTTCCGGATTCCCATATTGATGTGCATTGATCTTCCAGCTTCTTTGAAAATAATTGCACAGCCGGTCCCTTAACCATTGAATGAAATGCTTGCAAAGCCCTTTCCAATTGTGTCTTATGCAAAGTAGTTGGGTAAAATGCAGGCATCTCTTTCAGGTAAACCTCCTTAGCAGCTGGTAGAGCTCTTTGGCACCAAGATATAGAAAAGTTCATGTTAAGGCCCTTACTACTTTCCAAACAAGAAATTGCAGCTTCAGTAGCACTAGTTCCTGACTTAGAAACCTGCTCATCCTGTACCTCATTTGCACTTCTTTGACGAGATATGCTTTTCAGGCTTCCAATTTCATCCACAATATCATTTTTTACTGATAGCAAAGCATCTAGAATCACATTACTCAAAGACAGCCAGTTTTCTAAACTTGGGAGTTCAGGGACACGAACCGGCTTTCCTGCTGCAGCCGATGCTGCCGCTGCAGCTGCTGCTGCAGCAACCATCCCAACGCCAGCAGCTGAGCCACTGTTGGCATTAGTTGGCAGGCCTCCTCTCCCTCTTAGAGTATCAGACTGCCTAAATATGAAGTCCTTTATCGACTGAAAATCCTCATTGTTCAAATTCTGGCAATGGTTTTCCAGCGAAAACATATCCAAGACAGTTTTTGAACTAAAAGCCTCCTCTAAAAGACCTGCAACAAATTCCAAAGGTTCTCCTTTTTGGTTCTCAGACCTGTCCAACAATGCAACAACCCTTGACGCATCAAGGGAAAATAAGGGAAAGGAGCTCCCATGACCAACCCCTCTGGATCCAAGATGACTAGATTCTGTTCCAACCAGCGTGCGGCATTTCTTGATCAAGAAACGGACCTGTGCCTCTAAAGATGATTGCAGCTTCTTCTTAAAACTGCCCTCAATTTTACTTGCGGGGCGTGCCAGCATGACCACAGAACCAGTACCTTTCAAGTTTAAGCTTGGCTTTGACAATCCACCCACACTGGGGGACTGATTAAGTGATGAGGAATCAGTAGAGTCCTCCACATTGCTTGCTGGATTTGGTCCATCCAATATTTCATCATTGAAAACAAAGAGAATGACAGGGGTACACTGCCCCGGCAGCACTAATGGATGAGAACCTGTACCCGACATTAAAGAAATTGCCGAGCCATGTCGGTTTGAGGTTCCACCACGTCGACCTGGTGGGGATACAGAAGAGGCTCTCTGAGCCTTTGGAATTGGAACAGATGAAGGTGATTTTGTCAATGTTGGAGTGACTTGGGACCGCACGAATGGAACCAGAGCATGCTTCGCAGCTTGTAGCATCCGGAACTTTTTTAAAATCTGGGTATCAAATCGCAGACCCTCATGTAGAAATATAATCACATGGCAAACCTGATTCAAATTGAGCTGCTAAGTTCAGTTTCGTATCCAAATTGTTTTGAAATCATGAAAGCCTAAGGTAGTTCCTGATGCGTATTAGCACAAGGTTTTCTTTGAGGAATTGAAGCTAAAACCTGAGAGTTTTATGCTAGTCCTTCAAGTAATCAATAACCAAGTGAAGCCATTAAAAAAAAAAAAAAATCAAAATGTGATTCAGTCACCAGCTCCAACATCATAATTCAAATTGTTTTTCAGAAGACAACAGTCTATGCTGGTTATTGATACTTGTTAAATGAGCCTTTTTTTTTTTTTTCTTTGCAAGAATGGAAGGCAAAGAGCATGAAGTACAAGCTGAAATCTGTAACTTTTGTACTATAAGCCTTTCATATGATCAAGAACCAAATCAAATACAACGAAACGTATAGCCCAACAGTAGAAACGCAACAAGATCGAAAGGAAATAACTTACAGAGAACATGAAGAGCATCCCACGGAGATCCTCGGCTTCGGATTGCTCCAAGACCGACGCGGGCCCATCTCCCCAGCCATCCGTTCGAGACGATGCCAGCAAAGACAGCGGAGACAAATATGATGAGAATTGCAAAAAGACCATCCCTTTCCCCGCCTCGTGGTAGTAGCTGATCCTTCGCCGCCGGAACCAGTCCTCTTCTAGGCCGACCACATCGGAGCGGGATGGGAAAAGATCCTTATCGAGGCCACCAGAGCCGAAAACGTTGGCGTCGAGGATCCGGTTGATGAGATGGGAGGCGTCGGTGGTGGCCCTACTGCCGAGAAAGCCCACCACAACCACGCCGTCGAGAGGAGAAGCAGCGGCCGGGGCGGAGGAGGCTGTCGCGGTGGCGGAGGAGGGAGGATTTTGCGGGGGACAGATCGGGGGGTTGGAGGTAGGAGGAGAAGAGGCTGCCGTGGAGGTGGCGGGAGGGGGAGGTCGGACGAGGACACGGACGGGAGAGGGAGAGGGAGATGGGTTGGGCTGCTCCATTGCGGCCGTGCGGCGCCCTCGCTCCTCAGGTCCCAAGCCCTGGCACCGGTTAAGGATAACCCGTTCTCGTGAACTGGTTACTGTGGTTCGAGTTTCAAAAAAAAATGCGACCCAAAACCGGGCCCGGTTTGTCCTAATTACGAACTTATATATTATCTGGTTGATGGATCTGAGCTTTAGGTACCGGTTGATTCTTAACTGAAGAAAGTTCAAATTTCTTGAAATATATTTTATATGGTGACCGAAAAATTACGTAATTAATTTACTTTTTTTTTTTTGTGGTATGCATCGTAAATAGTTCTACACGATGTAATGGTCCATTGCTCTTGTCCATGTGAGCTTAACATGAGCCCACTTTTTTGAAGTTGATTCAATGGAATTTTATAACTATGTCAGAGATCTTTCAGAAATATCGTAATTTTAAAACTATGGTGTTGTAATTTTTTTTTATCAGGATATCGTAAAGCTTTGCTTTAACGCTTTTCGAATGTGTATTGTAATTTTATAATTATGGTGTCGTAATTTTACAATGAATGTGTTGTAATATTTTTTTGGAAGAGATCTTCTAGGGATGACGTAATTTTTTTCGATTGAAATGTCATAAAGCTTTGCCTTAATGTTTTATGAATGGATGTCATAATTTTATAACTATGATTTGTTATATTACAACTGAAGTGTCATTATTTTGTTCAACTTTCTAAATGAATGTCATAATTTTATAATTATGGTACCATAATTTTACAACTGGGTATCGTATTTTTTTTTTGCCAATATGAGAAAACTTTTTTGTAAAGCTTTGTCTTAATATTTTATAATTAAGATATCGTTATTTTATAATAAGAATATCTTAATTTTATAACTGAGATATCGTAATATTTTTTCGGAAGGAAAGCCGTCCCATTTCATCCTATCAGGATAGTATCATTTATGAATTTATAATCATGATCCTTGCTATTCCGTTTCATTGCATTAAGCCATGTATAATTCACATAAACCAATAAAGAGGAGCAATGTAGTCCACATAAAATTTATTGTATTGGAGGCGATGTATAGATGCTTTTCCTAGATTAACTCTCTAGGCCATTTTAGACCATTTCTCCCAAAATTTAGTCATTGCTGAGACTTATTTATTTAGATCCACTTAAAAGCCAACAAAATGTACAAATTGCATTCCGGCTGACCCAAACTTAATAGGTTCATTGTTTTCTTTTTTAGACCATTATATATATATATATATAAAGGAAAACTCTGCCAAATTTACAATTTAATGTTGGGGATTATTTGATAGAATTCGGTAAGTGGAAAGGACGTGCAAGAGAAAAAAAATTACATAAGCACGTCTCACATGAATGCCATGCTATATTAGAAGTGGAGGAAAACTTGCAGGAGTTAACAAGGGATGAAGTCAAACTAAGAGATTGGAGATGCATCGAAAGTGTTGGCATGATAGTAATAAGAATAGAGATGTGAGTCGAGCCTAGATGAATGCAAGCATGACAAACTAGTCTATTATATGTATTTTGACATGGTCATATAATTTCTTGGCCATATAAGATTAAGTTTACTTTTAAGCGACAAGCTAACGTCGCCTTGCTTGGTAGAGATTCATATGCATCATATTTTTCTAGATACCATCTAGAAAAATGACAACCTGTCATCTTTCCTTGGAAAAAATATAACTTGACATGCTAGAAAGTAAGATCTCCATTACTTAATATGACAGGCTATCTAGATTAGATCAACTTGATGGTTCAAAAATTTTGTTCAGGTCTGACATGTTAGACCGTGAAGTTGTATTTTGGATGATGATCAAGAAAGCAACCAAAATGATCATGTTCACTAGTTTTAATTATATCCTATGCATGAATCAATGACATAAAATGAAAATAAAATATGAACCAAATCATATTCCACTGATCACTCATGAATGAATAACAATAATGGGTCCAACAATTGAACCATTCATGTTGGATTGCTTGATCTCAAGTTGGAAGACAAATGTTGCAAGGGGTAAAAAAGGCTTCTTTAGCATCGCTTTAGGCACTAACAATGGTAAAAAAGAATCGAAAACAGGTACGTCATTCAACGTGAAATAATAAAGTTTGAATGGAGGGGCTATCTCATTCACCCAGTCATGAGAGAATTTAAAATCCAATCTGGGTGTACAAAGTATTTCTAAAATATTTGTCTATAGTTAATGAATGGGTTCATAAATATAAGTATTTGCTTGTTTGTTTCATGCATTATTGTAACCAAACCCTAGTTTCCATATGTGTGAATGTGTGTGGTGCTTGTGCATGCGTACGTGGTGGGTGAGGAAGAGCTCCAAGTGATTGAGGGGTACATTTATCATTTCCTATAATCCTATCTATAGTTACCAAAGTCAAATGAGGAAGAGCTCCAAGTGATTATACTCGAACAATGATCCAATTGTCCAACTAGTAGATCAATAATTGAAGCATATGAATAATTAAAATAAAGAATACAATTCATGATGATAAATAAAGATAATTTCTTTATAAATTTCAACTAAAATCTAGTTATTTGGAGTATAACAGACTATAATATCCATGCTAATAAGTAAAATGAATTTTAAATTATAAAAAATAGCTTATAAGAATAATAAAGAAATTAAAGTTAACGATTACATTATTCCTTGATTAAAGGTGTCCTGAATTGATTTGATTATATGATACATGGAAGGAATCATGTTGTTAAATGACCTGTGACCGCCATGATCCAATCATTTAATTCAGTTAAGGATGATGACTTAAAAGGTTCAATGTAAATTATGCATTTATGGTTTGTTGTTGAATCACCAAGTCATAACATGGGCCAAGTAGGAGATTGTTAGATAATTCTAATAAATTCATTTATGTGGCCCATATTATTTTGGGCTGGTTTTAATGAGAGTGGCCCAAGTTGATGGTGATTAGGCCTTAAGGAAAATTAAGATCAGAAATGGTTTTTTATTTTAAATAGACCCTCCCCTCTCTCTTCAATAACTAACGAAAGGAGCATTACTAAATCGGCCATATTTGAAGAACTCTCTTAACCATTAGAGAGGGAATGGAAGGAAGAAGATAGAGAGGAAAGAAAATACTACAAGAAAGAAAAATAAGAAGACATGGATCAATGTAAGTTCTTGATTTCTTTAAAGTAAAGTTTTATTCAAAAAAAATTTATTGGAAAAGACCATAAAATTAATATTTTACTAGCATTTGGTATCAGAGCAAGGTTTCAACATTTTTTTTTTAATATCTCCATTCAAATATTACAAATAGGGTTTTGTTTACTGGATCAAGAACAATTGATCACGATTTATTGATTGCCGTGGATGATATATATACATGCATGATCCATGATATATTAAAATATAAAAAAACCGTTTGAAAAACATCATCAATTGTATTATTTTATTTTTGGGCTTGTGAGGCATTAATTGCCTATGAAATCAAACCTTTAAAAGTCTTTGTTGGCCCAGATGGCAACCCAAGAGGGGGGGTGAATTGGGTTCTTAAAAATTTTAAGTCCTTTTAACTTTAATTGATTAGTTAGCAAGATGTGCAAGTGAGATTAACTAATAAGCAAAGAACAAGCAGTTAATAAAGAGAGATAGAGATAGAGAAAATGATGCACGGCAAACACAAGATAATTTTATAGTGGTTCGGCGCAACTAGCACCTACGTCCACTCCCAAGATTCACTTGGGTCCACACTATAATCTCTCTAGATTACAGCCGAGTTGTTTTCCAAGATCACAACTCAAACTTGTTGTTTTCACGGGTGCACAACGAACCCAGCTGGTTTTGCGGGCTTACCAGCACAAAAACCCTACACGTTGTTTTGCGGGCTAACAACAAACCTTACTCGTTGTTTTCACGGGATCACAACGAACCCAGCACAAGCACTCCGGCTCGTAATGAGGTAAACCTACCTCCACTGATTCAATCCACTGATTGAACCAGTAACCAAGTGAAATCAAAGTATTTGTAACAAAAATGCTCCTTCTTGAGCAGATATACAAATTTAAGAATAAATAAAAACTAGGGTTAGAAACGCCTGATGGTTTTCGGATGATTGCAGCGATGGCTTTCTCCCTTTTCTCCTTGAAAAGTTGAATCGATGCCTCAGCAAGATTCCTCAATCGTTGATAAGCTTTGGAGAAGGTGTTGCCTCTTTTTGAACTTGGGAATGGCTGAAGATTTTGCACGTTGGATTGCTTTTTGCCTTCCTCTTGAGCTTTGAGAGTCGATTAAATGATGCACACGAATCTCTCTCTCAAATGCAAAGATTGAATCTCTCCTTGAATCAAATGATTCTACAATACTCTCAGTTTTCCCTTTTTTCTGATATTCAATAGGCTCTCTCTATTTTTCTCTCTTGCTCTTCTATTTCTCTTTTCTTTTTCAATCTCTCCTTTCTATTTGAATCTGGCTCTTCTATTTATAGATCCTGAAAAGATATAGCCGTTAGACACAGTAAAATATAGCCGTTGATTCAAAATATTACCGTTGGTGCTGATGTGTCAACTCAAAAATTTTCGCCCAGATTCCGGGGAGTCGGCTCGAGTACTGTGCGAGTCGGCTCGAACACGCGAATCCAGAAACGCACCAAAAAGTAAATTTTCAGGGGTCGACTCGCGAAAAGCTGGGAGTCGACTCTTGACTTTCAGGGGTCGACTCGCGAAAAGCTGGGAGTCGACTCGAGAGGCACTCAAAAATGAGTCTTTCTGCCGTCTGAGCGAGTCGGCTCGAGTACTGTGCGAGTCGGCTCGAGAAGGTTCAGGGGTCGACTCTTGAAAACTCAAGTGTCGACTCGAGACAACATTAAAAATCAGATAATCACAGGAGTCGACTCGGAAACTCTCGAGTCGGCTCGGGATTGATACAAAAATCAGAAAACATTCTGATTTGCTTTGAAAATCATCCCAACCAACTTTGAAATATAAATATGACTTGAATAATGTTGATTTAACAGTAATGCTCAATTTCAAAGCATTTTCATTAAGTCATTGATCTTTAAAAGAGTGGTATAAAAAATCATTTTTGAATTCATAAGTATAGCTCACTGAAACATATATAATTGATTCATGAAACTCATTACATATTAACAGTTCATAGTTTCCAATTTGAAATTGCTCATAGTAAGAATATTTCATTGATTGACTTAACATGTTCATAGCCTTTTAGAAAGTAAAGTAATGTCTTTTGGAAATCATCAAAATCAATAAGTTGGGGCAATTATGTTTCAATAATTTCTCAACAATCTCCCCCTTTTTGATGATGACAAAAACATTAAGTATATGCGAGTTAAACTTAAAAAATTTGTGATTCTATAATCAAAGATTTATGTTCATGGAAAGGCTCCCCCTCAATGAGGTAGCTCCCCCTATGAAATTTAGTTTCATTCAAAAAATTTTAAATTTTGAGCTTTGAGCAAATGATACTTAAGCTATCTCTTCCCCTTAATAATACTCAAAATTTTCTCTCCCCCTTTCAGAGTCTTAAATTGCATATACGATTAAATACACTTTCTCCCTTTTAATGATTTCTTCTTCTTAAAGAAACTTAACAAACTTGAATCAATTGAAAGCATATACGATTTAAATATTTCTCCCCCTTTTTTGTAATCAACAAAAAGGTTAAGAAATACATTAATGTATTCAGGGTATATTTCAACTTATTAATATTAAACATCATATCTCAAATGTACACAATTGAAATGAACTGAACTTCATTAACATCAAAAAGCATTACATCAAAGTTCAATTACTACAAATAACTGCAAATTACATAACTGCAAATTTCACATTCATTACATCAAACTCAAATACATAAAGAGAAATCAAAAGTGTTGCCTAGTAATTCTATTTAAGTGTTCTATAATCTTATGCATTCCTTCACATTGAATCTTGACATAATCTTTTAATTTTTCATCAACAAACTTGCATGCACTTGAAATTTTGTCTTGAAGCTCTGCATTACTTTTAGCATAAGTCTCACCATCTCCACAAATATCCTTAATTCTTCAAATATATTCTTCAAATCTTCATTTAGAGAGGAGGTGGATGAGCTAACATTGGCTTCAATAGACGATACACGATCATTAATAGAATAAAGTGCTTCCCTCAAGTTCATAAATTTTTCTTCAAATTCAGTCTTCAATCTAGTCTCATGCTCAATTAACTCTGATTTGAATAGAGACCTAAGCTGCTCTAATTGAGTGTCTGAAAAACTGACAGATGTAGAAACAGAGGTCTGAACAGGAGCAGATGTAGATGCAGAAGCAGGAACAGGAATATCTGATGGAGCTGGAACTGGGTCTGGTATGAATGAAGTCTGAGGTGGCTCTGGAGATGAATGTCTAGGTGCCTCAGCTCTATCCTCTAAACTGTTCTTCCTTTCCCAAATTCCATTCCTTTTGATAAATCCCATTCTGTTGATAGTGGCCAAGGTATAATAGTCTGTGTGTCTCAATTCCTTCTTGGGCTCACTGTCACTAAACACAATCCCTTGGCTCCTGAACAACTGAGTCAAGATCATACCATAGGGAAGACATGATTTCCTCTTGCTTCCACAATCAGCCATGTACCATAAAATCATTCTAGGCAGATTAAAAGGTTTTCCTGATACTATAGCATCCATAATAAAAATGTCCCTCTCTGAAACATAGTCAAACCTGCCTGTCTTGGGAAATAAAACTCTACTGCAGATATTATGTAAAAGTCTCAGTTCCAATGGCAGTTGACTTGCAAGAACTTCCTCAAATCCTTCAAAGTCTCTATGTAATAGTCTGGTGAGAGCAGGAGATCTATCCTCTGAAGCAAATGTGCATGGTCCAGACAATGGTAGATTTAAAAGTCTAGATAAGATGGTGTCAGTAACGTTTAGACCTATGCCTCTCACTATGCTTACTAACCCATTGTCTCCTCTAGTCAGATTCTTATAGAATTCTTTTACCAAGGCTGGATAAGTAGGACAATCCAATGAACAAATTTTCTCAAGTCCCATTTCTAATAACTGTCTTCCTATAATGAATCCCTCATTTTCAAAAAGCTCAAAATTGACCTTCCTCCCCGTTGTCACAACTCTACTAGCAAGGAGGTCTACCTGAGGGTTGGAAGCTGGAACAGGAGAATCGCTGGAGGAAGAAGACGTGAATCCACGGACGGCTCGCGGACGGGTCGTCGCACAGTCCTTTTCCTCTTCATCCCGGCGCCTCTACTGCTAGCTCCACGCGTTTTGGGTGCCATAGGTATGAGTGGAGTGATTAATCGGAAGTATTTGGAAGATTTGGAGGGTTTGGGAGATTTTTGTAGAGAGAAACGAAGATTAGAAAAGATAGGAATGACCGTCGGGTCGACTCGTGCCCTAGATAATCGACCTGGGACCACGTCGAGTCGACTCGCGCATAACCTCGAGTCGGCTCGCCTAAATCACAGAGAGAAATCCCGAACTCGAGTCGACTCGCTCATACCAGGAGTCGGCTCCCAAGTTTCAGAGAAACTCGAGTCGACTCCGGTACACACCGAGTCGGCTCGGAGACCATTTCAGAACAAAAAGATTGAAAATTTTCTGAATGTTTGAAATGATTCCGGATTTGATTTTGAGTATGATTCATAATCATTGAGTCTTGATAAATCATTTTGATATGAGTTCTAGATAATATTTCCTTAAGATTTTGAGGGATTGAAAGAATTCTAGATGCATTTCCTTAAGTATTTCAAAATTTATTCAAAAGGATTACAAATTCCTAATTCTCCTCTAAGATATTCAAACCTTTCTTCACTTAGGGGTTTTGTAAAAATGTCAGCTAATTGTTCTTCAGTGTTTACATAATCTAAAAAATTTCATCATTAGCTACATGTTCTCTTATAAAATGATATCTAATTTCTATGTGTTTTGTCCTTGAGTGTTGAATTGGATTTTTCGTTAAATTGATTGCACTAGTGTTATCACATTTTATGGGTGTCTTATTAAGTTTGATACCATAGTCTTCAAGTTGTCGCTTAATCCATAGGATTTGCGCACAGCAACTTCCAGCTGCTACATATTCAGCTTCAGTAGTTGATAATGCAACTGAATTTTGCTTTTTGCTAAACCATGTGATTAAGTTACTGCCTAAGAAATGGCATGCACCACTTGTGCTTTTTCTATCAATTTTACATCCGGCATAATCAGAATCTGAATATGCAATTAGGTTTAATGTGGAGTCTCTAGAATACCATAAACCTACATCTTTTGTGCCATTTAGATATCTTAAAATTCTTTTAACAGCTATTAAATGTGATTCTTTAGGTTCAGCTTGAAATCTAGCACACAAACATACTGCAAACATTATATCTGGTCTACTTGCTGTTAAGTAGAGAAGGGATCCGATAATACCTCGATAATACTTCTGATCAACCTTCTTACCTCCTTCGTCTTTGTCCAGCTTGCATGAAGGACTCATTGGTGTTCCGAGGGGTTTCATTGTTTCCATACCAAACTTTTTGAGTAGTTCTCTTGTGTACTTGGTTTGGTTGATAAAAATTCCCTCCTTGCATTGTTTGATCTGGAGTCCTAGGAAGAAGTTGAGTTCTCCCATCATGCTCATCTCGAATTCTCCCTGCATCAACTTTGCAAATTCTTGACAAAGAGATTCGTTAGTAGCACCAAAAATAATGTCATCTACGTATATTTGTACTACAAGTAAATCTTTACCTTTTCTTCTTAAAAACAAAGTTTTGTCTACATTTCCTCTTGTAAAATCATTTTCTATTAGAAATTTACTTAACCTATCATACCAAGCTCTAGGTGCTTGTTTCAAACCATATAAAGCTTTGTGCAATTTAAAAACGTGATTCAAAATTCGTGATCTTCAAAACCTGGTGGTTGTTCTACATAAACTTCTTCATTTATAAAACCGTTTAGAAATGCACTTTTAACATCCATTTGAAATAGGTTGAAATTCATATGACATGCAAATGCAAGTAAAAGTCTAATGCTTCTAGTCTAGCTACAGGTGCAAAGGTTTCATCAAAATCAATACCTTCTTCTTGACTATATCCTTTAGCAACCAATCTAGCTTTGTTTCTAATTACTATGCCATTTTCATCTAGTTTATTTCTATAAATCCATTTAGTTCCTATAATTGAATGGTTTTTAGGTCGTTCCATTAAAGTCCAAACATTATTTCTTGTAAATTGATTTAGTTCTTCTTGCATAGCTAACATCCAATTATTATCTTTTTCAGCTTCTTCTATAGTTTTAGGTTCTATTTGTGATACAAATGCAAGATGATTACTAATGTTTCTCATGTATGATCTAGTCCTTATTCCTTGAGATGGATCGCCTATAATCAATTCCTTGGGATGACTATGTGCATATCTCCAGTCTCTTGGAAGATCTAAATCATCATGATTATCATTAACATCATCGTCCTTATGTGAATCATCATCTTTAGCTTCTTGCTCATGATCAGAAGATACTTCAATATTAAGTTTTTCAAGACCTTTTTCAATTATGTTTGTATCTTTGTCATCATCAAGCTTTTCTGATCTAGATGCTAAAGACTCATCGAAAACAGTATGAATGGATTCTTCAACTACTAAGGTTCTCTTGTTAAAGATTCTATATGCCTTACTAGTTGTTGAATAACCTAGAAAAATTCCTTCATCAGATTTAGCATCAAATTTTCCTAAGTTGTTTTTACCATTATTATGAATGAAACATTTACATCCAAATGCATGAAAGTATTTTATATTTGGTTTTCTTTCATTCCATAATTCATACGGTGTTTTCTTTAATATTGGTCTTATTAAAGCTCTGTTTAAGATGTAACATGCTGTGTTAATAGCTTCCGCCCAAAAGTACTTTGGTAAGTTGCTTTCGCATAGCATGGTACGGGCCATGTCTTCTAAAGTTCTATTTTTTCGTTCAACTACACCGTTTTGTTGTGGGGTCCTAGGGGCTGAAAAATTATGATTAATTCCATTTTCAGTGCAGAAATTTTCAAATAATTGATTTTCAAATTCTGTTCCATGATCACTTCTAAGAGATACTATAGTAGTGTTTTTCTCATTTGTGACTTTCTTGAAAAATTTCAGGAACATCGAGAAAGTCTCATCTTTGTGAGCTAAAAATATTACCCAAGTATATCTAGAATAATCATCTACAATCACTAGACCATATTTCTTTCCTCCTAGACTTGTGGTTCTAGTTGGTCCGAAAAGATCCATGTGAAGTAGCTCTAGTCCCCTAGAAGTTGAAACAAAGTTTTTAGATTTAAATGAACTTCTTGTTTGTTTTCCAAGTTGACATGCATCACATATTTTATTATTTTCAAAATCTAATTTAGGTAAACCTTTGACTAAATCCATTTTAATTAGTTTTGAAATAAGGTGTGTGCTTGCATGACCTAATCTACGATGCCACAACCAACTAATATCATTAATGTTAGCATTATCAGCAATTAGGCAATGACTACTCTCAGAAGTTTTGTCTAAGTCAACTAAGTATACATTGCCAAATCTATAACCAGTAAATACAATGCTATCATCAATAGAATTAGTTACAGTGCATAAAGAAGATTTAAATGAAACATTAAAGTTTTTATCACATAATTGACTTATGCTAATTAGATTATGCTTCAAACCATTAACATAAAGTACATTATCAATTACTATAGATGGAGTTATGCGAACTTTACCAAGGCCCATGATTTGACCTTTACCGTTGTCGCCAAACGTCACAACTCCACCTTTCTTTTCTTCCAGGGTGATGAATTCATCTTTGTCACCCGTCATATGTCTTGAGCAGCCACTATCAAGGTACCACTTTTTCTTTGATCTTTTGGCTACAAGACATTCCTGCAATATCATCAAACTTTATGCTTAGGTACCCAAGCTTTCTTGGGTCCTTTAAGGTTAGCAGCAATAAAAATTGTTCCTTTCGGAACCCATATTTTCTTAGTTTTAATATTTAACTTGTTGTTGTTTAACGTTTTGCATTCAAAGGATTTGTGACCTTTTTCATTACATTTAAAACAAGTTATATTACCTTGGTTGGCTTTTATAAAATATTCTTTAGTGATTTCTGTTTTCTTAATGTGTTATAACCCAAACCAGCTTTGTCAAAAACAGCTTTTTGACTATCTAGGATCATGTTAAGTTTAGTTGAGCTTAAAGTGAATTTCTCAACAATGTCCTTATAATTTTTAACATCTTTCTTAAGAGAGTCAATTTCTTTAGCTTGCTGTTCTTTATCTAAAGCTAAGGTTTCTATTTATCTTTTAAGTCTTTAGTTGAGTTTTTAGTTTCAGATTTTAATGAATCTATTTCTTGATTAATATTTTCTTTTTCTTTCCTAAGTTCTTCTTTTTCATTAGTTAATTTCTTAACTTCTAAAGCTAATTCATTTTTACTTTTAGCTAAACTGATGTTATCATTTTTCACAGATTTAAATTTCTTTTTCAACAATTTAAAATCTATCATAAGTTCATTAAAAGCCTCAAACATTTCATTAAAAGTAAAATCATCATTTGAGTCTTCAGAACTTACCTCATTGTCGCAGTCGTCGTCGTTGGCCATGAAGCAAATATTGGCAACTTCCTTTTGCTCATCTTCTTCCGATGAGGAAGATTCTTCAGACCATGTTGCCATATAAGCTTTCTTCTTTTTCTTGTAGGCCTTCTTTAGTAAAGGACAATCATACTTGAAGTGCCTGGCTTTTTGCATTCATAGCACACTAAGGGCTCCTTTTCTTTTTCTTTCTCTTGTCCTTTTTCTTATCCTTTTCTCCTTCAAATCTTGCTCCAAATTTCTTTTTATTGAAGGGCCTTTTTCTCATAAACCTTCTGAACTTCTTGGCCAAGAGAGCAGTTTCCTCATCATCTTCATCATTACTTTCACTGCTGCTCTCTTCCAATTCTGCAGTCTTGAGGGCAAAAGTTTTCCTTCTTTTTGTTTCCTCCTCAACATGCTGCCTCATTGTTAATTCGTGGGTCATGAGAGATCCTAGAAGCTCCTCTAAGGGTAGTGCATTGAGGTCTTTGGCTTCTTGGATTGCTGTGACTTTTGCTTCCCACGATCTTGGCAATGACCTGAGTATTTTGCGAACAAGATCAGCATTAGTATAAATTTTTCCTAGACTTTTCAAACCATTCACAATATCGGTGAATCTAGTGAACATGCATGTGATGGTTTCAGCTTGTTCCATTGTGAACAATTCATATTTATGAACCAAAATATTTATCTTTGATTCTTTTACTTGGTTTGTTCCTTCATGTGTAATTTCCAACTTATCCCATATTTCTTTAGCGGAATTACAAGTAGAGATGCGGTTGAATTCATTTGAATCTAAGGAACAATATAAGATATTAATGGCTTTGGCATTAAGTTGAGCCATTCTCCTATCATTATCATTCCAATCCCTTTCGGGTTTAGGAACAATAGTGCCATCAATTAAGTGTGTGGGTGTACTAGGTCCATTAATTATAACACCCCAAAGCTCATAATCAGAAGCTTGAATGAATATCCTCATTCTAGCTTTCCAATAAGAATAGTTTGAGCCATTAAAAAGTGGAGGTCTATTCGTAGAATGACCTTCAGCAAAACTTGACCCAATTTGTGTTGCCATATGGATCTTTAGCTCTTGATCGTGAGATCAAACTCTAAATGAGCACTACGCTCTGATACCAATTGTTGGCCCAGATGGCAACCCAAGAGGGGGGGGTGAATTGGGTTCTTAAAAATTTTAAGTCCTTTTAACTTTAATTGATTAGTTAGCAAGATGTGCAAGTGAGATTAACTAATAAGCAAAGAACAAGCAGTTAATAAAGAGAGATAGAGATAGAGAAAATGATGCACGGCAAACACAAGATAATTTTATAGTGGTTCGGCGCAACTAGCACCTACGTCCACTCCAAGATTCACTTAGGTCCACACTATAATCTCTCTAGATTACAGCCGAGTTTTTTTCCAAGATCACAACTCAAACTTGTTGTTTTCACGGGTGCACAACGAACCCAGCTGGTTTTGCGGGCTTACCAGCACAAAAACCCTACACGTTGTTTTGCGGGCTAACAACAAACCTTACTCGTTGTTTTCACGGGATCACAACGAACCCAGCACAAGCACTCCGGCTCGTAATGAGGTAAACCTACCTCCACTGATTCAATCCACTGATTGAACCAGTAACCAAGTGAAATCAAAGTATTTGTAACAAAAATGCTCCTTCTTGAGTAGATATACAAATTTAAGAATAAATAAAAACTAGGGTTAGAAACGCCTGATGGTTTTCCGGATGATTGCAGCGATGGCTTTCTCCCTTTTCTCCTTGAAAAGTTGAATCGATGCCTCAGCAAGATTCCTCAATCGTTGATAAGCTTTGGAGAAGGTGTTGCCTCTTTTTGAACTTGGGAATGGCTGAAGATTTTGCACGTTGGATTGCTTTTTGCCTTCCTCTTGAGCTTTGAGAGTCGATTAAATGATGCACACGAATCTCTCTCTCAAATGCAAAGATTGAATCTCTCCTTGAATCAAATGATTCTACAATACTCTCAGTTTTCCCTTTTTTCTGATATTCAATAGGCTCTCTCTATTTTTCTCTCTTGCTCTTCTATTTCTCTTTTCTTTTTCAATCTCTCCTTTCTATTTGAATCTGGCTCTTCTATTTATAGATCCTGAAAAGATATAGCCGTTAGACACAGTAAAATATAGCCGTTGATTCAAAATATTACCGTTGGTGCTGATGTGTCAACTCAAAAATTTTCGCCCAGATTCTGGGGAGTCGGCTCGAGTACTGTGCGAGTCGGCTCGAACATGCGAATCCAGAAACGCACCAAAAAGTAAATTTTCAGGGGTCGACTCGCGAAAAGCTGGGAGTCGACTCTTGACTTTCAGGGGTCGACTCGCGAAAAGCTGGAGTCGACTCGAGAGGCACTCAAAAATGAGTCTTTCTGCCGTCTGAGCGAGTCGGCTCGAGTACTGTGCGAGTCGGCTCGAGAAGGTTCAGGGGTCGACTCTTGAAAACTCAAGTGTCGACTCGAGACAACATTAAAAATCAGATAATCACAGGAGTCGACTCGGAAACTCTCGAGTCGGCTCGGGATTGATACAAAAATCAGAAAACATTCTGATTTGCTTTGAAAATCATCCCAACCAACTTTGAAATATAAATATGACTTTAATAATGTTGATTTAACAGTAATGCTCAATTTCAAAGCATTTTCATTAAGTCATTGATCTTTAAAAGAGTGGTATAAAAAATCATTTTTGAATTCATAAGTATAGCTCACTGAAGCATATATAGTTGATTCATGAAACTCATTACATATTTAACAGTTCATAGTTTCCAATTTGAAATTGCTCATAGTAAGAATATTTCATTGATTGACTTAACATGTTCATAGCCTTTTAGAAAGTAAAGTAATGTCTTTTGGAAATCATCAAAATCAATAAGTTGGGGCAATTATGTTTCAATAATTTCTCAACAGTCTTGCCTATATACATGAATTGGTTGTCGTGTGTTGGCTCTTTTTGGCTGAATACCCTTTGATTCTGTGAATGTAAATTATATATATATATATATATATCTGAATTTTATCTTCATTCGTTGCACCTAAAACTGGCTGATTGCCGTTAATGAAGGCCGTGGGATGTGCATGATTTACACATAATTGCCGAATGGAATTTACAAGAAATTCATGTTGCTGTGTAATATATTTTTTAAAAAAAAGCCATGTGATGATATATATATATATCCATGCTGTTAATTTAAGAATGGTTTGAATTGAATATCTGAATACCTACGTAGAGTTTTGTACGGTGTAATTAATTATCATGAAATTTCAATTGTTCTGACATTATCATGAAATATTAGGGATAATAAAATATCTATAACATGAAGGCTTGTTAGTCACCAAAGTGGCCTAGCTAAAAGATTAATTAGACATTTTAATTCATGTCCATTTCAATTGTTCATGTATATGTGGTGCTATTGACATAAAAGTTGGAATTGAATGATTGAGATCATTAATTATATCGCTAGGAGGTCACCCAAAGGTGAACCATTGCTTATAATTAATGCTATTAAAGAAACATATCGGCATACTTAGTTAATATGATTGTATATCCAAAGATAACATGAATATTAATTTTAGTATGAATGATTGTTTATTAAAAGTTATTTAAATTAGCATCATTGTTGGTTTAAAATTATGTGTTCAAGTATCACCCAAAGGTGAACTTAAATATATATTCAAAGTGTTCAAGTATCACCCAAAGGTGAACTTAAATATATATATTCAAAGTTTATTATTTGTTTGAATCCATTATGATTACTCAAAGCATTAATGTGTGATCGTGTATAATGTTTGTAGCTTCTACTACTTTGTTTGGTTTGACCAATGGACTGGTCAAGTTCAATGGGCTGAACTATGCAGATTGGTTTGAGCAAATCCAGTTTCAACTGGGTATTATAGGCTTGAACGTAGCGATAGTTTCAGATAAACCTGCAGACATTACGTAGATCAGTACCAAAATGAAAAATCTTCTTACGAGACTTGGGAGCAGTCTAACAGGCTGAGCTTGAGCTTGATGCGGATGTGATGGCAGAAAATGTTAAGCCATCAATGCCTAAAACGGACAATGCAAGGGAATTCATAAAGAAAATTAAAGAATACTCTCAATCGGATATAGCTGACAAGTCCATTGTGGGGAGCCTGATGAGTGAACTGACGACCAAGAAGTTTGATTGGTCACAACCCATTCATGATCATGTGACAAGCATGGCAAATCTAGCAGCAAAGTTGAGATCGATGGGTATGGATGTGAGTGAGTAATTCCTAGTTCATTTTATCATCAACTCGCTTCCTTCCGAATTTGGCCAGTTCCAGGTGAACTACAACACCCTTAAGGAAAAATGGAACCTTCAAGAAATTAAGGCCATGTTGGTACAGGAGGAAGGGAGATTAAAGAAGATGAAGGAACACTCTATCCATCTCACGATTCATGATGGAGCTAGTAACGGCAAGGCAAAAACCGGGTAAGAAGGACAAGAAAAAGAAGGGAAAAGCCCTAATGAAGGTTAATGCGGGCCATATCCATAAGGAGCAGAAGTGTTTTTTCTGCAAGAAGGCTGTGCACTTTAAAAAGGATTGCCCGAAAAGAAAGGCTTGGTTCAAAAAGAAAGGTATTTATTATGTCTCTGTTTGTTTCGAATCAAACCTTATTGAAGTTCCTAAAAATACATGGTGGTTAGATTCAGGTGCAACTACTCACGTGTCTCATGTTATACAGGGATTCCTTTCGATCCAGCCCTTAAACGGAACTGAAAAGTACTTGTTCATGGGAAACAGAATGAAGGCACGAATAGAAGGGATTGGGACGTATAGGTTGATCTTGGACACTGGATGTCATTTGGATCTTGAAAAGTGTCTCTATGTACCTAATTGTGCTAGAAATTTAATTTCTGTAGGAAAGCTGGATGATGTTAATTTTCATTTTAAGATTGGAAATGCTACATTTTCTTTGTTTAGACATAAGTACTATTATGGTTCTGGTACTTTAATGAATGGTCTGTATCGTTTCAATCTTGATGTTGATTATGCTGAATCCCTATTTCATGTTGAACATAGTGTAGAAGTAAATGTAATGCACATAATGAAAATTCTGCTTACTTGTGGCATCAAAGATTAGGACATATATCCAAGGAAAGAATGTTGAGGTTGGTGAAAAATGAAATACTTCCTCAATTAGATTTCACTGACATGAATATATGTATGGACTGTATTAAAGGTAAACAAACTAAACGTAAAGCAAAGAAAGCAGACACAAGAAGTACACATCTCCTTGAACTAATACACACTGATATATGTGGTCTTTTTCATGCTCCATCTTGGGGTGGAGAAAAATATTTCATTACCTTTATAGATGATTTCTCACGTTATGGATACATATATCTACTGCATGAAAAATCTCAATCGGTGGACATCCTTGAGGTGTTTATAAATGAGGTAGAAAGGCAGTTAGATAGAAAAGTAAAGATTGTGAGATCGGATAGAGGTGGTGAGTATTATGAAAAATTTAATGAAAATGGACAATGTCCGAGTCCATTTGCAAAATTTCTTGAAAGTCGAGGCATATATGCACAATACACAATGCCTCGTACACCACAACAAAATGGTGTAGCTGAAAGGCAAAATCGTACTCTTATGGACATGGTTAGGAGTATGCTAAGCTATAGCACTGTACCTTTGTCCTTATGAATGCATGCATTAAAGACCGCTGCATACTTACTTAACAGGGTACCTAGTAAGGTAGTTCCCAAAACTCCTTATGAATTGTGGACAGGAAAGAAACCCAGCCTAAGGCACCTTCATGTTTGGGGTTGCCCGGCAGAAGTAAGGATATATAATCCACATGAAAGGAAGCTTGATGCAAGCACCATCAGTGGTTACTTCATCGGCTATCCCGAAAAGTCAAAGGGGTATAGATTTTACTGTCCTAACCATAGTACGAGAATAGTTGAGACTGGTAATGCTCGTTTCATTGAAAATGGCCAGTTCAGTGGGAATGACGAACCACGAAGGGTGGATATATGTGAGATTGGCCAGATCAGTAGGAGTGGGGAACCACGAAATGTGGGTCTGCAAGAAATTCGAGTAGAAACTACTACACCTAATGTTTCTCCTCAGGTTGTTGTCCCTATTGTTGTGGCACGATCAAACAACATGCCGGAACAACAAATTAATATTTCAAACCCACAAGATGAATATGTAAGTGATGAGCTAGTTAATGATGTGTAAGTCATGAATGAGCAAGTAGTAGATGAGTCACAAGAAATAGCATTACGAAGGTCTGTAAGGCAGAAAAGACCAGCTATTTCAGATGATTATGTGATCTACTCACTTGAACATGAATGTGACTTAAGCATTTATGAGGATCCAGTTTCGTTCAAACAAGCCATGAGATGTAACAATTCTAAAAATGGTTCAATGCTATGAAAGAAGAGTTGAAATCTATGAATGACAATGAAGTCTGGGAGCTAGTTGAGTTGCTTAAAGGTTCAAAACAAGTCGGTTGTAAATGGGTCTTTAAGACCAAATGAGACTCGAAAGGCAACATCGAAAGGTATAAGGCCAGACTTGTTGCCAAAGGTTACACTCAAAAGGATGGTATTGATTATAAAGAAACTTTCTCTCCAGTTTTAAAGAAGGATTCCTTGAGAATTATTATGGCTTTGGTGGCTCATTATGATATGGAGCTTCACCAAATGGACGTAAAGACCACCTTTCTAAATGGTGACTTAGATGAAGAAGTTTATATGGACCAACCTAAAGGATTCTCGACCACAAAGAAAGAAAATTTGGTGTAAGTTAAAGAAGTCAATATATGGACTGAAATAAGCTTCTCGACAGTGGTACCTTAAGTTTAATAACACCATTATGTCATATGGTTTTGTAGAGAACACCGTTGATCGGTGTATCTACATGAAGACCAGTGGGAGCAAGTTCATTATTTTAGTCTTATATGTTGATGACATTCTTCTTGTTGCAAATGATGTTGGCTTGTTACATGATGTAAAGAAATTTCTCTCTAAGAACTTTGAAATGAAAGATATGGGTGAGGCATCCTATATGATAGGAATAGAAATATTCCGTGATAGATCACGAGGATTGTTAGGATTGTCTCAGACAGGCTATATCAATAAAGTGCTAAAGAGATTCAGAATGGAAAAATGCTTCGTAGGCATAGTTCCAATTCAAAAAGGGGACAAGTTTAGTGAAATGCAATGTCCTAAGAATGATTTGGAACGAAAGGCAATGGAATATATTCCCTATGCATCAGTGGTTGGGAGCTTGATGTATGCTCAACATGCACTCGACCAGATATAAGTTTTGCTGTTGGAATATTAGGCCGATATCAAAGTAATCCTGGAATAGACCACTGGAAAGCTGCAAAGAAAGTCCTCAGGTATTTACAAGGCACCAAGGATTACATGCTCACATACAGAAGATCATGTGACCTCGAAGTGGTTGGATACTCGGATTCAGACTATGCTGGATGTGTGGACTCGAGAAAATCCACATTTGGCTATATGTTCTTGTTAGCTGGAGGAGCAGTTTCATGGAAGGGTGAAAATAATCTGTCATTGCTACTTCCACTATGGAGACCGAATTTGTGGCATGCTTTGAGGCCATTGTTCATGCATCGTGGTTGCGGAATTTTGTCTTCGGGCTTAGGATTGTTGACAATATAGCTAAGCCGTTAAGAATTTACTGTGATAATTCTGCAGCAGTCTTCTTCTCTAAAAACGATAGGTACTCAAAGGGTGCAAAACACATGGATTTGAAGTACTTGTCTGTCAAAGAAGAAGTATAAAAACAAAAAGTGTCAATTGAGCATATTGGTACTGAGTTGATGATAGCAGATCCGTTAACTAAAGGATTGCCACCCAAAACATTTACTGGTCATGTTGAACGGATGGGTATTATGAACAAGTCCTTGTTAGCATGAAAGTATAAAGTATATATATATATATATATATATATATATAGCTATCTTGCTCGTATTATTGTGACACTTTGAATTCAATTAAAGTTATGTTTCTGCTTGTTTAATTGTTGTCCACATTATGTTGTATACATGTATTATTTTGGTGCGATAACATAAAAGAAATTAAAGTTAAGGATTACAGTATTCCTTGATTAAAGGTGTCCTGAATTGATTTGATTATGTGATACATGGAAGGAATCATGTTGTTAAATGACTGTGACTGCCATGATCCAATCATTTAATTCAGTTAAGGATGATGACTTAAAAGGTTCAATGTAAATTGCGCATTTATGGTTTGTTGTTGAATCACCAAGTCATAACATGGCCAAATAGGAGATTGTTAGATAATTCTAATAAATTCATTTATGTGGCCCATGTGATTTTGGGCTGGTTCAAATTTACTTGTTCATGTCACTTCTTACAGTCTGGCTCATCAGTGATTAGAAACAAATCGGCCAATCCAATCCGGTCCAACCCTTGTAACAACGATCCTTTCTTTGATGTAAAATTAATAAATTATTTAAATATCAAGACAAACCTAGCCCAAATAATTTGGCTATGGATGGGTCTTCGGCACTGTTTTGAAAATCGGATTGTATTGGTCTGTTCAATCAAAAATTGATCATTAGTTCGATTTGATTTTATTATAAAAGTTTACTTTTATATGATCCAATGGAAATTAAAAAATTTATTGAACCGATCGGATTTCGAACCAGTTCAACCTGATTTTTTAATTTTCTTAATTTTTTATTTAAATTATATTTATATTATTTTATTTTATATTATTAAATTTAAAATTAATTATAATATTATTCGATTCGATCAAACCGATTCATTCAGTTAAATCGATTGACTCACGACTTAAGCTGGTTCGATATCCGATCTAATTTTTAAAATTGATCTTCAATCATGGCAATACTTTTTTTTTTTTTTTTGGTACAGATGGCGATCACACTATCCTTGTGTGAGTCAGCCAGAATTATCAGAGTACAAAATTTGCTTAAAAGCAGAAGGGCAAGGGTCGTCCTGATTCCAAGACCAAAATCCCACTGAAAGGCCAAACCGATGCAACCCAATCAGCCGCTGAATTGATTTTCGATAGATGTGCCTGATGTGGACTCTGTGAGTACCATGCAGCATCGCATGAATATCATTAAGGACAGGACAATACTTGTTTGATGCGATCTACTAAAAGAGCCGTACATTAATTCCTATATATTTCAAAAAGATAAAGTGACAGGATGGAGACACTGGATGAATCCCAGCATCCCAACAATATGGCAGAACGGTCCTCTTTGCAGCAAGATTGTCTCTAAGATCGATGGGGCCATCCATTCTCACCCTCATCTCTTCACGCCTGTAACGTAACGTTTAAAGCGGCACCGCGCGTTGTTATGGAGGGCCCAAAGGCTGATCAGTGCATGGGGCTCGCTACGCATCCAAATATCAGACACCGTACAACTAAAAACTTTGAATTATGAAACGAACGGGACCAGTTCTGTTTCACAGCTTATCCCTTCCACAAACGCGCCGAGCAAAATACAAACAACCAAGAGATGGCCATCGGCAACCTCTGTCCTTCCGAAAAAGAAATGCCCACCATTCTCATCCGAGTGAAAAATAATTAGTCTATCAGATGTTGAAGCCATTCTTTGATAGAACTAATATATCATATTAAGCATGAATTAAGCGAAGTCATGAGTTTGAAATGCAGGCAGAGAGGCAGTGCTCATTGATTGGCCTAATCGTATATACGATCTATTCAATGATAGGAGCTGGTTTGGATTTTTGGATGATACCATGCATAACATGACAAGAAGCATATGCCAAATGATGTTTTTGGATGATAGTAGGATCACCAGAGAACATGTACGTGGAACATGGAATGGAAGTAATTTTTGCTCATTTTTCTGAATTTATTTTTTGAAAGTTTTGGGGCATCTTGTGATCCCGTCATTATCATGATCAGCTGGATCAGACTGGAGCACACGAGAATAAACCGCGTTACTTGAGTGAAGTCTATCAAGAACACAAGAAAGTCATTCTAGCCCAGTGCGAGTAAAAGGACCAGGGAATAACGAAGGAAATTCTTGATATTATATTTTGATATTTAAGATTTTACGATGGTTATTGTTAAAGCTAAATTAAACTAATGCTAAGTTGATGCTTTATGAAAAAGGCATGCAGCCTTTGAGCTACATCATCGCCACACATAGGAACAAGACATCATTAGAAGGGCATGACCAACAAAGTTTCTGATCATCCCACTTGCTACATCTAATTTCTACAGTGAACAACAACTACCTCCATGCATGGCCCACTATTTTGAGAACCGAACCAAGTTGGCCGTTCCTGTCATCATTTTATTATTAGAGTTAACTTTACATGATCCGATACAATTAAAAAATTTTTTTAAAAACTGGTTAATCTCTATTTTTAAATCTTTAGTTTTGATAAATAAAAAAATTAAAAAAATAAGTGATCATGGGTTTAAACTCCTTAACTAGCATATTTTTTAGCTGAATTAAATTTTGATAAATAAAATTAAGATTAAATTTTTTAAATTTTTAAATTTTATATATATATATATATATATATATTATTTATATTATTAAATTAAAAATTAATTATGATATCATTCGATCTGATCAAACCGATTTATTTGACTTATAACTTAAATGTCAAATCAGTTTATTGTTTAATCTAATTTTTAAAATATTTCATGGCCCTATACGAAAGAAATGATTTATAGTGGATGAGCAATCTCATCGTTAATCAATTTTACCATTGCGATAAGGCAAATCAATGCAATTGAAATAGCTTTCAATACCAAAGCTTGTCAGTTTTCTACTTCATCTCTCTTCTTCTTATATTTTATCTAACCATAAACTTCGATCATCATCCTTCATTCTCTTAGAGTAGGAGGGCCGGAGGATTATTTCTGACCTTTTCTATTCTTTTTTTTTTTTATTTCATTTAAGCATCAAAAGATCTTAATCAAATAGTTCTTACATTTTTATGCTTCTCTTTTGTTTTCGTAAAAATGTTAGTTTAAGCACGAAACTTTTCTATTTTAGTTTTTAATTTATCATTTATCCCATCATTCCTTTTGGCATTCAAAATTTTTTTTGATCAAATCAATAACAATAGTTGCTGCAATGACTATGGATTAGTCATATTGCATCATGGACATGTATGATGTAATATTTAAAAGATATCCTTCATAGATGGTTTATTACTATGGTAAGACAACTGTCATTGTTGTTGTGTGGAATAATTATAGCTCGACATTCTATATATTTTAAACAAATCCAGATTCAAAATTAATTTTATCAATGTTATACTGCTATCGTACGCTACATAGATGATTATTAATGGCTATAGTGGGAACCAAGTTTAATTTAAATAAATTGGGTTCTGGGAGAACTTGGCTTATTCATCAAGTGGCCTATAAAAATTTTATAGGATACACTAAGCCACATGAAAATGATGCTAATGAAGTCACCTCAGCTTCTTTTAGGTGCACGGTCTTGCACTGTTTGAAAGTAGCGGCGGCCCTCCAACAAACTAGAAGGTTTTTTTTTTTTTTTTTTTTGGAAAGAGATCTATCGACATGCTTCGATTATCCTAGATAATATTTTATGGATGATTGACGATGACTTCTCTGTTGATATTTTTCAGAATACTTGAATTGCAAATCTTCCTTTATCTCAGCTTACATTTGTAAGTACTAATGTTCCAAGCAGAATGAGAGTCAATGTCTTGATTACTTAGGACCACTTTGCTTGGCATACTTCCACAGTGTTTCATCTTTTCGCCGAAGAGCTCTCACGCCGGATCTTCACTATTCCTCTTACACCGGATCACACCTTTGACACCAGATTATGGAGGAGATCTTGTATTCCTTGTTCTCCCACTAGAGAGCTCATGGAGATCTACAGGGTACAATCCCAGAACACGATAGATACGGTGTAGATTTGGCAACTTTCCATCCATTCCAAAATTAGGCTCTTTATTTGGAAGCTTGTGTGGAACTATCTTCCTACTTGCTCCATGCTCTTCAGAAGGGTCTGGCCATCCAGCCAACATGTCCACTGTGTGATCTAGAGGAAGAAACTGCTGATCATGCCATCTTTACATGTTCTAGAGTGAGATAGATATGCCAGATTATGGGACACCACCTCTGGAAGGAATGGAGGATGCTACTGGTCCTTGGTGGATGTCCTTCCTGCGCTTTATCCATCCGGATATTCGGAGGGATATTCAGCAGCAAGGCGCTACCTAGGCCTACATAGCTTATCAGATTTGGTTATATCGAAATCTATTTATTTTTACTGATGAGATTGTATCTCCCCACAAGATAATAAAAAAGCTATCTCTTTATCTGCTGAGTATGCATTCTATCATACCACCCATAATTCTGACAGTCTTGGCCTTTAGGGCTCCCCTGTTACCTTAGCAGCGCACCATCATACGATATTCATCTTTTAGGAATTTTCATCTCCAGGGTTTGTCAAAATCAACTTTAACGGAAGTGTTCGAGGTAAATTTGTACGATCGGCCTTTGTTATCCATGGTGTGATGGAGCTATGTTAGCGGCGAGGGGATTCAGCTTTCTTGACTCATATGTTCCACTGGCCGAGCTTTATGCTGCATAGGCAGGCATCTCCTATGCCACTCACATCCTTGGCGCTCGCAATCTCCTTAATGAGGGGGACTCTTTCACCATCATTTGATGGATCATACAGGATTCATATGATCAGTTGCCAACAATTCCTTGATCTAAGACATTTTGTCTATCCTTCAGGATGTTTACAGGGTCTAGATTCGACATGTCTACTGGAAAGGCAACTTAGCGGTTGACTTGGTTATTGCTTCAGTGGCCTATCACTCTGAATTCTAGAGCTGAAAGCAGAAAGACCCATGCCCTATTACACTTAAACAAATTTTATTTTTTGACTTCACGAATTTGACTCGCGCTAAAATGACATGATCACCTAATAATAATAATAATAAAACTAGAAGGTCTTTCTTAAATAAAACCTCACAACCTTATTAGCTCGCTATTATCGAAAACAATGTATTAAAAGCTAGCTCACTTATTAATTAATTAGGTTAAATCGGACTGGACCCGCAGCTTCCCTATGTGGCTTAACTAAACAATAAATTTTGATATTATTAATGAAATTGCAGGGATATGGGGCCATACCTTTCAGAAGCATGATCCCATGTTACAATACCATCAATAACCAGAAAAAGACCCTGTTTCCCACCTGAATCAGGTTTAGATGCAGGACCACAAGCTCTATCAAGATCTATCAAATTCTCCATCCAACTTGTTATTTGGCATTTTTCTGGAACAAATGAAATGCAGAGCATCATCATATTTCCTTCAAGGGTTCTACCGAAATAAACGGATAATGGTCTACAAGGTAAGTGTTTGAAATTATATATATATGATTTTAGATTTACAAAATGGACTAAGCAAATTAGATTCAATGATACATTCACGGTAAATCCACCGTAGAAGTATAATTTATATTATTTTGATTTTGTGCATCTTTTTTTTTTTTTTGATACAGACGGGCGATCACACTAGTCTAGTATGGATCAGTCCAGATACATCCGAATGCAAAATTTGTAACACAGGGGGACATGGGTCACCCATCATCCATATCCTATAGCCTACATGCTGAGCCACGGCCGTCGCTGCCCAGTCAGCTACCGTATTGGCTTCACGGAATACATGACGAATCTGGGCAGTATCCACTTCCTGAAGCATGGTCCAAATATCTCTAAGAATCGGATTGGTGGATACATCAGGAGCACTCTCTTTCCGCATCCACTGTATGACAATCATAGAGTCTCCCTCAATCACAAACCTCTGAGCTCGAAGAGTCTGAAAAGCATAAGAAATACCAGCCCATGCAGCATAAAGCTCGGACATGGGGACAGAGGAGTCCAGGGAACCAAATCCGCCAGCCGCCAGCATATCGCCCTGTGGACCGCGAATGATGAAGGCCGAACCAGCTAGTCTGCCGCAGACACTCCCATCAAAGTTGATTTTGACAAACCCTGGAGGGGGGCTTCCAGGAAATGAATACCGTACGACGGTTCGCTGCCGAAGCAGCAGGGGAACCCCAGAGGCCAGAGGTGTCATAACCAACAGAATGAAGAGCATGGGCACAATCCACGGACAAAGATCTAATTTTCCTCATAAGCTGATGTGAAGAAATACAGTCCTCCGAGAAAATAATCTGATTCCTCGATAGCCAAATCTGGTAAGTCGTGACCGCCCAGAGACCACGTATATGCTGAGGAGCCATCCGGAGATCCTGGAGAAAGATAGGACGAGGAGAACCGTAGACATCCACTCTATACTCATAGCCCATCAAATGCCAAATCCATCTAGCTCTAGGGCATTTGAATATAGCATGATCTGTAGTCTCATCCTCCATACCACACAAGGGACAGGTCGGCTGGATAGACAGGCCCCTACGGGAGAGCAGGGCACTCGTCGGTAGGCAGTCCCAAAGAAGCTTCCAGATAAAAAGCTGAACCCTAGGAAGAGTGGGAAGCATCCATATCCATGCAGCATCCTTCGTTTCTTGAGACTGAGGCCTAAAGATCTTCATAAGATCCCTGAGAGGGGCCCTAGAGAGGGAGGATCTCTGCCATAGCCTCACATCAGCGGAGGGACAAGAGATAAGAGGAATCGATAGAATCCGCTGAGAGAGTTCCTCACCAAATAGACTAGTCACCATGAGGGTATTCCAGGAGGGGGGGTCTAATGAGATCAAATCCTTAACCCTCGTATCAGTGGGAATATCAGTGCTAATAAATGAGGGCCACCGAGACAGAGGAAGCTCAGAAATCCACGAATCCTGAATAGCATCAATAGAGTGACCATCACCAACCATCCAAGAGATATTCTTCCTAATAGAGTCGCCAACCTAGCACACCTCCTTCCAAAAGGAGGAACTTCCCCTGGGCGCGAAATGAACTCTCCTGGCTTCCAATCACCGTATCTTGCACGCATGACAGAGCTCCAGAGACAGTACGGCTCCAGAAGGAAGCGAGAAGCATGTCTGGCCAATAAAGCTTGACGCCTTACCAACAAGGTTTGGATCCCAAGACCCCTTCATGAATAGGCATACAGATCATGTCCCAAGATAGAAGATGAATACCCTGCCCATTTTGCATAGAAGCCCATAAAAAATCTCTAAAACATCTCTCAAGCCTCCTCAAGCAAGTAGTTGGGATGGCCGTATTCGACAACATATAGAGCGGAAGGGAAGAAAGAATCGACCGAATAATGGTGATCCGAGCCATCATAGATAGATCAGTGACATGCCAACCCTTGATACGCTGACGGACCCTCCTCTCTAGGTCCACAAAATCGGAGCAGCGAGGACGTCTGCCAGTCATGGGGATCCCCAGATACATAAATCGGTCAGTCTGAGTAGTGATACCCAACCGATTAATGATAGCTTCACTGGTGGGTCTGGGAGTCTTCGGGCTAAAGCAGATAGAAGACTTCTGAAGGTTGACCTTCTGGCCCGAAGCCTGACAATAGCGCTGAATAATGGAATCAAAGGAAGCCGCATTTTCAATAGAGGCCTGACCCAGAAGGATACAATCATCAGCAAACAAAAGATGAGAGATGGAAAGACCCGCATCCCCCACGATAAAAGGGACAATCCTCTGATTGTACTGAGCCTGATGGAGAGCTCGAGAGAGATCATCCGTAGCCAAGATGAACAGTAGGGGAGATAAAGGGCATCCCTGACGTAATCCAACCGAAGAATGAAAAAATTCAGTCGGGCTCCCATTGATGATCAAGGAGAAAGAAGGCCTCTGGATGCAGGCCATAACCCATTCAATAAACCTCTCATCAAAACCAAACTCCTGAAGAGAACGATACAAGAAGTTCCAGCTCAGTCTATCATAAGCTCTCTCCATATCAAGCTTAATGGCCATAAGACACCGTCTCGCAGGGGCTCTATGTAGATCATGCATAAACTCCTGAGTGATGAGGACATTATCCGAGATAGACCGCCCTCTGATAAATGCCCCTTGTTCCTCAAAAATAATATGGGGGATCACAGCACGGAGGCGAGAAGCTAGGAGACGGGCACAAACCTTGTACATAGTAGTACATAGGCTAATCGGTCTAAAGTGCTGTGGTAGAGAAGCATCCGAGCGTTTAGGCACAAGAGTAATAAGTGTCCGATTCCAATCCTCAGGAATATGCTTAGATTGGAAAACATTTTGGATAGCCTGAAAATTTCCTGCCCAATGATATCCCAATAATAACGAAAAAAGAAGGGCGGAAACCCGTTCGGCCCAGGAGCCTTATCCGGACCAAGCTCCCAAAGAGCCTGATGAACCTCCTCCGCATAAATAGGCCTGACAAGCAAGGCGTTATCCAAAGAGGATACCTTCCTGGTATCAGAAACCTAAGTAACCGGAACCCCATCACCAAAAGCTTCAGACCATCTGGATTGGAAGAAATGAAGAAGCTGAGAACGAATATGATGAATATCCTCCTAATAATTCCCCTCAGCATCCACTAACCGCCGGATTCTGTTGGCTGCCCGCCACTTCAGTGTAGCCTGGTGGAAGAATCTGGTATTACGATCCCCTTCACGGATCCACTAAACCCTGGATCTCTGCCTCCAATATAACTCTTGCTGTCGAAGAAGGGAGTGATGACGAGCAAGATTCTCTCGCAACAAGGAGAGATCAGAGTCCAATAGAAAACCGTCCTGGTCCTCCTTCGACTGAATGGCACATATAATAGCTTCAGCCTGCTCCACTTGCCTAACTAGATCCCCAACCTCCAGTCTATTCCATCTGGAAAGTCTGCGACTAGCCAACATAAGACGGCGGGATATCCGATAGGCTGCATTACCCCTGATAGGAAGGTGCTAGATCTGAGAAATGATAGCCCGAACAGTAGAGTGGACCATCCAGAACCATTCAAATCTAAACTGTTTCCTCAGATGTAGATCAGCCTCCAAGAAAATCAGAATAGGACAGTGATCCGAGGCAATCCTAGGAAGGTGAGTAACAGTGACAGCAGGATATTTTTGGAGCCACTGAGTTGTAGCCAAAGCTCTATCAATTCTCTCCCAGACACGAGCTGTCCCCTACCGATTATTGCACCAAGTAAATTGGGGCCCCGAATACCCTAAATCCATCAGCCCAGTAGATCCAATGAATGATCTAAATTCAATAATATCAGCAGAGTTAGTGACCGGCCTACCCCCTCTCTTCTCACTGGCATCAGTAATGCAGTTGAAATCACCAGCAATAATGGAAGGAATCCCTTGAGCTAGGAGGGAAGTCAAATCGGACCAAAGAGCCCGTCGCTCACGGTAGTTCGTACTGGCGTAGACTGCCGATAAGATCCAGGGGTCAGAAGTCCCTTCAGAGACATCAACACCTATCTGCTAATTACTTTGATGGAAAGCATCAATCGTGATGGCAGAGTCACGCCAAATAGCCAAAATGCCTCCAGACTGCCCAACAGCCTCCACCACATATGAAGACCAGGACCGGGCAATCTGCCTCTGAAACCGCACCAAACTATCTCCTGACAGCCTGGTTTCTAAAAGGACACATATATCAAAATTATGTATCTGAATCAATCTACCAAAGGAGGAACGGAAAGAGGGCTTATTAGCGCCTGTAACATTCCAAATTAAGATCTTCATAGATTAACTGGAAATAGCTAGGACCACCTCCTGGTCCTCTACCATCACACTATCAGCATTCTGAAGAGAGCAGTCCTGCAGGACATCTGAATTTGCATCAATGGGACATGAACCCAGGCCCATAAGATCTACAGCAGTATCCTGACACTCCTGGTCTGCAGGCCTATCAGGGTTAATCCACTGCACCTCCTGATTCGATTCCAAGCAGCAAAGAGACTGGGGCAAGTTTTGTGGACAAGGAATGATATCCACTATGCATTTGGCCATATTACCCTTGCCTTTCCCTTTTCTCTTATCTATTTTAGAGATAGATCTGGGGGGCATACACTCAACAGGTCGCGCCCGCTTGAGAGGCCCCGAACCCATTACCCTATTTTCCACCTGGCCATCAACAGAAGGAGCCAAAGCCAAGGATGCAAAAGGGTTAGCTGAGACTAGGGATTGGGCAGAAACAGATTCAGAAAATCCAATGTGATCCACCTTAAGCTTTCCCTTAACTGAATCTTTAGAAACGGCACACTGCTGGAAAACTGGCACGACCACCAGTGACTGTGAATCCTTCTTCCCTCCCTTAGCCAGCATCTGCTTCCTATTAACTATGACATTTGAACCATCAGCCACCGGGGGAATCAGCACTACCTCAGAGGTTGAAACAGGGCTTACCTTCTTCCCTTCTGGCTCACAGCTTACTGAAGCAAAGTTCACTGACCCAGGCGGCCGTCTTCGTCCCACCTTCGACGGGATCTTCCAGCCATCCTTCAGACTCGACTCCGATGAACCTGGAAAAGGAGCAGAGCTGGGACAGAGGCAGTCGGCTTTGTCTGAAGTAGGGGATCCTCTACACGCCTCCGTTGATGGACCGCAACCAACCACGGCCCGAAAACGAAGCTGCTATCAGAGACCTTCGATTCAGCCATGGCCTCAGGCACACAGGGACCCTCCAAATGCAAAGACCCACATTTCGGGCAGAAGCCTTCCAAGGATTCGTAGACGAACGGCTGCCAGAAAGGTCCATGCAGCCCCTGAACCCTAGTCCCAGGACGGAGGGGGCGGCACAGGTTGACACGGACCGCCACCCTAGCAAACCCTCCCCTGGTCCTTGACAACGTCGCAGCATCCGCACAGCAAAAGGACCCTGCTTGCTCCGAGATAGCCCTGAGGATTTCGTCCTTCCAGAACTCCATTGGGAGGCTAGGCATCCTCATCCAGACCAGCGCAGAGGAGATGGACTTCTCGGCCGGAAAGAATTCCTGTCGCCAGGCTTCAGTTCCGATAATCTGTCCATTGATCACCCACGGGCGATTGAGGACCAAATCAACTGCCTTTGGGTCTTCAAATCGAAATAAGTGGCAGCGGAACGCCAGGAAAACCGGACGATGACTCCAGAGATCCCGGCTCGTCTGAACTCCCGGATGTAGGCTTCAGCTGGCACCCATTTAGAGAAAGAACGGGCCATAACAGCATACTGCTGCCACCCCGCCGCCTCCTCTTCCAGTAGAGGAACCGAGACCTGAACAACATCCGGGAAAATGGATTCCAGTCTCACCACCTCCGACGGAGAGGGAGACGAAGACACCTATTTGAAACCAGATTTCTGAGCATTTCTCCGGTGAATCCGAACCTCCTCAGCCGAATCGGGAGCCATAGGGAGACGGAGGAAGGCAGGACGACAGCCAGAGGAAAGTCATGCACCCAGACGACGAAGATCGCCGGAGATCAAGGAGGAAGATAGCCGGAGCACAAATCTTAAAGCAAAGCAAAGAGGACGAACCAGAAAACCTCATGCACGATTCTCAAAGTAATCCCAAAAAATCGAAATTTGTGCACCTTTTAGTAGGTGATCCGAGGAGGTGATTTATATGGGTATAAAACTCAAGTAATCATGATGCAAAGGTTTATAATAGTTTCATCCAATTTTTTTATAAACTAATCTTCTTGTATCTTCTCATATTTATATTCTTCTTTTCATTAAAACAATGCCCGGTGAGTAAAGGGAAAAAAAAAGGGGTCAAAGTCTTAATATTTCCTAAGTATAAATCAAAGATAACATAGATAGATATATTAAAAAGTTTTTGATTCTGACAACCTAGCCTCTGGAGCTCCCATGCTGGCCTGGCAGCATACCGTCTTCATTTTTTAGGAGCGCCCATCTTTAGGGTTTGTCAAAATTAATTTTGATGAGAGTATTCAGGGTAGATCTACTAGTTCAGCTTTTGTGATACGAGGGCTGAATGGTGAGTTGTTGGTTGCTGATGGGTTCGGTCTTCTTGATTTATCGGTGCTCCTGGCCGAGTTGTCTGTTATTTGGATGGGTATCTCCTGTGCCATCCATACTCTGGGCGCTCGTTGTCTTATCATCGAGGGGATTCCATCACTGTTATCCGCTGGCTTCGTCAGGACCACAGCGTCTGCTTGCCATCCAATCCCTTGATTATTGACATTCGGTCCATCCTTCAGGGAGTTCATAGCGCCCTGATTCGGCACATATATAGAGAAGTCAACTATGTGGCCGACTGGATCGCCGCTAGGGTCGCCGACTATACTGAATTTTGGAGCTAAAAGCAGGGAGATATATGTCTCCTGTTTTGATCCAAATTTTGTATTCTGATATATCAAGCTCGACTCACCCTATATTGATGTGATAATTCGTTTGTGCAAAAATAATAATAATAATAATAATAATAATAATAATAATAATAATAATAATATAATTCATGAATTTGATCCCCAAGAAGCAACCCTCTCCTATGATTCCACTCTAAAGTAATGCCATTAAAAGCAGGGAAAGCATGGGAAAGAGAAGGAGAGAGGAATAATCTAAAGAGGCCACCAACATTGCATGGTTCATGCCCTATGAAAGTATTTATTCCTGTTCACCCGAGCTTCAAGTCTTTCTAGCCAAACCAAAGCGTGCGAGTGTTATTATCTTCCTCTGCCAAAGGAGGAAGCATGAAGGCTACTACAACCAGAGTCTGCTCCATTTCAAATGGGGCAATGGCTCGCTGGGGTCGCTTTCTATCACCTTTCTGTTTCATAATAACGGGAAACTTCCTGTCTGCCGCCCCACCTCCCCCGGCCCAATCAACTCGACGATCTTCCGCTCTCCTTCCCCACTTCGGTTGTCTCCTCTTCCTTTTTCAAAGTTTAACACGGCACACATGCCATAAAACGCGCTCTGCCATCCGATCATGCTCTGGAGTACAATCAGTGCAATTAAATATTTCCAAAAGCCGCTAGATTAGATGAGAGCAATGGTAGCTCATAATATTGGTTGCCACGTTATGGCAGTTGAACCTTGAGAGTCGCTCTTCCTCTTCTTCTCCTTCTCCATCAACAGCCGTATGAGATTCCTTCACACCTCCATCTCGGTACAATTGTAGATAAATATAAGAAGAATACATTCCTCATCTTTACAGCTCCAATCAATCCTCCTGTTGCTGGAAGTCGGTAGCAAGCAATGGCAGGACGAATTAGAAGGCATGGAAACCAAACCAGTCCAAAAAGAACCAAAGTTTGGGTAGAGCCGCCACCAAAACGCCACCACCATCAGCAGCTGCAGCTCCAGCAGCGGCCTAGAAGGATCCCAGTGGTATATTATCTTTGCCGGAGCCGCCACCTCGAACACCCACACTTCATTGAAGTCCCTGTCTCCTCTCCCGAAGGTCTCTACCTAAGAGGTCAGCATGTATAACAAAAGAAGAGTGGAAATTTAAGCAATAGTCTTGGATCTATGTTGTCATAATGTTAAAGAGCTTTTTCTTTGTATCGTTCTTTCTTGGTAGATGTGATCGATAGGCTTAGGGTGCTGAGAGGCAAACGAATGGCGGCCATGTATTCGTGGTCTTGCAAGAGGTAACGTGATGATTATAGACCTAAATTTTGAGTTCTTGGTTATCGATTGATGCGTGGGATAATGTAACAGGAGTTACAAGAGTGGATTCGTGTGGCACGACCTCTCGGAGGACGATCTGGTGCTCCCGGCGCAGGGCAACGAGTACGTCCTCAAGGGCTCAGAGCTCAAGGATCGATCCCCTCCGGGTACCAAAATAGTTCCCCGTTTTTGAAAATTTGTGCGAGTTTAAAATGAGGGATAAATAAAAGGAGGATTTTTTTTTCCATATATTTGTTGGGTTTTAGATCGGCACGGTCGCGGCTTTGGGGACGGAAAGAGCCAGAAGCACCCCAAGAAAGGATCCTCCACCTCTTATGGAACCCATGAAGCCTCCTCCTCTTCCTCCTCTCCCCCATTGTGGTCAAGGAGGCAAAGCTTCTCCAAGAAGGTGAGCTATCCTTCGGAAACCTCTCCCCAGATGCCGGCGGCATAACTATGGCCTCGTCCCCGAGCCTGGCCGAGTACAGGGTCTGCAAGCCAACTGGAGCTCAGGATGCTTCCACCCAAACTGATGGCCATGGAGGAAGGAAGACCCGCACCGCCGGCATCTCTATTGATGATGGCTCCTTTGGTGCCGAATTCAAGGAGGGGCTGGAGATTGCCCAAGAAGCGATTTCTCCGACGCCGACCTCGAGTCCTTCTTCCTTGGGTGGGGGGAAGATGGATACATTGGAGAATTTGATACGAGCTGAGGCAGCTAGCAGGATGAACAATCTTAGGATAATAGAGCAGGAAGATGTGCTTGGCCCCATGCGGGCGAAGCTCAAAGCCACGAATTTACTGATTCATCTGATCTCGTGTGGGTCCATCTCTGTGAAGGATCACCACCACAGCTTCGGGCTCGTGCCCACCTACCGGCCGAGGTTCACTCATGTCGACTTTACCTCGCCGATGGTGCTGGGGGAGCTCGGCTGGCGGCCGGACAAATCGAGGGCGACGGCGTTGCGCCTGGAAGAGGAGTGCTTTTGTGGGAGCTTAATGGAAGCTAAGAACCGCAAGGAGGAAGTAGGAGCTTCTTCCTCTGATGAGGACAGGTAATTTTCAATTGTGGCTCCTAGAACATCATATCCATAGACACTGCTACCTCGATAAATTGCGTCCCTAGTGACCTAAGAATTGCTCTTCTGAAATTTACTTGGATATCCATATTATAGATTGGTTAATTAGATAGTGTTCTATTTATCTGGTGTTTTTCCCCCTTTCTCAAAATATTTCCTGGTTCCATGGTTATCACTGCATTGATCTTGAATTTGGGATTTCTTATGTGCTGCGGGCATAGCTTCTTCGGAGTTTAGTAAGTTTGTCAAAGTCAATGCAGAGGTAAAAAAAGCTTTGATGCTTATTATCAAACTAATGGCGCTTGAATATGTTGGATCCTTGGAGGTTTCCTGGAGTGGATTTTCTTGTAAAATATGACAAAAGTTGAACTTTCTTTCCTGGCCATTCTTCATTACAGTCTTAAGTCATTACAATTCTGTCTTGTGAACCTGTTCACTTCCGTTTCCTGCTCCATTCCTTTCATGGGTTTTTCTCTGAATATAATAATCAAATTGAGAACTTCTAATTATTGTCACAGAAAGCTGATCAAATAGCCCCTATTCAAACACAAATTCAAAATGTAAAAGTTGCACATTGGTAAATATTTTGATATGAATTTCACGGGTTACATCCTTCACTCATAAATATTTCTTGATGAATGTAGTTACTTATTACATTAGATAAAAAATCAATGGAAGTGAGTTAGGAGCTCATCATTACCTCTGTTTTATGCAATTCGTTCAGATCTATGCGGATGTCAATGAAAATCACTCACAGAGAGAAGGATAAAAACAGATGGGTAAAACATACAAAGGATTTATGTGGTTTGTCTATACTGAACATGGGCTGGTGTGGAGATGATTCAATGATGTAGCAGGGGTTTGGAAAAGAGGGATTCAATGGTTTTTCTATATGATACTTTTTTCTTTTTTTCTTTTCCAGTGCGTACCCCTCAAGAAGTGAGAGTACTTGCTGATTACACCACTTCTAAGTGGATATCAAAGGATAAACATTGATTCTTTACATCCTAATCAAAGAGCCTAGTTGAACACCAATTTAAATTTGGACAGATGTGCATGTTCTTTAGATCTTCATCCATTATGTTGTTAAATAATTTCATTCTTTGATGATAATACCATTTAAACACGACACATTGAAGCCATATATTTGGTTGATATTCTGTATCCTGGATTGTAATTGTGAAAGTCCACTAAAAAATCTCCACCGTGAAATTTGAAAGGGTTCTTTAAGGGCTCCAGCTTGCTAGCATAATAATTCTTTTTTAGCATGTATGCTGGTCTATCATGTTAGTATTTTTCTTTTTGAGGGAATCATGTTAGTATTTTTCAACTGAACTATAAATTGACTTGTAGTGTTTGTATTTTATGGAAGAAAAACCAACATGTTTACTTTTTGTATGACAGATTAGCTTTATTGTTATCTGAACACTGCCATGGCTATAAAAAAAGTACAACTGTTGCCATGTTTTCTGATAGCTTACAAGACCTTGATAACAGAAAATTCTTCACAAGCTCTGTTGCACCTACACACTCTATGACTATATCAAACAGAACTGCCGTAGATTAGAACACTGCCTTCTAGTTGATGGACCCTCGAACAAAGGCGAGATCTGTAACCATGGCTGATATCTGGTTGTCAATGTTAATACTAGTGATACACATCAAGAATCCAACTAAAGAAATTTTAATCAGACTATCTTGTCAAACACCAAAGCATTTTTAGATATGCTTCGTTAGATCCACTCCGTCATTTCTTCTGGTAGTGCTCTTCTGGAATTGCCTGATATTTACTCATGAAAAAGCTGTGCCTGTTTGCTAAAAATACTGTTTTGCGGGCAAGAAACTCAATTGTGCTTTCATAGGATAAGTCGGACATGAACTCACTCACCTACAGGACTTCTCGGCTGTGTGGCCCTCTCAAACCCACTTGAACTGTTGATATATTTCTCTCAGCACAAACACTATCTGCTGTTTATCTGCCCTTGAGATTTTGATATCTGGATTTTATTTGCTTCATTCCAGATCTATTATTTCAAATTCTATGCTTAGATTCAATTTGGTGGCCAGCAATTGGGGAACCTCAGCTGTTCTATCAAATTAGATATTTCCTCAAAGGAAGAAAACAACTCCATCGTTCACATAACTTTGAAGTGGAGGTGGACGGATGTGCATGAGCTTCTCAAGAGCTCATCTATGGAGCTTTAACTGAACACCCTGTTCTATATGTGCATGGTCATCTATGAAATGTCAGAATAACTTGCCCACCTGAAAACATTGTTTCTTTAATCATAGAAAATCCTTGATTAGGAGAAATGAGCCAAACCTGATAGACACTTCCTCTATCATCACAGAGATTGTGCATGATACTGTGGCTAGGTATTTTGTGATGCCAAGGGCCACCGGATAGTAGGACTGAAATTGGCTGGTGTTGTGGATTTAATGGAGTCCTTGCATGAAACAAGACTGAAACAAGACCGACTTGGAACAAAGACCATATATTCTTACAGTCAACTAGTCTTAATTTGCTGAATCATGTTATCGTCCATGCCTTTGAAGGGAGGGAATTGAGGTTTTCACTGCACCACAATATACTGTATTGTTCTTACTGAATCTCCTGCTTAGTTTAAATCTTAATAGGTGCTGGATGTGTTTATGTGTGTTTGTCTTCTTGTATTTGCGTGCATGCGTGTTCATGCGTTATGCTTTTGACATTATTGTGGCTAGCTTGCCACCTGAAAATCTAAATAAATGACTTTAGCTATATGTATTTTTTCTTTTAATAATTATATTCCTTGCATTTCATGTCTGTATTGTAGGACCACCCAAGCCTCCTCTCTCTCTCTCTATTTTAGCCCCCTTCTGATTAGAACATTTAGACCCTGCTGACCTCTTGATGCCTTGTTTTCCCATTTTGGGAAATTTCCAATTGTATATCCAAACTAAAGATATATGGACATACAGGATCTGTAAGATGTCTAGTTTGGAGAGGGACAAAGAAAATGTAATGGATTCAAAACATTCAAAATGCCTTCTACAGACAATCAAAATTACGTCACGCAAGCAGTCCAGGTATGAAACAATGACGTCGCCTATTTTGGATGCAAGGAATTCTTCAGCTGGGCCAGACTGCAAAAAAAACCACTCCCCTCAACTCATTGAAAGGTGGAAGTGGAAGGATTATTGATGCTTCCACAGTGAAAGGTTCATATATGGGATTAGAATCTTTCAAAGATGAAAAGGAGAAGTTGATCATGATCGAAGAAAGTTAAGTTAGATGCCCTCCTTTGCCATCACTAGATATATGGATGTTTAATTTAGCTCTTCCTTTTATAGTCTAGTTTGATTGAGAATGCTTTGTTTGCATTCCTGCAGGCTTAATTCTGGAGCTCGGGTTATAATTCAATCTAGATCTCCATGTGACAATAATAAGGATGGCGCTGGTTCACAATAAGGAGCCATACTATTTTATATATTATGTCTCTCATTTCATTGTCTGTTGCTCTCTTCACAGCTAACCATGATATGGGGTCTGCTTGTAATTTCTGAAATAGCTGTATGTGCCAATTCATTCAATTTATGAATTGTTTTGGTAGTTGTGGGTCATTTTCTTCTGACAAACTTGAATACTACCTCATCAGTTACCTGCCCACGAGGCAACACCATTGTTCATTAGTCATTTATTGGCTTTAAGATTCCTTTCAAGTCTAAAGGTCCTTCTTTTTGGCAACAAATCTACATTCAGGTTACTGAGTAAGCTGGACTCCTTTTTGGTTTTGGTGTCCACAAGTTGTATGCTGGAAGTGTAACCATAGATAAAAAATCTTGACAACAATCCATTTAATGCTTGTCTGGTCACCGGTACCTCTTTAGGACTTTGATGGTTAGAAGAACATATTAAACCTTAATGCTGTGTCATGAGATAGCACAATTTTCATTTCCTAGGCACACCTTACACACATAAGGTTAACAAATTCGTCCTACAGCATCTAGAAATAATCTCACGCTGCCAAGTGAGGTACAAAAATAAGTGTTTGTTTTTGTAAACTGTGAAGATTATATTTTCTCTGGTGTTTGATGGATAGCAATAAATTGTCAGCAATTTATTTTGCTATGTTGACACCCATTATTTTGCCCCCTATTATATGATTTCCTTATTTTTTGGTTTGCTTCCAATTTTGAGAAAATTTAACTATATGCCATTGTTGAGTTCTATTTTAATTATAAAATATTACCTTTTATTCTGGGAGAAAGTTTCAGTTTCTTTAGACTGAACTGGCATGAATAAATTAAATATTGGGATTGTATTTTTTTTGTCCTCATGTTTTTGCTGCAAGTGGTTCTTTATGTAAGAATCTTGTGGATACAGTGATTTGTGTAACTTGTTGGTACAAGTTAATGAGAAATGTGTATTTCATTTTTTTAATTAAAATTTGGGATTCAATCTGAATTGTGTTAAGGATTGAGCTCATAAAAAACTGTTTCATTAAGAGGTCTGTTTTAGCATTTAGGCATTCCATTGTCTTGATTCAAGCACTACTTGAAAAAGGAAAAGCTCTAACTGAATTAGTTACCATGGAACTTCAACACAGATTGCATATATTAAGGACTTTAAAAACATTGGGACTGCAGAATTATTAGGAATTAATCTGCCCCGACAATTCATTAGGGGCAAATTTATCCCTATAGTACTTGTTGTCGCTTATTACTGACTTGAACAAACACCTGTTTCTAGAACACCTTGCTTTGATTCCATTATGTAGCATGAGGTAACATTTTCAGGGGTTTTAAACTGGCTCTGATTTCAGCTTTTACCCACCGCATATGCAGATGAAACCTTGTTATCAGAGCACAAAGTCCCTTGGTTTTAGATAATGTGAGCTCGCATGAGCCCAACATATAGCCCCACCCAAAAACCATCCAAATCAGAAAGTTTGATATGATTCGGACTGGTTTGGAGCTATATTGAATTGGCAAGTAAAAACAAACTATCTTTCTGTCGAATCAGGCCAATCGATCCTAAAGAACTGGTTCGATTTCATATGTCTTACTTTGACTATGATAATACAGTTGTCACTAAACAACTCTTATGTAATGACAATTATTTATTGTCACCAAAATAATTTGAGCCAATGATATTTTTATGGCAATACTATGATATTTGTGGCAACTTTCATAATTTCTATGACAATTAGGTTGTCGTAAAATAAATCTTTTGTGATAAATTTTATCATTATAGAAAATATTTATTTTTTGCGACAAAGTTATGCATGGAAACCTTGTCATTTTGCCAAATAAATAAATAAATCAATGACGATTTTCACATTTCCGTGGCAATTAACTTTTGTCATCACAAAATTCAAAGTTTCTTGTGGCATGGTTGACACGATATTTGAGATGGTATGGCAACATCATTAGCTTCCTAATGGCTTGTTGCTCTTTATGTGCTGTGAGCACGCATGCATGCATGAATGCTTACTTGAGAAATTCTGGTTAAAGGTATATGACTGCCCCCCAGTTCAGATATTAGACCTAATCTTTTTTATAGTTAGTCCACTTGTTTCTGGAGCTTGTGGAACTTTTTTTATTACCGACACCGTAGCTGTCCTATAAAACGATGGGTCTGCCCTTGGGACAAAGGCAGCACCACCATCAACTTATATAATTGGTGTGGACTACCTAAACCAGTCTTCCTCCTTATAATAGCCGTCTGTTTCATACGTGGTCCTGGAAAAGATGTTCCATGTGCAATCCTGCTAAGAGGATCGATGGACCGTGCAAGCCAATGTCTGCTCACGTTGGGTGCAGGTGATGTTACTTTGCACTCTTATTAACACTGTACATTTGGTGCAGTATGTGATCAACCTAATTGATTCAAGTTGAGTTCAAATTAATTAAAATCCTTGGTAGCTATCCCAGTTTGACAGATGATATGAGCTCTTTGCTGCTCACACCCATATGAGCAACCTCTTTCATATCATTTCATTGATCTATAAAATATTGGTGGTCTGCTACCATCTTACTCAGAATTTAAAATGTCAATCTATGATATGATCTCTTTAGGGTATACAAATTATGGTTCTTCTTCTTTTCTTTAAACAATGCGAAGAAATCATATTTTCATAATTTGTTAGGACTACTTTTCTTACATAATGCAGCTCTACCTAGTCGGCTAACCGTTTGATCCTAAAAGCTTTAGCTGATAGAAAAAGAATCAACAATATATATATTAGATTTAACACCTCCTTTTAACGTGCGCATGGACCATCTATGTGGTGGAACAACAACGATGAAATGCATCAAGATAATAATTAAATAGATAATTAGTATAGAAGGGATTCGATTGTTGGATAAGTAAGAAGAAAAGATAGTATCCGGGAAGATCTTATCTATTTAAAAGTTGTTGTGGCGTACAGGGCACTGTCCTTAAGAGTAGATTCACGCCTATCGAAGATAATATCTCGGTGCAGAAGATCAGAGCACGACTATCCTTCAGGATACAACAGCAGCGAGTCTTCTAACAGGTGTGCATACACCAATGTCAGAAGAGGATGAACAACCGAATGAGTTCCTTCTTTCTGGATAAGAACGGAGCAAAGGAATGAATCTCTGGACTTGATAAGGACGAAAGAATGGATCTCTGGATAAGGGATAAGGATGAAGTCAATCAAATGAATTTGAAAAAATGAATGAATAATCACCGGCAATGCTTCGAATATTTATAAAGAAGCAAACACCGATTGAAAGTAACGAATGAATCCAAAGGTCGCGGGTCGGTCAGCGTCCAACGTTCGGTCAATTAGTCAAAGAAGTCCAACGGTCAATTAGTCAAATGACGAAATAAATAAAAATAAAAGAACAAAAATCTTGCTTATCACGCATGCATCCAACGGACGGGATTTGCACCCCCTGCACGCGATGATCACATGCGACGCGCTCGATTAACTGGTTTCCAAAATCGGCTCCATCGATTTGCATTGGGCTTGGCCCGACTCGCGCGTGCGTGAGCTTTCTTACAATAATTCAACCAAGCAAGAGAGTAACACATATATAAGTAAGAATAAGTTTTGTTATGTTTTTCATGTGGGACTAAAAGAGTGGTTTCATGACAAAAGGAGGGTAAGCTTTTGGAGAAAAACTTTTGGATATTGGTTTTGGAGGGAAGGAAACTTTTGGATATTGGAATATATTATACTATAATTTTCAATAATCCCCCACTATTTCAATATTTAAAAGATGACAAACTTTAGAAGGAACTTTAAGAATGTAATGCATAAGCCATGGTGTCTATGTGACTATGAACCAGGCATAGAGAAAATAAGTGTAATCCATAAAAGGTTGGTGAAACTAAGTTTCTATGAACCAATCCTTCTTTTATTGGATCATTGACTTATAACTCACATTCCATCTCTCAGATTTCGGTTGTTCAAGCGGGTTGACACGTTTTGGCCATGAGTCTACCTGGATATTCATGAGTGCTCTAGAGATCTTACCCAAGTCTCATAGGAAGCGGCCACCACCTCCACACTCATATAGTAGATTGTCATCAAGTATACACTGCAGTTTTATATACCACCAAAATTAGGCTATGACATCAATTAAGAACTTCACATTTTAGTTCAACCTAAACACTGCAGAATACTATCTCACACCATAGAAAGGGATTTCACAATATAAATAATTATGATAGTATACTCCAAGTTGTCCAGTGAATTGTTTTCCCATATGAACCTTCTTCCCGGGATCTCCGTTCATGAAGGTTGGGTTACCATCACTTCAACTTTGATCTGGGTATAATCCCATTTCTCTCGATGTATTGCTCACAAGTTTTTTTCTTAGAGGCTTAGTCAGAGGATCAGCCAAATTCAACTCTGACCTTATATAATCCAAAGATATTACTCCATCATTAATAAGCTGCCTCACAATATTATGTCTTAAACGTATATGTCTACTCTTCCCATTATAAATTTTGTTTTTAGCTTTAGCTATGGCAGCCTGACAATCACAATGTATAGACACAGATGGAGCTGGTCTCATCCAAATGGAAGATCTTCCAAAAGATTCCTGAGCCATTCGGCCTCAGTCCCAGCCTTCTCCAAGGCAATAAACTCGGATTCCATTGTAGACCGAGCTATACATGTTTGCTTAAATGATTTCCATGACACTGCTCCTCCTCCAAGGGTAAACACATATCCGCTAGTGGATTTCATCTCAGAGTCTGAAATCCAGTTAGCATCACAATACCCTTCTAATACTGTAGGAGTTCCACAATACATTAAACCATAGTTCATGGTTCCTTTCAAATATCTAAGCACTCTTTGTAATGCAATCCAATGATCCTTGTTAGGACATTGGGTATATCTACTTAGTCTTCCTACAGCATAAGCAATGTCAGGTCGAGTGCTGTTCATCAAATACATAAGACTACCAATAATTTGAGCATATTTGGATTGTAAGACACCATTGCTTTCATTTTTTTTAAGCTATGAATTAGCATTATAAGGGGTGCTCACAGGCTTACAATCAAAATGTGAAAACCTTTTCAAGATTTTCTCAACATAATGTTCTTGTGAAAGCATGATACTATTCGACTTCTTTACAAGTCTAATTCCTAAAATCATATCTTTCATATCAAAATTCAAAGTCAAGAACATTTTGGTGCTAGTCACAATATCAAAATTAGTGCCAAATATGAGCATATCGTCCACATACAAACAAATTATAACACATTCATGATTAACAACTTTAGAATAAATACATTTATCAGCACTATTAATTTGATATCCATTTGAAACTAGCACTTTATCAAACTTATCATGCCATTGTTTTGGTGCTTGTTTCAAGCCATACAAAGACTTAATTAATTTACAAACTTTATGCTCATTACCAGGAAGAACACAACCCTCAGGTTGATCCATATATATTTCTTCTTCTAGGTCTCCATTAAGAAATGCAGTTTTAACATCCATTTGATGAATTATTAATTTATGAATAGATGCAAGAGTAATCAAAACTCTAATAGAAGTTATTCTTGTCACATGTGCAAAAGTATTAAAGTAGTCAATATCTTTCTTTTGAGAATAACCTTTTGCAACCAGCCTTGCCTTAAATTTTTCAATAGAACCATCAGGCTTTAGTTTTTTCTTAAAGATCCATTTACACCCAATAGTTTTAGCTCCAGGGGGTAAACTTACTAATTCCCATGTATGATTGCTCATGATGGATTCTATCTCATTATTTATAGCCTCTTTCCACAATATAGCATCAGGAGATGAAATTGCTTCAGAATAGGTTTGAGGATCATTATCAACAAGAAAAGTATAAAAATCATCTCCTAGATTGGTTTCCTTTCTGATTCTCTTGGATCTCCTTAGCTCTTGAATGTCATCAGGCTTTAAATTAGGTTCAACCACTTATGGTCTAGAAGGTCTTTCTAAGGAGGTTTTCATAGGAAAGATATGTTCAAAAAATTCTGCATCTTTCGTCTCGACTATAGTATTAGGTTCCATGATATTATTTTCACTTTTAATCACTAAGAACCTATAGGTTGCACTATATTTATTTGCAGGACTATTTTGAACATAACCTATGAACATACAATCAAAGGTTTTAAATCCTAACTTTCTCTTTTTAGGTTCAGGAAGCAAGACCTTTCCTAAACAACCCCATTCTTTTAAATATTTAAAACTTGGTAAATGACCATTCCATAACTCATAGGGTGTTTTATTGGTTTTCTTATAAGGAATTCTATTTTGAATAAAACAAGTAGAAAGAAGGGCTTCCCCCACAAGTTCATGGGTGCACCAAAACTAAGGAGCAATGCATTCATCATTTCTTTAAGTGTTCTATTCTTTCTCTCAACCACTCCATTAGATTCTGGTGAATAAGGAGGAGTAAATTCATGAATTATACCGTGTTGTGCACAATACTCATTAAAAGGAGTAGAATCATATTCTCCTCCTCTATCAGATCTAAGTCTTTTTATTGTCTTGTTAATTGATTTTCAACTTCTGCCTTATATTTTAGAAATATTTCGAAGGCTTCATCTTTTGATTTTAAAAGATATACCATTGCATAACGAGAAAAATTATCGATAAAAGTAATATAATATTTCTTTCCACTTCTAGTCATATTACCTTTTAAATCTCCTAAGTCAGAATGAATTAATTCTAACAATTCAGTTTCTCTTGTATGAATAGATTTGCAACTCCTTTTGGTTAATTTAGACTCTACACATGTTTGATATTTTTCATGATCATAAGAAGTAGACATGTTATTTAGCAAACCTAATTGTTTCATTCTTTTAATATAAGAGTAATTAACATGTCCTAATCTACCATGCCAAAGATTAAGAGAGTCAAGCAAGTAAGCAGAAGAAGATGATGCATTTTCATTCATAACTTTAAGTATATTTAATATAAATAGGCCCTGGTTATAATATCCTTTCCCAATAAAATTTTCAGATTTGATCATGACAACTTTGTCGGACTCAAATGACACTTTAACACCATTTTTCCCAAGCAAGGCCACAGAAATCAGGTTCACACGGATGTTCGGCACATGTAGCACATCTCCAAGTGAAAGGACTTTTCCAGAAGTCAGTTTTAGATTGACTTTTCCTTTGCCAATCACTGAACAAGACTTTAAGTTGCCCATAAGACTTGCTCCTCTCCTTCTGGCAGTGGGATATAGGAGGCAAATGGATTTCTATCGCCACATACATGACGAGTGGCTCCAAAATCCATCACCCAGTCCTTTGTATGTGCAACAATATTGGCCTCGCTAACAACCGCAGCAATCATATCTTTTTCGACCATCAAGTTAGCCTTTAGTTTGGATGGAGCATCATTAATTTTTTTTGAACCTGCATAGGCATAGACTTTCTTTTATGCTTTAAATTATTTTATAATCTTTCCAAGATTCATGTAATTTTTAATTAGGGATCCAGCAATAAAAGCATCAGGAAGAATCATCTATTAGAATATGGAAAGCATGGATCTGAGATGATACATCCTTATCTTCTGACATGGTAAAGTTAAAAAGGTTTCCTATAGCAAATTTCTGAGAACCGACATCTTAAGAATATATTTCTTTTAAGGCTTTCCCAAATTTCAAAGGCTGATTTAATAGGATAATAAATATCCTATTATCCTATTATGTACGTCTAATATTGAAAATTCCTTCTTTCTAGATAAGAACGGAGCAAAGGAATTAAGGGATAAGGATGAAGTCAAATGAATTTGAAAAAATGAATGAATAATCACGCATGCATCCAACGGATAGGATTTGCACCCCCCTGCGCGCAATGATCACACACGACACGCCCAATTAACTGGTTTCCAAAATCGGCTCCACCGATTTGCATTGGGCTTGGCCCGGCTTGCACGTGCGTGAGCTTTCTTACAACATTCAACCAAGCAAGAGAGTAACACATATATAAGTAAGAGTAAGTTTTGTTATGTTTTCCATGTGAGACTAAAAGAGTGGTTTCATGACAAAGGAAGGTAAGCTTTTGGAGGGAAACTTTTGGATATTGGTTTTGAAGGGAAGAAAAACTTTTGGATATTGGAATATATTATACTATAATTTTCAACATCGATCTTACAATTTTCTGCAAATGTTGGCTTTCATACCATGCTGATTGACCAATTGATTCCCAAAACTTAAGTCGATAGGGAAAGAGTTGGCAATGTCGGGCTTAACACCTTGTGTTTTTATTGAGTGGGTCTCTAACTTTCTCCTGTTGCTTTGGATAGGTCATCAGATCATTATCCTCTTCTCTTTTCTCTCAAAAAAATCATCATCCTCTTCTTCAATCCCATGTGTTAGACGTTACCTTGTCTATTTCTGAAAACTTCCCCAACTCTCCTCAATCTTATATGCCTGGATGGTCACAGTGAACATTTCTTCCCTTTCTTTTGTTCCTTATGATAAAACTTAGCCATTGCTATGATAATTGACAGAGGGTTAGCCTTCCGTAATCGTCATTATATTATTCTCATCCGAAATTGTTCAGTGTAAACAGGATTCATCTGTGGCAGAATCTGGATGGTACTGGGAACAACTTCGGCAGTGGTACAGGTACGTGGGTCGATGTGGGGTTTGAAGCTGAGATGATATTTAATTAAGAAACTTGTGGCGAAGGTGATGTATAAAATGAAACGAGAACGCCGAGGACCATTCAGAGGCCCATCTTAGGTATAGAGCTTTGGAAGCCAGACTCTACCTAACAGGCTCGATGAGTAGTTGAGAAGATTCCATTTTGAGTCCTAATCTCTGAGCTAATTAAATCAGAGGCAGTTATTTCTCTTGAATTGTGCTCGAGTCCTAATCTCTGAGCTAATTATATTATCCTTTGCAGCCATAAATCCATCTGATAACCTTACTGCTAGCTTGGACAGTAAGGGGATTATCAATATCTTATTTCAAGTTGGATGCCTCTGGCAATAAGGTTCATTCCAGAAGCCTTGGAGCAGGTGGTAGACATGCAATTAGCTTCCATGGGCTGTACTGAAATTCTTCCACTCTTTTCCTCTTTTTTTCCTCCCCCTCCCCCCAACGCCAGTACTATAATATCTATGTCTATAACCAGGATGTTTAAGAGAATACACCATCAAAGAATTGAAATCGAAATATTTAGTTGCTACGGGTGCAAGCCCCCATTCATTCGTTTTGCTCTTCTTGTAAGTCGAAAGTGCACTTGGACGAAATGGTCATCAGGTTTGCATTGCTATACTATTATCAAGGATTTCCTCTATGTTGCACCGAATTAAGACTACCATACATTATGATATTACCATAAAGTTTGAAATTGAGTTCAACAAGATTGTTAGAAAAATTTAAATAAAAAAAAAAAAAGGAAAGGAAGAATGCCCGCAAGCATTGCTCGTGTGCTGGACGAGACGTCTGAACGTTGGAAGGCAACGTTCATCAACGTTCAGAAACGGTCCAAACAATTAATTTTGTAAACCGTTTTGATGATTTGGGCTAACGGTATTAGGCCTTTAAGGCCATTATGGGCCGAGCCGTTGGAGCTTTTATGGGTCGAGCCTATAAATAGGCTTAGGAATTCAGATTGAGGAAAGGCATCAATCTAGAATGATTTGGAGTAGCCCTATATGATTTGTTTTATCTCATTTTATTTTTATATTTTATTGATCTTTTGAACATCTAAGCTAATCGTTGGGTTTGCACCTTCACACGATTATGCTCGTACACCTTCACACGATCGCTCGTAGTAGGAGAATTGGATCAAGCCGAAAATCTGATCCTTAGGGCAGTGTCTAACACCTCGGTCCTGATTTGATCCATTTATCTTTTAATTTTACTTCATTTATATTTAAATTTTTAGAAAGAAATTTTTACAAAAATCAAGAATATTTCCCAACACCATGGTGGGTGGACTTCTCCTCTGCAAGTCTCTCGTTACCCCCCTGGCGTGGATGCTCGGCAATCCCTCTAGTGGGCCTCATGACAAGCATCCAGCACTGCCGGCGACCAAGCCAGTCCTCTTGTCGCATCCCACGCTGTAGTTTTAAGCTTAATTTAAATAAAAAACACTTTGTCCATCATTTCCAACCCCCAAAAAAATAGCCCATCATAAAAGTCAGCTGTGGTACCCCTGACGCATTGGATAATATACCGCAGCCGCTATATGTATTATATAAACGTTATTATAAAATGGTAATAACACTGCATAACGATCATGAAAGCGGTTATACAACCTTTCCAATATCTATTGTAAAACAAGAGCTTCTTTTTCTAACTGTACGTACTGAGTATGTCCAAATTATTGACGGAAGAGATATCTTATATTCTAGATGAGCAATAAGAATCAATAATTGTTTATACTTTGGGTGAGACACGCATCTCCCGAGGCTTTTTTTCACGTTTTTAAGGAGAAGCAGTGGTTGAATCCATAAAAGTTGAAACTAATTTTTACGATCCTTCTATGAAGTATGTTGAGCCATTTCAGGAGGCAGTTTAATTTGTCTATTTAGCATGCCATGTAACCACATCACTACGATAGCACACATCCTGCCAAATTCCATGGATCGAGTGGAAGCTGAAGCTCTACTTATAAAGAACTTTGTCACCTACTACGTGACCTTCTGAGTCCTTGTACGTTAGTTAGCTGATATATATATATATATATATATATATATATCGCACACGCCCAGTTTCTAATGCACATATCTTGAGAAGCTGACCGAAGTTAGATCATGGCCTCGTGGATGACACCTTTCATTTGTTGAACAGGGTTGCCTATGCCCATGGGCTGTGGACCCGAAAGGGTATTTGTCCTTGTTGGCTTGGATGTTTAGGCCTGCACCAGCTTGTTGGTTGGTCCTTCATCTTCGGTTCCTGAGACTCTCATCTCTTCGTGTGGTCCTCTGAGAAAGATAATACTAGCAACTACTCTTCCTCCCGGTTCATTGCAGATAGAACATCAACATCGGAAAAGTTTCAAGGCCTGGTTTTGGAGACTCAGAGTGAAGCACAATCCAATCTAAACGTGTGACAGATTATTGTAATAAGTCATTGAAATTTGCTATAGGTTCATAGCACCATATATAGAAGAATCTGTTAGGAACAATGCCCTTAAAATTAGATGTATTTATACTTTTTAATTTTTTAAATTAATAAAAGAAGCATTTTTCTTCAATCTTGCTTTCTTTATATGAAAGATGAATATTTATATGAAAATTCAAAATATATTATAAGGTTATAATTTTTATAATGTATACAAGAGGATTAAAATTATAGCTAATATATTTAAATATGTCCGTGATTGATAGAAGTAAGGATCTTCTATCGCTAATCACTAATACGGTCCATGAATATTCTGAATGTGACAATCTTATCTGGATTGTTGTGTAGAGACACTTAGTGGATGTATTATATATAATAAGATTATATAGGACTTGGACCGACATAATTTGAATCTTTATTTAAGACCGTTATAAGAATTCAATATATGTCACAAGATGATTATATGTAAATCAACCTTAATCCTGATTTAATCACAAACTACTTGATTGTGCTATTGGATCTTCTGATTTCTTTGTTAAAGCTCATTTGATGTTGGGCCCAATACTTACATCTTGGATGTTTAATAACACATTGGGTTGGGAATGTGATTTAAAGATATGGAATCCATGGCTTTTGAAAAGAAGCTTAAAATTAGTTTTCTTAAGTGTTGATTATGTGGCTAAACAGTTATGCACCCAATTTATGATCTATTTAATTAGTGAATCAATGGTACTTAAGAATAAGAAAAAATTAGAGGGGTATAATGGTTATTTCACCTAGCTCTAATTATGAACTAATTATGGAGTGTTCAATTATATGTAATAATTATATCAGTAGACGACTCAAGTTTTGGAGTAAAATTAATCTGTAATTTTCAAGAGTGCAGTCTTGAGTTTTTAATGAAATAACTTTGAGATTAATAAACTGAATAAATAATTAAAAAGTTTTAATTGAGTTTATTCAAGTTTATTGGAGCTTAAAATTATGCGTCCATGGCCCCACACCGTCTTAGGTTAATCGCATCGAATACTCTTGGATTGAATAATTAATGTGATTAATTATTTTTTTTGAAATAAAATAGTTATTAAAACTTTATAATAAAGATTTATTATGAAGATAAATAATCAATTTGATTGATTATTTTTTTTACATTTATTTTGGTACAATAAATTAGTTATTGGACAAAATAAAAATGTGTTTAGACACATTGTTCATATAATAATTGATATAAATGGTTGCATATAAGTGTTATTATGGAATATCATATAAGAGAATTTTGCTCTTATAAGTGGAGCATATTATGAGTTGATGGAAAGAGAGAAATTTTATTTTTTGATAATTTTGATAATGTGATTATTAAGAATATTAAAAATAAAATAATAAATTTGATTTATTAGATATTTGAAATTAATAATATCTAAAATTATTAAATAAGATTTGATAATTTAGATATTATTATATTTAATTTAGATATTATTTGTAAATTAGTTGCAAATAAGAAAATAACTCTTTCCTCGATATGATCAAGAGTTAACGTGCAGGTGAGAATTATTCCCATTAAAATAGGTTATAATAGATAAAAGTTATCTATATCTAAATGTTATAACAGATAAACGTTATCTAAATTAAATATGTAATAGATAAACGTTATCTAAATAAATGTTATAATAAATAAACGTTATCTAAATTAAATATTGTAACAGATAAATATTATCTAAATTAAATTAATTTAAAAATAATTTTTTTATTTACCTAGAGCCTATAAATATGGCATAAGGTGGACTTTTAGATGGAAAGAAAAAATGAATGAAAAGTCGCTTTCTTTCTTTTCTTTCTTATTTTATTTGCGTCAGAGTTGTGAGAAATATAGAAAATCAAGAGTTCCTGAGAAAGGTGAGGAAGGCTATGGTTTCATTTTAATTTTGCAGGTATTTTATGAAGTACCTTGGCCCATAAACTCTACCGTGGGATTCTTCATCCATAGCTTCAAATCCGATAGTTCGAGACCTCAATATATCGGTATGTTTTTATGTTTAGAAAAAATTATATGATAATTTTTTTTTTCATATGATAATATTAATTTTATGCATGTTAAATGATATGTATGCTTCCGCTTCACATATATATGATATAATTTTTTTGAAAACCAACAACTGGTATCGGAGCAGTCATGCACTAATATTAATATTGTCATGATGTTGATATGTGATAATTTGACATGTTTTATAATATTTGATATTAGGCATGCATGTTATAGATGGATATGTATAAATATTTGATATTTAGTATTTATTTTTACCATGAACTATTTGCTTAAAAGTTGAGCATGAGATATAGATCCCAAGAATTGTGGGCGTGGGATTTATCATATTTTTGGTTTCTATCGTGTTCAACCCAGGGATGATATAAGAGGAAGGCTACTGGTAGTACCTCGGACCACTTTCTTAATGAATGTATGATAGGATATTAGGGACGCATCGCAAGGAAGGCTACTGATAGTACCTTGATGCATTTGACCCAACTATCTACGATCCAGAGAGCACAATAGGCTACTAAAAATATTTATGATTTAATTAATTACCACATTGGGAATTAATTTTTGAAGTCAAAAGGATATGCGATTAGATCACAGATCTTATCACGTCAAAATCCAAACTGGTTTGTCTTGTACATAAAGAAAATCATTATAAAAATCCCAAATGGTTTGGGACAAATCCCAAACTTATTTTTGAAGCAAATTGGGCCTAAGCCCACTCCAAACAGTTTGGCCATAAGATGGCCCACGATCATTAAACAAAATAATTTATTTGATAAGTTAATTTTATCATGCTATATAGAAATTAGAAATATCCATCCTATGCATCATAAAATTATTGATTAGGACTATTTGACTAATCATAATTATGCCTATTTATAGGGTTTTAGTTAATGAACAAAGATAATATTATTATAATTCTAAATATATTTAAAAGGGTTTTTAAATGGGTGGTTTGGAATTATAAAATATTTGATTCTTAAATAAAGTTATGAAATTAAAAATAGTCTTAGGTTAAGTTAATATATGATATTGATTTAATAATGAGATTATTAAATCTAAGACAAATCTATTTAATTTCATAAATAACAAGAATATGATTCTTTGTATAGAATTTAACTTTAAAAGTTAATTTGTGATATTAAATTTTAATCATATGATTATTAAAATCTTTTGATATTAATTTTTAAAAGATAATGGTTATCTTAAAGTATTAATAAGAATTGATTCTTGAAATTCATGAAAGAATTAAATTCATAGATTAAATTTACATGAGATGATAAGATTTAAAGGTTATTAAATTTAATTCACAAAGATAAAAGTTATCTTTATATAATAAAATATAATTTCACTTTAATAATGAGTAATTAATAAATTTGTTGGTCTCCGCCATTGGTTTAGCACCGTGAGAGTTGAACGGCGCCTCGAGGCGCTTTGATTTCGTTCCCCTACGGATGGTGTCCGTTCAATTCAATAACAAGGCTAGATCTTTTAGGATAGAATTTCTAGATGTATTTCAATCTTGACCTATCCTACGGCGGCATGCTTGGGTTAAGTCTAGAAATTTGAATGGTGGGTCTTACTCATAAAGATATGAGATCAAATGTGTTGATTATATCTTTGACCAAACCTTTTCAAATTTGATAGTTAATAAGTATGGAAACAAAAGTTATTTTAGAAACATACTTATTAATCGAGAAGAGTCTCGGTTTAACTAAGTATGCAAGCTAACCTACCATATGGCGGTAGACTTATACATAGCTAGTTAAATTATCGAGGAAATAGAATATGGTTTTCTTGTATTTTTCCTAAATTGTTTAGTTTTTTTTGAAATCTCTATTCCAAAAACTTATAAACATTTATCTTGACTAATTTTTAGAAAATGGCTTTGAACAATCTCATTACTTCTCAGCTTTCTAGTAACACCCTAACTAAAGAAAACTATCCCAAATGAAAATCTGATCTTGATAACTTTTTGACTATTGAGAACATCAAATTTGGTATCACTGAGCCAACTCTTGCTGCTGATCGAAATGTTAGAGAACATTATGATAAGTGGCAAGTTGCCACCAACCAAATAAAAGAGAAGAAAAATAGTAAATGTGATTACTTGTACTTGAAGCTTGTCTAGTTGAGGTTGATACCTTCTTTTGGATAATTGATTCAGGGGCGACAAATCATGTTTGTTCTTCTATGCAACTTCTTAGTTCTTCGAGAGAGCTTTCTGATGGTGAGTTGATAATGAGGGTTGACAATGGGGCTACGGTATCGGCCAAGGCAGTTGGAATAGCCCGTCTTTCGTTTGGAGAGAAATTTCTTATTCTAATAATATTTATTTCATTCCAAACTTTTCTAAAAATTTGATTTCAGTTTTTAAACTTCATGAACAATGTTATGAATTTCATTTAATGGAAATGTTATTTTAGTTTCAAAAAATGGTCTTGAAATTTGTCATGGATGTTTAGTTGGGTTATATGTTTTATCGCCTTATGAAAACGTTTCTTATAATACCAAACTGTTTAAAGTAGCTAATCCTAAGTCTAACAAAAGACAAAAGGTAATAAATAGTGATAATGAAATATATCTCTAGCACCTTAGGCTTGGTCACATTAACCTTGATAGGATAAACATACTTGTGAAGGATGGTCCTCTGAAAGAGCTAAGTGTTGGCACTCTTCCTGTCTGTGAGTCTTGTTTAGAAGGTAAAATGACCAAAAGACCTTTCTTTGCAAAGGGCCAAAGGGCTAATGAACTACTAGAGCTAGTACATTCGGATGTGTGTGGACCATTCAATGTACAAGCTAGAGGTGGTTATGAGTACTTTGTCACTTTCATTGATGATTACTCAAGATATGGTTTCATTTACCTAATGCAAAGAAAGTCTGAGACTTTTGAAAAGTTTCAAAAATTTTGAGCAAAAGTTGAAAAATAATTAAGTAAATCACTAAAAACACTGCGATCAGATCGAGATGGAGAATACCTTGATATAGAATTCAAGGATTACCTTATTGAGCATGGAATTGTTTCATAGCTCACAGCTCCGAGAACTCCATAGCAAAATGGTGTTGCAAAAAGGAGGAATCAGACATTGTTAGATATGATAAGATCAATGATTAGTTATTCCTCACTACCTATATCATTTTGGGGATACGCCTTACAGATGACTATGCACATTTTGAATGTTGAACCATCTAAATCTGTATCCAAGACATCCTTAGAGATGTGGAACAGGCAAAAACCGAGTTTACATCATTTTCGCATATGGGGGTATCCAGTTCATGTTCTTAAGGGAAAATCTGGGAAACTAGAACCACAAACAAAGTGTGTCTATTCGTTGGCTACCCAAAGGGCACTAGAGAAGGTTTGTTTTATAGTCCATAAGAAAAGGTGTTTGGGTCGACAAATACCATTTTTCTTGAAAATGATTATATATAAAATTTAAACCTAAGAATAAAGTTGTACTTGAAAGTTGCTCAAAAATCATATTACCATTCCAACAACAAAAGTTGTTGAAATTAGGGAAGAAGAAACCACAGTTCCTAGTCAAGATATTATGGTGCTTAACACAGTGGAAGGGTTATCAGAACCCTAGCCCACTATAGACAGGATAGCGAAGAAATGTTATAGTAGCTGATACCAACAATGATGATCCATCATCATACCAGCATGTGATGGATGATCCTGATAAGGACAAATGGCTAGAAGCTATGAACCAAGAAATGGAGTCTATGTACTCTAATATTATTTGGAAACTTATAGATCCACCTGAAGATGTCAGGCCTATTGGATGTAAATGAATCTTTAAGAAGAAAAGAGGAGCGGATGGGAAGGTAGAGACCTTCAAAGCTAGACTTGTGGCAAAAGGTTATACCCAAAAGGAGGGAGTTGATTATGAAGAGACTTTCTTCCCAGTTGCTATATTAAAGTCCTTCCGCATTCTCTTATCCATAGCTGCATGTTTTAACTACGAAATATGGTTGATGGATGTCAAGATAGCCTTTCTGAATGGCTATCTAGAGGAGTCCATATATATGGAACAACCAGAGGGGTTCATTGTTAAAGATCAGAAGCAGAAAGTCTGTAAGCTTAATAGAGCCATCTATGGACTCAAACAAGCCTCCAGGTCTTGAAGCATTAGGTTTGATAAAACAATCAAAACCTATGGCTTCGAGCAAAATGTTGATGAACCTTATGTATACAAGCTCATTAATGAAAAAAGTATAGTTTTCTTAGTACTTTATGTAGATGATATCTTACTCATTGAAAATGATGTGAAAATATTATCTAACATAAACAGATGGCTGGCCGAACAATTCCAAATGAAAGATTTGGGAGAGGTGGGTTATGTTCTTGGTATCCAGATCATTAGGGATAGAAAAAATAAACTTCTAGCACTATCTCAGGCATCTTATATCGATAAAGTGCTGGCTCATTTTTTGATGCAAAATTTCAAAAAGGCTCTTCTTCCAATCCAACATGGAATTATTCTCTCTAAAGAACAGTGTCCTAAGACACCACAAGAAGAAGAGAACATAAGACGGATTTCATATGCATCGGCAGTTGGAAGTCTAATGTATGCTATGCTATGTACTAGACCAGACATCTGCTATGCAGTGGGAGTTGTTAGTCGGTTCCAATCAAACCCTAGGATAGAGCACTGGGTGATAGTAAAGCACATTCTCAAGTATCTTCGGAGAATGAGAAATTATATGCTTATGTAGGTGGAGACCTGAATCCCTTAGGATACACTGATTCTGATTTTCAATCAGATAAAGAAGCAGTTGTTTGGAGAAGTATCAAACAATCTAGCATTACTGATTCTACTATGGAAGCTGAGCACATAGCAGCTTGTGAAGCAGCTAAAGAATCAGTTTAGCTTAAAAAGTTCTATACTGACTTAGAAGTTGTTCCATGAATGGATATGCCATTAACATTATTATGTGATAACAGTGGTGCTGTGGCTAATTCAAGAGAACCCAGAAGCCATAAAAGGGGCAAGCATATCGAGAGGAAATATCATCTCATCAGAGAGATCGTGCATCGAGGCAATGTCAATGTTATGAAGATAGCATTGGAACAAAATATGGCTGATCTATTCACAAAGACGCTGCCTGAGAAGACGTTCAACAAGCAACTTATGGTAATGTGATTAAAAGATATGTCACATCTGCTTTAGGGCAAGTGAAAGATTGTTAGGAATAGTGCCCTAAAAATTAGATGTATTTATACTTTTTAATTTTTTGAATTAATAAAAGAAGCATTTTTCTTTAATCCTGCCTCCTTTATATGAAAGTGAATGTTTATATGAAAATTTAAAATATATTATAAGGCTGTAATTTTAGTATAATGTATACAAGAGGATTAAAATTATACCTAATATATTTAAATATATCCATGATTAATAGAAGTAAGGATCTTCTATCGCTAATCACTAATACAATTCATGAACATTATGAATGTGATAATCTTATCCGGATTGTTGTGTAAAGACACTTAGTGAAGGTATTATATATAATAAGATTATATAGGACTTGGACCGACATATTTTGAATCTTTATTTAAGACCGTTATAAAGAATTCAACTTATGTCACAAGATGATCATATGTAAATCAACCTTAATCCTACAGACTCCTTAATTGTGCTATTGGATCTTTTGATTTGTTTGTTAAAGCTCATTTGATCTTGGGCCCAATACTTACATCTTGAAGGTTTAATAATACATTGGGTTGGAAATATGATTTAAAGATATGAAATCCATGGCTTTTGAAAAGAAGCTTAAAATTAGTTTCCTTAAGTGTTGATTATGTGGCTAAACGCGCAATTTATGATCCGATCATAAATTATCTGTTTAATTAGTGAATCAATGGTACTTAAGAAATAAGAGAAAATTAGAGATGTATAACGGTTATTTCATCTAGCTCTAATTATGAACTAATTATGGAGGGTTGAATTACATGTAATGATTATATCAGTGGAAGACTCAGTAAAATTAATCTATAATTTTCAAGAGTGTAGTCTCGAGTTTTTATAGGAATAACTTCGAGATTAATAAACTAAATAAATAATTAAAGAGTTTTAACTGAGTTTATTCAAGTTTATTGGAGCTTGAAATTATGGGTCCATGGTCCCCATACCGTCTTAGGTTAATCGCATCGAATACTCTTGGATTGAATAATTAATGTGATTAATTATTTATTTTTTCAAATAAAATATTTATTAAAACTTTATAATAAAGAGTTTATTATGAAGATAAATAATCAATTTGATTGATTATTTTTTCACATTTATTTTGGTACAATAAATTAGTTATTAGACAAAATAAAAATATATTTAGACACATTGTTCATATAATAATTAATATGAATAGTTGCACATAAATGTTATTATAGAACATCACACAAGAGAATTTTTCTCTTATAAATGGCGCATATTATGAGTTGATGGAGAGAAAAAAAATTATTTTTTAATAATTTTGATAATATGATTATTGAGAATATTGAAAATAAAATAATAAATTTGATTTATTATATATTTAAAATTAATAATATCTAAATTATTAAATAAGATTTAATTAGTTATTATTATATTTAATTTAGATATTATTTGTAATTAGTTGCAAATAAGAAAATAATTTTTTTCTTGATATGATCAAGGAGTTGACGTGTATGTGAGAATTATTGTCATGTGGTCAAAATAGTTTGTAACAGATAAATGTTATCTATATCTAAATGTTGTAATAGATAAATGTTATCTAAATTCAATGTTGTAACAGATAAACGTTATCTAAATTTAATGTTGTAACATATAAATGTTATCTAAATTAAATTAATTTAAAAATATTTTTTTATTCACTTAGAGCCTATAAATATGGCATAAGGTGGACTTTGAGATGGAAAGAAAAACTGAAAGAAAAGTCTCTTTCCTCTTTTTCTCTCTTATTTTATGTGCGCCAGAGTTATAAAAATATAGAAAATTAAATATAGAAAATCAAGAGTGAGCCCACTCTCATAATTCGATACCGATCCTGAGAAAGGTGAAGAAAAATATAGAAAATCAAGAGTGAGCCCACTCCCACTCTCATAATTCGATACCGAGAAAATCATGAGTGAGCCCACTCCCACTCTCATAATTCGATCAAGAGTGAGCCCACTCCCACTCTCATAATTCGATATCGATCTTGAGAAAGATGAGGAAGGTTGTAGTTAATTTTACAGGTATTTTATGAAGTACCTTGGCCCATAAACTCTACCATGAGATTCTTCGTCCATAGCTTCGAATTCAGTAGTAGGACGAGTCTGTTCCTTCAAGACCTCAACATATCGATATGTTTTTATGTTTAAAACAATTATATAATAATTTTTTATATGATAATATTAATTTTATGCATGTTAAACAATCCGCATGCTTTCGCTTTTATATATATATCATCTCATATATATATATATATATATATATATATATATATATATATATATATATATATATATATATATATATATATATATATATATATATATATATATATATATATATGAGATGATATATATATAATTGATGATATATATATAATTTCAAGGTTTCATTCGGAATGATCCAATTAATTGAAGGGCCAGCTCTAACATTACGGCAACTGGGAAGATCTAATATATCTATACGTACAATGGCAATAAAGGCACCACTTTACCTCTACGATCTATCGCCTCCTTTTGCTCTAGAAAGTGCCAAGATGAATTCCATATCAGTGAGGAAAGAAAAAGATTTCAAATCCTGCTTTGAGCACGAGGGAAGGAGGGCACTCTTGATTTCCGAGGTAATGGAAGGTAAAGAATTCAAATATGGCAAGCTTGGACATGATATGATAGTGACTCTAGGGGACTTTGAGGCCTTCAGGGATCTCCACTTTGATGCCATAATTGAAGGTTATGCTTTATTGTCCCTTCTTTATAATTTAAAATAATCGACAATAAAAACTCCTTCCTTGAGGCATCACCATCTTTTTCTTTTGTGAGCATAGTAGGAAAGCAGTAGGTTGGATTGACATGAATAAATAACCCCCATCATTCGTTGGAAGCATCTCACCTGCTACCAAAACTATGCCAGGCTAAGAGACAAAATAGATGCTCCCATTCTCTTCTGCAAGTCTACAACTTACAAGCAACAGAAAGAAAGAACAAAAGCAAACAAATCAAAACTCTTAGATCTTTTCAACATAGCAGTAACACAAGCAGCTTTGCTCACTGATCACTCCCCATCAACCTAAGTAATATAGCCTAATCAATTTGAGTGAACATATCTTACCCTACGTCCCCGAGCACACATTGTTCTTTCCTTCTTCACAACATAACATAACGATTAGTCCACAGTTGCTCCAGAGGGTTTCCCTCACACATTTTCTGATGGCGATGAGGGCAAGAGTGGCTGAGCAAGGGAAGAAGCCTTGAAGGGAGGTGTTGGTCTGAGTCCATCATTTTCACCAGTGGAAGAGACGACTACGGTGGTCTCTTTCGCAGCAAAAGCCCTTTCTTCACTCTTCCCCCACAAGACCAGATATAGTCCAGCGACGATCAATACTGCACCAATGATCCTGCAAGATGGATTGAATAAGATGACTTCTTAGCGTTATAACTTCAGGTGTAACTCTTATCATGCCTTAATTAGGATGGATATTAGTACCCTCCAAGGTAGAATTGTTCTCCCAAAGCAATGGAAGCCATGATAGCCACAACAAGTGTCTGGACCGGCTGGTATACGGCTACGAAGACAGGACCGCCCCTGTCAATGCACCAGATTTGAACGGCAAAAGCAACCCCTGAAGCAATGAATCCCTGCATTTGAACTCATATGCAACATGTTAGCATGGCTGTTTGCGTTCATGAATGTGATCAGTTCCATCTGCAGTTTGGGGCCCCTTTGTCATGATAATAGGCATGCTTTATTTGCCACTATCAATAGATTTTGAGAATCACCAAGGTGCCCGAAATGACTCCACAAATGGCAACCTCAGCTTCACAGCTTGAAAGATCTGTTATGTTACAAGCAATCACAAGTAATAGTTGCAACCATGTGGTCCTAACAGCTGGTCTGGAAATACAACATGATGTTTGAGAGATGAGTGTGTTGGCATATGCTCCCTCTAAAAGAGAAAGCAGGGATTATATGACTGTTTGTGCTCCATTCCCTCTCTTCCCTTCCACTAGGAGGGACAAGATATCCTCTTTTATCTACTGAAGCAATACAGGCATGCCTGAAGGAAGGGAATTTCTCTCTCCTAATCAATTGTAAGTGGATAAAAACAACCCTGAAGGGGTAGGAGCAATAAGAAGGAAAAGCTTAGGTGTTCAATCATGCCTTCCACTAGGCAGAGCTTTCTGCACCCCGTATCATATTTAGCATCTAAAAAGTGAAAGCTATATACAAAGCTTGCTTTAACCGACCCTGCAAAAGCTTCTAAAGAAGAACAATATAATATAGGAACCTCTTCTAAAGCTTTCCCCTTTCACTTTTCCACTTGAATGAAAGGGTATTCGGTGACCTCACTTGCAATATGGAATGTTTGACCGAGCCCTATCTCCTCCACCATTTAGAAAATCTCAGGCACTTCTAGAGGGAGCTAATCTTGCTCACCCCAAGAATCAATCAAATAAAATGAAGAGAACAACAAAATGGCAAAGTTAGCTTCCAGCTAAAAGGTATCGTTCTACAGTTGTTTAGACTTCCAACATTTCTCAAGTTCTCTGTTGTTTTTCCCCCGCAATTCGATCTTTGGGAGTTAAAACTAGCTAAGGGGATTCTTTTTTATTTTTCATCAGTTCCTGATACTTATATCCTTTCCAAGTTTTATCAGTAGTGCTTCATGTACCATTAGGGGTGAAAAATTTTAAACTTAATTAGTTAGGCCAGCGACATGCACTAATCTTAAGGTATTATGCTTTAAGTCATGCATCCATGCACCCCCTTCCTCCTTTCCCCAACCCAAAACCAAAGAGGACCATCAGACCAGAAGAAAGATATTTTACCGCGTAGAGAATGGTGAAGAGCTCGGAGCCAGAGTGGAAGATCCAGGCCTCGGCGTCCCTCTCGATGAAGGCTGCGATGACCAAGAACTGGATCACGCCGAAGAAGCATGTGTACGAGGTCACCGACAGCCTCGCCGGGTACTTCTTCAGCACCGGCGCCTGGAGAACCAGCCACCCCGACCACGACAGGCAGTGTCCGATGAGATATAAGCAGCCAAGCGTCCAGTTCTTCCCCTCGGCGTTACCCAGCCACAGCATTGCCGGGGTGGAGCCAGGACTACTAGGTTGGTTCAGGCCATGAGACGGCGAGAAGATGGTCGGGCCCTTGTAGAGCGTTATGACCGACGCGCCTGCGACGCAGGCTAACGTGCCGGCCAACTTTGCAATCCCATCCCTTCGGTCGATGCGGACCTTCTCTATCCTGTTACAAGAGTGGCTCGAAAATATATATCACACTGTGTTGAGGAGATGATCCAAGGAGAGGCGGCGTAAGCTTGCCTGAGGAGGGCGGCCATGAGGAAGGTGATGGCCGGGACGGAGTTTTGGATGGCTGAGGCGAAGGTAGGAGAGGTGTTATCGAGGCCTAGCAGGTAGAAGCCCTGGTTTGCAGTTATACTTGCATGGAGGAACACGCAGAGATCGAGATCCTCTAATAAATCAGTTCCAACTCATGGACATAAATAAATAAATAAATAAAGAGTAGATTTATAATGGTATTCTGATCTTACCCACACAACGCAAGGAGGAAGAATTGAACGAGGAAGTTGAGTGTCATGGCCGGCCTGTCCTTCCTGTTACAGACAAACACCGGAACGCGCGAGAGCTAAGAATCTTGACTTTAAAAAGAGGCAAGTCTTAATCATCTATCTATCTACATGTCATCTTTATGAGTTGATATGCATGGTTTGTCTGGTTCCTGATCGACTCAAAGACTGGCGTTAAACCTCTAAAAAAAAGTGATGTTATATATTCTACATATATATATAACACGTCCGATTCGAGAAAGTAAAATGAATGTTATATTATTGGTTACATGGTTTAAGTTCATTGAAATAAGGATTGTCTTACTTCTCGAGGAAGTAAGCAAAAGGCACGAGGAGGATCAAAGCGATGATGTTCCGGTAGACGGGGAACACCACCTTGCTGATCCCCATATTAAGGGCTGCCCGGGAGACGACATGAAACCCGGCGTAGCCAAACTGCAGGGCCAGCATGGCCACATGCAGCTGCACTCTCTCCGGCACGCCGCATACTCTCTTCCCCGCATCGTCCGCCATCTCTCCACAACCACCTTCTCAAGAGACTAGAGACACAGAAGGAGAGAAACTAGAATGACGATGGGTGGTAGAAAGCGAGGAGTGGTGCGGGGGTCTAAATATGGGCGAGAGGGGGAGGGGGGAAGGTGCAGAAGCAAGGCGTGGGGCCGAGGGGATGTTAGTGTGGAGTAGCCCCCACTATCATCATCTAAAAAGACGTGTGTCAACTGTGTGTTTTCTGGCTGTCTCCCACATCCTCTCTCTCTCTCTATCACGCATTATAACAAACACCTTGAGTCTCTACTCTAGAGAGGGAACGTACCCCAGAGTGAGAGCTTCTAGCTAGGTCGTCCGCATAAAGCGTTTCTGCCATGTAGAGAGGTGCTAGATATTTTGCAGCGTATGAAACGGACGCGTGGGCGTATCAATTACAAGTCCGGTAGACAAAACGACAACGAGCGCACTAAGAAGGGATGTTGATCGGATCCATTTGGATCCTAATCGAGGAGAGAGAACGGACAGCACGCGCGAGGAGGAGGTTAAGCGAGAGACATGCTCTCAAATAAATATTATATTATAGTCTAACATCCTGATGGTCTTCAGGCATTTCCGTTGCGTTATATATAACGTCATGCAGATGTGGTGGTTAAATTAATATGCGAAGCGTGACCACAGCTTTGCGTGAATGATGCGAAGTGTGTAATAAATTTGCTAATTTGTTATGTATAATACTGCCCGTCTTTTTTTTTTTTTTCCCCTCTCCTCAAAGCTGCAACAACTTGTAGCTAGGTATATTTTACTATTTTTTAAAATTTAAATATAAAAAAAATTATCACCACATCAATAAATGTATCTAAAGACAAAGGTTGAGTTAATAAAGATCAAGCTATTTTTGATTTGAATGATCAAACCATGTTTGAATTAACTGAACTACAATCCAACAGACAGCAAGAGTCGGTCATAGTGCCAACGCCAAAGTCGATCTCGGTACGACATCAAGTCGGTCTCGGCACCATGCCAGAGTCAGTCTCCTCACCAAATTCAGAGTTAGTATCGACACCATTGTCAGTCTCGACGCTGACACCAGAGTCGATCTTCGAACCTCAGTAGGACCGAGCTATCTCACTATCTCAGAAGGGCCAAGCTATCTCCAAACCTCGACAGAGCCGAGCTATCTTAGTATCTCGCCGTAATCGATCCTCATCCCTTCAATGTAAGCGCCATACTGCATCAAACGATGCCAGATATTTCGAAGGATAAACCATCCTTATCACAAAGATCGCGGAATGAGCTTTCCAAAACAGAAACGGAGCCAAATACAACAATCTGTCCATGATCAATAGAATTTTAAATTCTCGATGAAGCGTTCATCAGCTTCATCAACTGCCAATCGCCGTAATCGTTGGGATTCTGGCTTTATCGGATGCCAACTCTCTAAAACGTACTTGAAAAATCAGGTAACGACTCACCTCCTCAGTAATGTATAAATACCCCCATGACCCCTAGATATATTCTCGAAGGCAATCTAAGCCAAAAAAAAAAAAAAAACTTTAGCAAAGGCCATTGCTTCTAAAAATTGAAGCATTCTTCTCTCATCTGATTGCTAGAGATTTTTACTGACTTAGACGTTGGAGGATCTTTCGTAAGGACCACGCATGTGCTTCCTGCGTAAAGACTATCTTGCAGATCCATTCGGATGCGTAAAGATTACCTTGCAGATTTATTCGGATGGAAGAGTGCTATCCGAATCCCGATATGTGCCAGCCCCAAATCAAAGAACAAATTTTCGCAGCATCAGATTTTATTTCTTGAGTTACCTTTTTTTTTGAATGAGTTGATTTACCCATTATCGCTCTTTAAATACCCCTTTTCAAGTAAAACATATTAACCTTAAGTATCCCATATGAGATTTTTTTTTTTTAAAAAAGAAGAGGTATTGTGTATGAAATAAAAATGCTTCTTCACTTAATTACAAACAAAATTAGGTTCCCGCGTAGCTGAATTGAAAAGAGGAGGATATGGAGAAAATAATTTCATTGGTATATAGAGTTGTTACAAAAGGCATCCGATAGTGGTAGCAAAAATAATACCATACAGATACTGAAAAAGAGAATCTCAATTGAGAATGAGAAGAGAGGATTTTTTTTTTTAAACCTCTAATAAAAGTTTGCAAAATAAAGCGATGGAATTGTGGAAGTAAAATATAATTTTATTCCTCTAATTTTGAATAATTATGATTATTTTAAGTGAAGACATGATTAGCTCCTTTCATGCTCTCCTTTCTCAGTCGTAAAAATTGACTCCCAATTTACTTGCAATGAAATGAAGAAGTGCCATCATTCCACATGTTTCATTTTTTATCTTGTATGAAATGCTTGAGGTCAGTGTATTTTAACTCAAAAAATAAGATTTAAAAAGATATAAGCTAATACTCCAACTCTTTCAAAGAAACATATTAAGAGATATAGGTGGAGAAAATAGTATTTCTTCACTATATTATATGAGTCTTCTCACCTTAAATAGTATCTAAAATAGTGTTTAAATTTACCAAATTATTATGTTCATATAGAATTGCTCGTCGAATAACTATTTTCTCTTCTAAACTATAATAAATTTTCATTATAATTTATAGATATAACTTGCGTTACTATTATTTATTTTGTCTAATAGCATGGATAGCCATTAATATGTAAATTTAGTTTCCTCTTTTATGGCTTTAACATATTGGTTAAGCGTCACCGTTGATGAATAATAGTTTACTCTAATACATTAAGGTTAGTTATTTCTATAATACAATGCCTTTAGTTGGTCTAAATCATAAAATTACAAATTATGAAAGTGAATAAATCTTTATATTATTTATTTTTTAAATTATTTATATAAAAATATTATTTTAATTAACATTATTTCTTGTCACCATGAATCAATTCCACAACTATATTTAGTAGCAATTATCTTTGCATAATATACCTTAAATCTTCATCCAATGGTATAGAGGTTAATTTGCACGTAAGTTATATATAATGAAGAACTCATCGAATTATAATCAATATAAATATTCTTAAATTAAAGCTAGATGTTCTAAGTTATATGCTGCAAGGACTAAATAATAATAATAATAATAATAATGCAAGAGGAGTAAACAGCCAACTTTTCATGAAAAAAGAAAGATTATAAGATAATTAATTTGGTGATACTTAATTTACTATTTGCCGGCTTGGTATCCTTACCTTCAAAACAATTGATTACAAGGGTTTATATATATATATCACAATACAATCCTTTGTTTTCTTTTTTTATATAAATGCAGCAATATGACCCAGAACAAACACTAGTGATACGTTCTTGATTCTATTGATTAATAAAAGTTAATATTTAATTAAATTTGATGTACTTTCTAACATGTATAAATTGTTAATTTATCAGTAAACACCTTCATAGATGTTAAACCTTTAATACGTGTTGAATCAAGTTACCTCCAAATAATCTTAAAGTATACTTACAGTAGGACTAATCTTCTTTTAGTGTCTCTCTCCAACAGATGTCAAAAAGAAGGCTCAATAGATTCTTTCTTTTCAAAGCATTCTATATTTAGGTTCAAAAGGTTTCAAGTAACCCAGAAAGCAGTATCAACATCCTTTCCATGGGTGAAACGACATCATATCTATCATTTTTGCCTCATATTTGTGTCCAAGATGTGTCGAGCGTAGTAGTTCATGATGAAAGGTGGATGCTGGAGTGCAACTTAGACATCATTCATGAGCTAAAAATGACAATATCTTGCCCTGACACTGATTTATGATGTATAACACCATGATGGCTCTAACAGCAACATTTTTTTTTTTTTTTTCTTGTGTGTGTAACTTGATGGCCTTCGGTTATGGCAACATATGGTGGGGAATGATACTAATTAGTCCAGGCTATCAGTATATCTGAAAAATTTTTAGTTTTAAGAAATAAATATTTATTCTGATAATTTTAAAAATATTCATCAGCATTGAGCTCAACACACCCGTTAATAAACTAGGCTAAAATATACTTTTGATCCTCAAAATTTTGCTTAAAAATTATTTTGATTTTAAAATTTTAATTATTATAAATTATTTTTTATATTTTAAAAATATTGCATTCCTAATATTTTGTTACATAAAGTTTTTATCTTAAAACAAATGCATTGATTGTTTATTAAAGCGGCACATTATCTATTCAATTTTAACTGAAATCTTAATAGCTTATAGTAATTTAAAGTTTAAGAATCAAAAGAAATTTTGAATGAAGGTACGAGGGACTAAAGAGTATTTTTTTTATCAGCTAAAGAATAGGCAGTAAAGGCATACTGAATTTATATAGCATACATAGGCTATGGATTGAATAACAGTGGAGGTGCTAAAAGCGAACAGCTTGGGAGCCGTCTCATAATGGCCGTCACGGCACGTAATTTAAATCCATTCTTCCCATCCTCCCAATCTACAGCCCCTTTTCCCAGTCCCACACCCTCCCTGTTCTCAGAGAATCCCACGCTTCAACTGTCGTTGTTAGAGAATCACCAGTTTCATATGTTCCTTTTCCCTCTGCTTTGAGCTCCAGCCCTCCACCTTTCCCTGTTCATCGATTCACCCGCCACAGGCCTCCACCTTTCCCTGTTCATCGATTCACCCGCCACTATTTTTTTTTTTAAATTTTTGAGAAGCAGATGATTACATCACTCTGACATAAATAGGGCCTGATAGATCAAAATACATAATTTACTATAAAATAACAGAATATAAATTATCAAAATGTCATCCCTACTTATCAGAATAGTGAGTCGTAGCATTAGTTTTCCGATAGATATAGCGGATCAATGGCGCATAGGTAGATGTAGAAGGAATTGTAAAGAAAGCAAAGGTTCATATCCCGTCTAATCCAACGAACAATCGTAAGAAAATCTTCTTCGATAATCAACCAGTAAGATCTCAAATGATGAACCGCATAGGTGATACCAGTCCAAGTAACTTGAAACTCACTCAGCCATAAGGACCTAAGTATCCAGAGAGCCACTTTGGTAGAGATGAATTTTTTTTACCAACACTAAAATATAATGGAATTAAGAATTTTTTTTGTTTATTTTGTTTTCCAAAGCAGTTATATATAACGGCGTTATTTTGTTCACGAAGATCGAAAGGTAGAAAGCCACTTTGGTAGAGACAGTGAGGAGCCATAGTTTAATGGTTCCACTGAGCCTTCCACTCCCAAAGTTGTTCCCCGGGCGTGGGCTCTTTTCCTCGCATCCGGCTGCGGGCGTGTTCAGGTGCCGAGGCTCTCCTGCTTTAAGGGACAGCCTGCCCGCCCCGGCCGAGACAAGCCATCATTGACGCATCTCCAAAGGGCTTTCCATTGCTCCTTATTTTTTATCGTATTGGTAAAGCGTCTTAATCTCTCGCCACTTCCTTGCTTTGCCTTTATAAAGCAAGGCGTCCATCGGAGCTCTGACATCCATCTCATCTGCCATTTGGTGCAGGCTGTGAGAAAGAAAGCTTTAATTTCTAGCCTTGGGCTTTTGCTTTGTGTTGTGCTGGTGAAGTGTTTGTGTGTTTAACTTCACGAGGATATCCCCCCGCATGTAAGAGATTGTTTAGTGCAAAGGTGGCGCATGCAGCAGAGTGGCAGCTGTGGGTGGCTCTTTATTTCTTCTCTTTGATACTTTTGGCTTTGTTCTTTGTTTAAGCATTGGTGCTAGTTTAGTGGATAGTTAGCGTTTTTAATCAGGCTTTTGAATGTCCATGCAATACAAATTTCCCGTATTGCAAATATTATTATTAGATGTGGCAGTTTTATTCTAATGAAATGGGCATCGATCCACTCTTACCCATTTCGATCGGACACAAGTTCTCAAGCTTTGGTTAGATTTAAGATAACTTTTAGATAAAATTAAAAATATTATATATATATACTTTTCACCTTGAAGTCTCATTTCAAACATGCTCCAAATCTATATGTTTAAAATAGTTTTTAGGTTTTTTAAATATTTTTAAAAAGTATATTAATTATTTTTAAAGTATATTCTTTTGAAGATAATTTTTTAAAAAGAGAGAGAGAGAGAGAGAGAGAGAGAGAAAGAAAGGGACAATGGAAATGGGTCAAGATGGAAATTTTAAAGTTATCGCTTTGGCAAGGTATAATGCAGGAATGGGGTAGAGCATGAAGGTTAAAGAATGCCAGCAGATGCCTCTCCTGATCAATGGAAGGAATGCCAGCAAGAACGAAGATGATAGAGGAATTCTGACACCATTTAATTTGAACGGTGTCCATGACGCACTTGAACTTGATGGTGCCGGCTAACTGGTGGTGCCCATCTCTTCCTTTAATGATAAAATCTGGCAACTTTCTTTGTCATTGGAAGTGCTGCTTGTTAGGCCATCCTTTCTTTGATTGTCCTGCTGGTTAGTGGTCTCCTCATTTTATATTTAACAAAACGTGATGATAGGCCACTTGCATCATGTGAGAACGACTGGGTTCTAACCTTGAGAGGCAAAAGAAGCCCTACAGCCGGTGACTCTGGTTTTCCAAGCTATGCTGGTGGAGTGAATTATTGAGAAAAGATAAGTACATTGGTTGGAGAACAACAAGAAAAATAATTGAACATTAAATAAGAAAAACAATATATTAGATGATGTTAGGACTTAGGATGTGATTTTCACCGAATGGTCACTAAATTATCAAAAGAACCTCTTTCCAACTAATCTAGCTTTAATTAAGTGGATTGCATACTGATGTGGCTAATGCAGCCATGAGGGCAATCATGGCAAAATCAAAAGCTTAAGGGAGCCCCGCTCGGCCCCGACGTCTTCAGGTCGGCCGAGTCGGCTCCGACCTTTCCGGGTCGGCCCCGCTCGGCCCCGGTGTCTCCAGGTCGGCCAAGTCGGCCCCGCTCGACCCTCGGCGTCTCTAGGCCAGCCGAGTCGACCTCGACTCCTCAGTCGGCCTGCTCGGTCTCGGCACCCCCAAGAGAGCCAAGACGGCTCCGACTTTCCTGAGACGGCCCTATGACGGTCCTGGCCGTTCGAGCCGCCATCCTTCTGACCCGCGCCGTCTGACATCGCCAGGCCCAACTACCCACTGGCCACGCCGCCGATGGGACCAAACCTAACTACTCGCTAGCTCCGCTGACTGATGGGACTTGGTTCACCAACCATTGTTTTCCCCTATCCGATGGGACAGGACCTACCAACTGGCCCAGATTCATGCAACCCCCACGAACCCTGCGAACATTCCTTTCTCACGGAGCTCCACGTGGTCATGCAGGTGTCAACCACCTATAAAAGGGTAAGTCCACTAAAGGACCAGGTATGCAAAACTTACACGCTCATTAATCTATCACCCAGAGAGGGATCCCCCCTTTTTGCGGACTCCTCTCGCCCCTAAAGAGCCCGCTTGAGCTCTTCCTCAGCTGTGACCTCGGTTGCTGACTTGAGCGTCGGAGGGTCCTCACCGGACAATGGGGCTTCCCCCGCCGGTTAGGCAGCAGGAGGCCAATCCCTCTGCTGTCGATCCGTTCGTCACCTGTCCACCACCGGAGGTAGCTGCCTCAGTCGAGCAGCTGGCGGCCCTAACTAAGCAAGTTCAGGCTCTCACCACTGTGGTCCATGGACTTCAGCAGCAGCAGTCCATAGCCACCCAGCATCAGACCGCTCCCCCTGCTAGTCAACAGTCTGCAAGGGGAGGCTCTCCCTAGAGAGAGGTCGGTCGTCTTCGGGCTTCCCCTAGGAGGCCCCGTCGTGAGCCCCCCCAAGCGGCCGCGATCCCCTGACTGCGGCCCGAACAGGCCTCCACCGGAGCCGCGGTGCCAGGAGGAGCCGAAGCGGAAGTATCATCTCCCGCATCCTTCCCCGTCTTCTTCTTCTTCTTCCTCGTCCTTCGAGTCATTCAGAAGGACCCCTGCAATCAATCGCCAGGCGGAGGATCGCCTGGACGAATACTATCGGCGACTGGACGAGCTTACCAGGAGAATCAACAACCAGCCGGAGGAGGAGTTCGATACTCGCCCTCCCTACACCCGCCGGATATTGGAGGAGCCGGTACCTTCCAAATTCTATTTACCTCAGATGGATTCGTACGATGGCACGACGGATCCTCTCGACCACTTTGAGAGTTACAAGGCCATGATGCAAGTTCAAGGAGCCACGGACGCCCTCTTGTGCAAGGTTTTCCCTGCCACCTTAAGGAAAGCCGCCCGCGCCTGGCACACCCGTCTGGCTCCCCACAGCATCAACTCTTTCCAGGAATTGGAAAGAGCTTTCTTGGTGCCCTTCGACGCCTGCCGAAGGATTCCAAGGGTCGCCGACAGCCTCTTCTCCATGCGGCAGAAGGAAGGGGAGTCGCTTCGGGATTTTGTCGCCCGGTTTAAGACTGCCGCCCTTGAAGTCTACCACATGGACGATGCGGTGGCAACGCTAGCACTAAAGCGAAGACTCCTTCCATCCCGCTTCACCTTCTCTTTGGACAAGAAGCCTCCCAGCTCCTACTCCGACCTTCTCCTCCAAGTCCAGAAGTACATCCGCGCGGATGAGGCTAACCTCACCCGCCTAGAGTCCACCTGGTCCTCTAGCTGAAAGCCGGCCCGACCCAAGCCAAGTGGACCCCCTCACCACCGACGGCCCGATCTGCCTCGCCGACCCGACAACAGGCGTCAGAGCCTCATCCCCGTCGAGAGCGAGCTCACGCCCCTTCTCGCCCCTCGATCTTACATCCTTATGGAGATCGAGGGCAAGCCTTATCTCCAGCGACCTCCTCCTATGAAGAAAAGTTCTCCCCGCGACAAGAGTCGTTATTGCCGTTTCCATCGGGATTACAGCCACGACACCGACGGCTGCTACAGCCTGAAGCATGCCATCGAGGAGCTCATCCAGCGGGGCTACCTCGAAAAATACGTCCAAAAGGCACCACCTCCGGTGCCAACCCTTATGGGACCCCCGCCTATTCAGGCTGCCGTTGATAACACCCCCACGGAGCGAACGATCGAAATGGTGTCCTGGGGGGAAGCTCCTTTCCCAAAGCGGCCCAGGGAGGAGGGGGCAGCTGTTGTTAAAAATGTAAATAATAAAGGCATCGTCGTCTCCATGACGATCGCCAAACACCCTGTAAAAAGGATTTTAGTTGATAATGGCAGCTCAGCTGACATGCTCACTTACGACGCATTTGTTAGGATGGGTTTATCTGTTGACTCCTTCCAGCCCGTGGAGGCTCCCTTAGTTGGGTTCACCGGAGACTCGGTGAGGGTCGAGGGCAAAATATCCTTGCCTGTGACGGCCGGAACGCCACCATGCCATAAAACCGTCGTTGTGAAATTTTTGGTCATGAGGGTCCCCCTGGCGTACAATGCCATTTTAGGACGACCAGGCCTCAATCTTTTGGATGCAATTATCTCCACCCAGCGTCTACTCGTGCAGTTCCCCACTAGCAAAGGAGTCGGTGAGATGTAGGACGAGACCAGCCCGATCTTGCCTTGTTACCATGCGGCATCAAGTCCCCAGAAGGCCGAGCCGGCTTTAGAGGCGCTTGACCCCAGGGATTCCAACAAAGGAGGAGAACCGGCTGAGCAACTCCTAACCTTTCCCCTCGGGAATGACCCGGCAAAGACCATGCGTATCGGCGGACTCCTTCCCCCGGAAGACCGTGATCGCCTCTTAACCTTCCTGCGGGCCAACTCGGACATTTTCGCTTGGTCAGCATCCGACATGCCCGGTATCCCTCCAGAGGTAATCACCCACAAGCTCAATATCGATCCAAAGCACCGTCCAGTCAGCCAAAGGAAGAGAGCTTCGCTCTCGAGCAGCAAAAAGCTATCGATGAGGAGGTCAATAAGCTGCTCAGCGCCGGCCATATCCGAGAGGCGCATTATCCTAGCTGGCTGGCTAATGTGGTCATGGTGCGAAAGGCAAATGGGAGCTGAAGAATCTGCATCGACTTCACCGACCTCAACAAGGTGTGTCCGAAAGACAGTTTCCCCTTGCCGAGGATAGACCAGCTAGTGGATTCCACCTCCATCCACGAGCTCCTCAGCTTTATGGATGCCTTCTTCGGATATAACCAAATAAGGATGGACCCCAGCGATGAAGAGCACACCTCCTTCGTAACGGAAAAAGGCATTTATTGCTACAAAGTGATGCCCTTCGGCCTCAAGAACACGGGGCAACCTATCAAAGGTTGATGAACAGGGTCTTTCAAGATCAGCTGGGCCGAAACATGAAGGTCTACGTGGATGACATGCTGACCAAGAGCGCTCGCGCTTCTAATCACGTCTCTGACCTAGAAGAGACTTTCAACAACCTTCGTCGCTTTCAGGTCAGGCTAAATCCGAAGAAGCGTGCCTTTGGGGTCACGACGGGCAAGTTCCTGGGTTTTATGGTGACTCAGCGAGGGATCGAAGCAAACCCAGAGGAAATCAGCACCATTCTCGACATGAGGCCACCATCCAGCAAGAAGGACATGCAGCGGCTAACAGGGAGGGTGGCGGCTCTAAGTCGTTTCCTCTCCAAATCAGCCGAGAGGTGCTTGCCCTTCTTCAAGGCCCTGCGGAAAGTGAACAGCTTCGAGTGGACGGACGATTGCCAGAAAGCCTTCGACGAGCTAAAGGCATTTATGTCTTCCCCACCGCTCCTGTCTAAGCCAAGGGACGGAGAGAGTCTTTTTCTCTACCTCGCCGCCTCTCTAGAGGCCGTTAGCTCAGTCTTGGTGCGTCTCAATGCTGACGGACCCAGAGGCCTATTTATTACATGAGCAAGGTATTCCACGATGTGGAGGTCAGGTACTCCAAGACAGAAAAAATCATCTTCGCCCTGATCGTCTCCGCTCGACGTCTCCGCCCATACTTTCAAGCCCATCCCATTGTGGTGCTCACGGACTAACCCCTACGAGCTATCCTGGCTCGTCCGACACCTCAGGCCGACTCGCCAAGTGGGCCATCAAGCTGGAAGAGTTCGACCTCTCCTTCCAAGCACGACCGGCTCTAAAGTCCCAAGTCCTGGCCGATTTCCTGGTCGAGTGCACCTGGGCAGATGGGGCGACCGAGGAGGCTCCAGTGGAGCAGCATGAGCCTAGGCCGAGCGACGATGGAGAGACCTGGATCCTCCATGTGGATGGCGCATCAAACTCTCAGGGAAGTGGTGCCGACCTCATTCTTGCCGAACCAGGTGGAGAGAGAATGGAATGCACCCTGCGGTTTCTATTCGAAGCCACCAATAATCAAGCCGAGGACGAGGCCCTTCTAGCAGGATTAAGGCTAGCCCGAGAATTCGGAATAAGGCATCCCAGAACTTTCACCGACTCGCAACTCATCTCCGGACAAATCAACGGAGAATATGAGGCACGTGACCCTGCTATGACCCAATACCTGGGCAAGGTTCAGCTCTTGATCTCCCCGTTAGTTTATTTCAGCATCAGCTACATTCCCCGGAGCGAGAACGCCAAGGCTGACACCCTTTCCCGCCTGGCTACCTCCACCGATGACATCTCAAGGGATGCTTACATCGAATACCTAGAAAGACCCAACATAGAAAACAGTGAGGAAGTCCTCCCATTCGCCCAAGAGCCGACATGGATAGATGCCTACATCTGCTATCTCACATACGGCACGCTCCCCGATGATTGCAACGAATCCAGGCTACTCAAGTGGAGGGCCTTTAAATTCATCCTCGTGGACGGACGTCTATACAGAAGGTCGTTCTCCTACCTCCTGCTCAAATGCATAGGACCCGCCGACGCCGACTACATCCTCAGAGAAATCCACGAAGGCATATGCGGAAATCACCTGGGAGGCAGGTCCCTAGCCCAGAAGGCCCTTCGTCAGGGATACTTTTGGCTCACTATGAGGGAGGACACTGCCAAATTGGTTCAGAAGTGCGATGGCTGCCAGCGCCACGCACACACCCAGCGTCACCCATCTGTCCCGTTGAACCCGCTCTCGGCCCCTTGGCCTTTTGCTCAGTGGCGAATGGACATCCTCGGGTGTTGGGGAGATTATTAAAAAATTACATGCCCCAATCTATCTTATTGATTTTGATGATTACCAAAAGCCATATGTACATTAAATGAGGTAATGAGTTTATTTACATGAGCAATGAATTTATTTAGAACAATAAATGAGAATGTTAAAGTATAACGTTAATCAAATTGAAAGTAACTTCATGTTCAATGTTTAAGCTTTCAATAAGAAATTTTATACTTAATATGTTAATCAATGAGTTTTTGGAACATTTCTTGAATTGATTCTTAATGTTAATTTTATTATATTCAAGTCAAAATATTGATTTAAAATGAATCTGGAACGAATTTAAAGTCAATCAGAAAACTTTCTGATTTTTGATACGTTTCGGAGCCGACTCTTGAGTTTCAGAGTCGACTCCACTCAGAGTACAGAAATGACTGTCTGTCTCGAGTCGACCCATGCAATTTCTTGAGTCGACCCCCGATTTTGTCGAGCCGACTCCATGACTGTGCGAGTCGACTCCGCTCAGACACCAGAGGTGTATTTTTCTGAGCACTTCGCGAGTCGACCCCCAACTTTTCATGAGTCGACCCCCGACTGTCAGGAGTCGACACTTTACTTTTGATGAGTCGACCCTATAACTTTCTGAATTTTTCTATTTTTGGTATCACGACCTCGAGCCGACTCGCGAAAAGCATGAGTCGACTCCAGCAAATCTGGGCAAAATTTTTTTGAATGCCAACTCAGCATCAACGGTAAGATTTTTAATTAACGGCTATTTTTCTTTGTTTCTAACGGCTATATTTTTGTAGAATCTATAAATAGAGAAGCCGTTTTCAAATCAAAGATATACAAATAGAGAGATATTCATTTCAAGAGAAAAGAAAAAAAAATCAGAAAAACAGAGCATCATTTGAAAAAATCCGTGATTCAAAATAGAGTGAAAGAAAAAGTGTGAAATCAAAGGAAGCTCCTTCTGTGCTCAAGCTCAACAATCCAAGGAAGCTTCAGAAGAAAATCCAAGAGCTATTCAAGAGCAAATCAAAAGATTTTCAACTTTCAAAGAAAGGGAGAAAAAGCCCAAAATCTTCTCAACTGCTTCAACTGTGAAGAATCGGAGCTGAGGCTTGATTCAATCCAGCAAGGAGAAGAAGAAAAGAAGAAAAGCTCAAAGCCAACCAACTGCAAATCAGGCTTTTCTAAACTTTATTTATATATTTGTTTATCTGCTCATTGAGGAGCTTTGTAACTGAAAAATAATACTTTTATTCCTTGTATCTAGTTCAATCTGGGGGATTGAACTAGTTGAGGTAGTCTTACCTCGGTACAAGCTTGGTAAAGCTTGGGTTAGGGTTTTTTGTGCTGGTGAGCCCTTGAAAACCAGCTAGGTTCGTTATGATCCCGGGAAAACAACAAGTTTGAGTTGTGAGCTTGTAAAACAACTCTACTGTAATCTAGGGTGATTATAGTGTGGACCCAAGTGAATCTTGGGAGTGGACGTAGGTGTTGGATACACCGAACCACTATAAAATCTTTGTGTTTGCCGTGCTTCCATTGACTCTTTCTCTATCTCTGTTTTATTCATTGCATTTTGTATTTACATTGCTATTGCCTTCATTCTTATAAAGCAAATATTTTAAAAGGCTAATTTTTAAAGAACCCAATTCACCCCCCCCCCTCTTGGGTTGTCATCTGGGCCAACAATTGGTATCAGAGCTAGTGCTCATTAGATTTTGATCACACGATCAAGAGCTAAAGTTCCAAATGACAACACAAGTTGGATCATTTGCTGAAGGTCATTCTACTAATAGACCTCCACTGTTTAATGGTTCAAATTATTCATATTGGAAAGCTAGAATGAGGATATTCATTCAAGCTTCTGATTATGAGCTGTGGGGTGTTATAATCAATGGACCTAGTACATCCACACATGTTATTGATGGCACTATTGTTCCTAAGCCCGAAAGGGACTGGAATGATAATGATAGGAAAATGGCATAGCTTAACGCTAAAGCCATGAATGTCTTATATTGCTCCTTAGATGCTAATGAGTTTAATAGAATCTCCATATGTAATTCCGCAAACAAGATTTGGGATAGACTAGAGGTTACCCATGAGGGTACCAATCAAGTAAAAGAATCTAAAATTAACATTCTTGTCATAAATATGAATTATTTAGCATGGAACAATCTGAAACCATTGCATGCATGTACACTAGATTTACAGATATTGTAAATGGTTTGAAAAGTCTTGGTAAGACATATACTAACTCTGAACTTGTTCGAAAAATTCTTAGGTCATTACCAAGATCATGGGAAGCGAAAATGACAGCTATCCAAGAAGCTAAGGACTTCAACACTTTACCCTTAGAGGAGCTTCTAGGATCTCTTATGACCCATGAGCTGACTATGAGGCAGCATGTAGAGGAGGACACAAAGAAAAAGAAAGTAATTGCCCTCAAAGCTGCAAAAGAAGAAGAGAGCAGCAATGATGATGATGATGATAATGATGAAGAGACTGCTCTCTTAGCAAAGAAATTTAAAAGATTCATGAGGAGAAAGAAACCCTTCCACAAGAAAAAATTTGGAGCTAAGTGGGAAGGAGAAAAGGATAAAAACAAGGACAAGGATAAGGAAAAAGAGAAAGACCCCTTGACTTGCTATGAGTGTAATAAACCGGGGCACTTTAGGAATGAATGTCCAAAATTGAAGAAAGCCTACAAAAAGAAAAAGAAGGCTTATGTGGCGACATGGAGTGACAGCGAGGAATCTTCTTCCGAAGAAGAAGAACAAAAGGAAGTCGCAAACGTATGCTTTATGGCGGACGACAACGATGAGGTAAGTTCCGACACCCCTTGCGATGAATTTGCTTTTGATGAACTTTTTGATGCTTTTAATGAACTTGTTGGGGATTTCAAGGTTTTGAAAAAGAAATACAAGATTTTGATAAATGAAAACTTAATTTTCATTCAAGAAAAAAAAATCTTAACAATGAAGTTAAGAAACTTAAATCTGAAAATAAAATTTTAATAAAAGAAAAAGAATCAATCTCTAATGAAAATGATAAACTAAGGAAAGAGGTTGAAATACATAAGAACATAGTTGATAAGTTTACATTAAGCTCAACTAAACTAGACATGTTATTAAATAGTCAAAAAGCAGTTTTTGACAAAGCCGGATTAGGATATAACACTTTAAGAAAACAAAAATCACTTAAAAATATTTTTGTGAGTGCTGGCCAAAGTAATTTTACATGCTTTAAATGTAATCAAAAAGAACATAAATCTTATGAATGTAAAATTCTAAAACCTAATAAAAACTTGAATATTAAAAAAAAGAAAATATGGGTTCCGAAAGGAACAATAATTATTGCTACTAACCATGAAGGACCCAAGAAAGCTTGGGTACCTAAACATAAAGTTTGATATCATTGCAGGAATGTCTTGTGGCCAAAAGATCAAAGAGAAAGTGGTATCTTGATAGTGGCTGCTCAAGACATATGACGGGTGACCAAGGAGAATTCATCACCCTTGAAGAAAAGAAAGGAGGAGTTGTTACATTTGGCGACAATGGCAAAGGCCAAATCTTGGGGTTTGGTAACATTCAAATAACTCCCTCCATATATATTGAGAATGTACTTTATGTTGATCGTTTAAAGCATAACTTAATTAGTATAAGTCAATTATGTGACAAAGGTTTTAAAGTATCTTTTGAATCTTCTTTATGCACTATAGCTAATCCCATTGATAATAGCATTGTTTTTATTGGAAACAGAAATGGCAATGTATACATGATTGATTTAAACAAATTGTCTACTAATAATCATTGCTTAGTTGCTAATAATGCTAATATGAATGAGATTGGTTGGTTGTGGCATCGAAGATTAGGTCACGCAAGCACACACCTGATTTCAAAACTAATAAGAATGGATTTAGTAAAAGGTTTACCTAAATTAGATTTTAAAAATAATAAAATATGTGATGCATGTCAGTTTGGAAAACAAACGAGAAGTTCTTTCAAATCTAAAAATATTGTTTCAACTTCTAGGCCATTAGAGCTACTTCATATGGACCTTTTTGGACCAATTAGAACCACAAGTCTAGGAGGAAAGAAATATGGTCTTGTGATAGTAGATGATTACTCTAGATTCACTTGGGTAATGTTTTTAGCTCACAAAGATGAGACTTTCTCGATATTCATGAAATTCTTCAAGAAAGTAACAAATGAGAAAAACACTACCATAGTGTCTCTAAGAAGTGATCATGGAACTAAATTTAAAAATCACTTATTTGAAAGTTTTTGCAATGAAAATGGTATTAATCATAACTTTTCTGCACCTAGGATCCCACAACAAAATGGAGTAGTTGAAAGAAAAAATAGGACTCTAGAAGACATGACCCGTACCATGCTATGTGAAAGTAAACTCCCGAAATACTTTTGGGCGGAAGCTATTAACACAGCATGTTACATCCTAAATAGAGCCTTAATCAGACCTATTTTAAAGAAAACACCTTATGAATTATGGCATGATAGAAAACCCAACATTAAATATTTCCATGCATTTGATTGTAAATATTTGTTCACAATAATGGTAAAAACAATTTAGGCAAATTTGATGCTAAATCAGATGAAGGAATATTCTTAGGATACTCAATAACTAGTAAAGCATATAGAGTATTTAACAAGAAAACTTTAGTTGTTGAAGAATCCATTCATATAGTTTTCGATGAATCTTTAGCAACTCATTCCGAAAAATTTGATGATGAAGAGGATACAAACATAATTGAGAAAAATCTTGAAAAATTGAATATTGATGTATCTTTAGATCAAGAGCAAGACGCTAAAGATAATGATTCACCTAAGGATGATGATACTAACAATAATCGTAATGATGTAGATCTACCTAGGGATTGGAGATATGCTTATAGTCACCCTAAGGAATTGATTATAGGTGATCCATCTCAAGGAATAAGAACTAGATCATCTATGAGAAACATTAGTAATCATCTTGCATTTGTATCACAAATTGAACCTAAAACTATTAAAGAAGCTGAAAAAGATAATAATTGGATGTTAGCAATGCAAGAAGAATTAAATCAATTCACTAGAAATAATGTATGGACTTTAGTTGAAAGACCTAAAAATCATTCTGTTATAGGATCAAAATGGATATTTAGAAATAAACTAGATGAAAATGGCATAGTAATTAGAAACAAAGCTAGATTAGTTGCAAAAGGATATAATCAAGAAGAAGGTATTGATTTTGATGAAACCTTTGCACCTGTAGCTAGATTAGAAGCCATTAGACTATTACTTGCATTTGCATGTCATATGAATTTTAACTTATTTTAAATGGATGTAAAAAGTGCTTTTCTAAATGGATTTATAAATGAAGAAGTATATGTAGAACAACCACCAGGTTTTGAAGATCACGAATTTTTAAATCACGTTTTTAAATTGCACAAAGCATTATATGGTTTGAAACAAGCACCTAGAGCTTGGTATGATAGACTAAGTAAATTTTTAATTGAAAATGATTTTATAAGAGGAAATGTTGATAAAACATTGTTCTTGAAAAGAAAAGGTAAGGATTTATTAGTAGTTCAAATATATGTTGATGATATCATTTTTGGTGCTACTAACAATATTCTATGTCAAGAGTTTGCCAAGTTGATGCAGGCGAATTTGAAATGAGCATTATGGGAGAACTCAACTTCTTCCTTGGACTCCAAATCAAACAAAGCAAAGAGGGAATCTTTATCAACCAAACAAAGTACACAAGAGAAATTTTAAAGAAGTTTGGTATGGAATCAATAAAACCCCTCGGAACACCAATGAGTCCTTCATGCAAGCTGGACAAAGATGAAGAAGGTAAGAAGGTTGATCAAAAATATTATCGAGGTATAATCGAATCCCTACTTTACTTAACTGCAAGTAGACCAGATATAATGTTTGCTGTTTGCTTATGTGCTAGATTTCAGTCTGAACCTAAAGAATCACACTTAATTGCTGTTAAAAGAATACTAAGATACTTAAGTGGAACTAAAAATGTAGGTTTATGGTATTCTAGAGACTCAACATTAAATCTGATTGCATACACTGATTCTGATTATGCTGGATGTAAGTTAGATAGAAAAAGCACAAGTGGTGCATGCCAATTCTTAGGAAGTAACTTAATCTCATGGTTTAGCAAAAAGCAAAATTCAGTTGCATTATTAACTACTGAAGCTGAATATGTAGCAGCTGGAAGTTGCTGTGCTCAAATCCTATGGATTAAGCGACAACTTGAAGACTATGGTATCACACTTGATAAAACACCTATAAGATGTGATAACATAAGTGCAATCAACCTAACTAAAAATCCAATTCAACATTCTAGAACCAAACACATAGAAATTAGATATCATTTTATAAGAGAACATGTTGCAAATAATGAAATTTGTCTTGACTATGTTAACACTGAAGAACAATTGGCAGATATATTTACAAAACCCTTAAGTGAAGAAAGATTCTGTTATCTTAGAGGAGAGTTAGGGATTTGTGATCCATTAGAATGAATTTGAAACCCCTAAGGAAAGTTTATCTAAAATTCTTTCAAATCCTTGACCTTTAAGGAAATCTTATCTAGAATTCACATCTAATTGATCTATTCAAATCCAATGATTATTTTATCAATTTTTATGATCAATTTTCGAACACATTTCAGAAATTTCATGTTTTTGCTCTGAAATGGTCTCGGAGCCGACTCGGTGAGTATCGGAGTCAACTCCAGGTTTCTACTGAAACTCTTGAGTCGACCCCTTCTCGGCGCGAGTCGACTCCACTTCGGGATGGTTTTCTGTGACTGTCCGGAGTCGACCCCTCGCTTTGCGGGAGCCGACTCGAAGTGGTCCCAGGTCGATTTATCTAGGATAGAGTCGACTCGCCATTCATTTCAATCGTCTCGAATCTTCAAAATACTCTCTCCAAAACACTTCTAGACCTTCCAAATTCCCTAGAATCCCTGATTAACCCTTCCAATTGATCAATGGCCCCTAAAACTCATGGTTCTAACCTTTGTGCGGCCGGTGTTAAGAGGAAGAGGGCTGTGAGGAAGACCATAAAGCGTCCGGTTCGTGAGCCATCACCTAGCTCGGATTCAACATCATCTTCCTCAACTCCAAATGCTTCTCCATCTACAGCTCCTTCTCAGGTAGATAGACTCGCTGATAGAATTATAACTACGAGAAGAAAAGTAGATTTTGAATTGTTTGAGGCTGAGGGATTTCTTTTGGGAAGACAGTTGATAGAGATGGGTTGAGAAAAGATCTGCTCCTTAGATTGCCCTACTTATCCCGCCCTTGTCAAGGAATTTTATAAGAATCTCTCTAGAGGAGATAATGGTCTTATAAGCATTGTTAGAGGAAACCAAATTTCTGTGACTGTAGAACTACTTTCAAGATTGTTGGATCTACCCATGTCAGGAACTTCCACATTTTCTTCAGATGACAGAAGCCCAGCACTGTCTAGACTACTTAACCGGGAAGTTGTCGGTTTTGAGGAAGTTTTTGCCAATCAGTTATCCTTAGAACTGAGACTGCTCCACAACATCTGTAGTAGAATCCTTTTCCCCAAAATTGGGAGATTCGATTATGTGTCAGAAAGGGATATTTTTGTGATGGATGCAATTGTAACGGGTAAACCCATTAACCTTCCTAGTATGATTTTATGGTATATTGCCGACTGTGAAGGTAAGAGAAAATCAAGCTTGCCCTATGGCATGATCCTCACTAAAATTTTCCAGAGCCAAGGGATTGTCATTTCTGATAGTGAGCCTATGAGGAACTTGAGACACACAGATTTTTACAGCTTGGCCACTATACATAGGATGGGATTTGTTAAGAAGAATGAAAAATGGGAAAGGAAAGGTTTGATAGAGGAAAGAGCAGCGGATGCTGAGGCATCGGGACCATCGGTTAGACACTTTCGCCTGCACCTCCGAGCCCTCCTATTTCTGCTCCTGCTCCTACCCCTGCTCCATTGTTTGATCAAGCTTCATCTTCATCAGTTGGCTTCACTGAACTTCAATTAAGGCAACTCAAAGGCCTTCTTAATGATCAGTCTGAAATATTAAAATCAGAGTTTGAAAACAAGTTTATGAATCTCAAGGAAACTCTATACTCTTTGGATGACCGAATCACCAAAATAGAATCAACCCTCAGTAATTCATCAGTATCTTTAAGTGAAGATCTAAAGAACATATTTGAAGAACTTAAAGACATCTGCGGAGATGGCGAAACTTATGCTAAAAGCAATGCTGAACTCCAAGATAAAATATCGACTGCTTGCACTTTGTTGATGAAAGACTGAAGGACTATGTGAAGTTACAAACAGATGGAATGAAAAATATTGTAGATCATTTGACTAGGATTGTTAGGACTCACTTTTAATGTGTTAGATACTCAGTCCTTGCAATGTATTGAAGTTAGTGTTATGTTTTACATTTTGGTATCAATGTATTAGACACTTTGATGTAATGAATTATCTTTTTGAATACTCAATGTATTTCTTCCTATCTTCATTGAATGAATGACTTTGTTAAATCAAATCTTGAATGAATAAATAATAATGTTTATTACTTCTCTACCTTTTTGTTGATAACAAAAAAGGGGGAGAGTTTTATAGTTTTATAACTATATATGCATATAGGAGAAATTGATTAATCAAATCATATTAAAATGATTGAATGAATGAGATGAGATATTTACTTAAGTTTCATAGGGGGAGCTACCTCATTCAGGGGGAGCCTAAGCCTAACTATGAAATCAAAATAAATTCATGAATCAATCATGCATAAACTAAATGTTTTTGTCATCATCAAAAAAGGGGAGATTATTGAAAAATTACATGCCCCAATCTATCTTATTGATTTTGATGATTACCAAAAGCCATGTGTACATTAAATGAGGTAATGAGTTTATTTACATGAGCAATGAATTTATTTAGAACAATAAATGAGAATGTTAAAGTATAACGTTAATCAAATTGAAAGTAACTTCATGTTCAATGTTTAAGCTTTCAATAAGAAATTTTATACTTAATATGTTAATCAATGAGTTTTTGGAACATTTCTTGAATTGATTCTTAATGTTAATTTTATTATATTCAAGTCAAAATATTGATTTAAAATGAATCTGGAACGAATTTAAAGTCAATCAGAAAACTTTCTGATTTTTGATACGTTCCGGAGCCGACTCTTGAGTTTCAGAGTCGACTCCACTCAGAGTACAGAAATGATTGTCTGTCTCGAGTCGACCCATGCAATTTCTCGAGTCGACCCCCGATTTTGTCGAGCCGACTCCATGACTGTGCGAGTCGACTCCGCTCAGACACCAGAGGTGTGTTTTTCTGAGCACTTTGCGAGTCGACCCCCAACTTTTCATGAGTCGACCCCCGACTGTCAGGAGTCGACACTTTACTTTTGATGAGTCGATCCTATAACTTTCTGAATTTTTCTATTTTTGGTATCACGACCTCGAGCTGACTCGCGGAAAGCATGAGTCAACTCCAGCAAATCTGGGCAAAATTTTTTTGAATGCCAACTCAGCGTCAACGGTAAGATTTTTAATTAACGGCTATTTTTCTTTGTTTCTAACGGCTATATTTTTGCAGAATCTATAAATAGAGAAGCCGTTTTCAAATCAAAGATATACAAATAGAGAGATATTCATTTCAAGAGAAAAGAAAAGAAAAATCGAAAAAACAGAGCATCATTTGAAAAAATCCATGATTTAAAATAGAGTGAAAGAAAAAGTATGAAATCAAAGGAAGCTCCTTCTGTGCTCAAGCTCAACAATCCAAGGAAGCTTCAGAAGAAAATCCAAGAGCTATTCAAGAGCAAATCAAAAGATTTTCAACTTTCAAAGAAAGGGAAAAAAGCCCAAAATCTTCTCAACTGCTTCAACTGTGAAGAATCGGAGCTGAGGCTTGATTCAATCCAGCAAGGAGAAGAAGAAAAGAAGAAAAGCTCAAAGCCAAGCAACTGCAAATCAGGCTTTTCTAAACTTCATTTATATTTGTTTATCTGCTCATTGAGAAGCTTTGTAACTGAAAAAATAATACTTTTATTCCTTGTGTCTAGTTCAATCTGGGGGATTGAACTAGTTGAGGTAGTATTACCTCGGTACAAGCTTGGTAAAGCTTGGGTTAGGGTTTTTTGTGCTGGTGAGCCCTTGAAAACCAGCTGGGTTCGTTGTGATCCCGGAAAAACAACAAGTTTGAGTTGTGAGCTTGTAAAACAACTCTGCTGTAATCTAGGGTGATTATAGTGTGGACCCAAGTGAATCTTGGGAGTGGACGTAGGTGTTGGATACACCGAACCACTATAAAATCTTTGTGTTTGCCGTGCTTCCATTGACTCTTTCTCTATCTCTGTTTTATTCATTGCATTTTGTATTTGCATTGCTATTGCCTTCATTCTTATAAAGCAAACATTTTTAAAAGGCTAATTTTTAAAGAACCCAATTCACCCCCCCCCCCTCTTGGGTTGTCATCTGGGCCAACATCGGGCCATTCCCCCTAGCTTCGGGGCAATGGAGATTTTTGCTAGTCGCCATCGACTACTTCACCAAGTAGGTCGAGGTCGAGGCGTTAGCTAAGATCACCGAAAGTAAGGTCAAAGCTTTCTTCGGGAAGTCGATCATATGCCGCTTTAGCCTACCTCATACCCTCGTCACGGACAACGGCCGCCAGTTCAACAATGATGCATTCAAGGCTTTTTGCGACGAGCTAGGTATTCATCATCGATTCACCTCTGTCGGCCACCCTCAGACCAACGGAGAGGCCAAGGTCATGAACTGCACTATTCTCAGAGTGCTCAGGATTCAGCTAGACAGATCCAAAGATCGATGGGCAGAGGAGCTCCCCAGTGTGATATTGGCTTACCACACGACCCCTAGGGCCCCGACGGGCGAGACCCCCTTCAGTCTTGTCTTCGGGACCGAAGCCATCATCCCCGTCGAGATCGGACTGCCTAGTCCACGTGTGGAGTCCTTCAACGAGAAAAATAATTCTGCACTGATACGAGCCAATCTAGACTTCATCGACGAGACGCATGACTGGACGAGGCTACGTACGGTGACCTTCCGCCAGCGGGCAGCCAAGTACTATAATGCCCGAGTTTGTCCCAAGGTTTTTCGCCATGGAGATCTGGTTTTGAGAAAGGCCGAGGTATCCAAGCCTACGGAGGGGGGCAAATTGTCCCCCAATTGGGAGGGTCCTTATTGTGTCACCGAAATACTCCACCGAGGAGCATACAGACTAGAAAAACTCAACGGGCGACCCATTCCACGTACTTGGAACACGGACAACCTTCGCCAATATTATCAATGATGTATCCCCCCAGAGTATGAGTAATAAAAGGGTCCTTTCCAGCACCATAGACTACTCTTCCTTGTATCCAAGGACCAGATCTCATAAAAGGAGCTCGTCGGCATCGTGGCCCATGGGACACCACTCAGCCCCGGCACGGAGGTGCCCCCAAGTCGGTTAAGATCCTAAAGGCTCCATACATGCAGAGTCGCCCCTCGAGCAATATACAAACCCCCAAGGCGGTTCTAAAGGAGCTCACCGGCTTCGCGGCCCATGGGACACCACTCGGCCCCGGCACGGAGGTGCCCCCGAGTCGGTTAAGACCCTAAAGGCTCCGTACCCGCCGAGTCACCCTTCGGACGGCTCACAAACCTCCGAGGTGGTTCTAAAGGAGCTCGCCGGCATCGCGGCCCACGGGACACCACTCGGCCCTGGCACGGAGGTGCTCCCAAATCGGTTAAGACCTTAAAGGCTCTGTACCTGCTGAGTCACCCATCGGGCGGCACACAAACCCTCAAGGCGGTTCTAAAGGAGCTCGCCGGCATTGCGGCCCATGGGACACCACTCAACCTCGGCACGGAGGTGCCTCCGAGTCGGTTAAGACCCTAAAGGCTCCGTACCCGCTGAGTCGCCCTTTGGACGGAGCACAAACCTTCGGGGTGGTTCAGAAATACTTTACCAACACCGCAGCTAACAGAGAGCTGCTCGGCCTTGGCACAAAGTTTCCCCTGGATCATTTCAAGTCCTTAGAAGATCCGTGCGTGGACGAATCTCCCTTCAAATAGCCTGCGACAACTCAAGGCATCTTATGCAGCCTTCCACACGGTTGGCTTATCTCTCGAAGACCCATTCAAACGTTGGCGAACCTAAGAACTACGATTCGGCCACGGCATCATCAACATGCGCAATGCTCAGAAATAGAAAACATCTCAGAAGGAAGGTCCCTCCTCATTAACAGGTATGAGGCCTGGCTTATCGTTAGTTGCAAAAGAAAATATTTGATCCAAAGGAAGGAAGAGACGAATGAGACAGAGCACAAAACATTTTTGCAAAAAGCTCTTCTTCATTAATAATGGAGGTGAAGTACAAAATTTGGCCCGAGGATGGTTACAGAAAAGCAACTCTTTAGGGCTCACTCCGGCCCGGCTCTCCCTCGTCCTCCTCCTCCGCCGACCCCTTGTCAGGTTCCCCGGGCTGGATCCCTCGAGCTCGGAGCTGTTGATTTTAAGAGCCGCGGACACCTTGGCCTTGCACATGTCGAAGCCCTTAACGTAAGCATCGAGGCTGGCCTCGATGACTTCTTTCTCGAACTCCGGTGAAGACTTGTAACTGGTGATGGCCTGCCCCACCCTGGCCTCGGCCTGCTGTGCCCTGGCCTCGGCCTCTTTGGCTTGCGCCTCAGTCTGCTGCGCCCTGGCCTCAGCCTCCTTGGCTCGCACCTCGGCCTCCCAAGCTTGGCCCTCGGCCTCTTCGGCACATGCGCTGGCCTCATCAGCATGGGCCACTGCCCCGGCCTTTTCATGGCCCACCTCGACAGCCGCCCTCTCCGCGGCGGCAGCTCTCTGTGCAGCGGCAAGGGCCTCATTATGCGCTGCCTCGGCCTGTCCCTTGACATGTTGAAGCTGGCGAGCCAACTCCTCCGACCGCGCCACGATAGCCTCCCATCTGGCCAAGACCAGCACCAACTTGGCCTCAGCCGCGGAGACCCGGCTACCCTCGGCTTCGGCCCGGCACTCCGCCTCCCTTATTCGGCCGCCCAGATTTTCCTTCCGGGCCTTGGCCTCATGATGAAGTCGAGCAAGGCTATGAGACTACGCCATGCTCTCCTTCTTATATTTGTCGGCCCGCGCCATGGACTTCACGAGCGCATCCACGAAGTAGGACAGCGCTTCGCGAAGGGCCATCACACCGTTGGCCATCTGCAGCAGAAGAATGTGTTAATCACAGGAAAAACTGAGGCATCACAAAGCATGTCCAAAAATGAAGAAAATCCAGAGGGTTACCTGGATGATGGAGACCATCACCATGTCTAACATCGCGGAGTGGCTCTGCCCCCACATCTCCTCGTCGGACTCGGCAGTCCGAACCCTTGACAGGAGATGGGCGGCCCACCCGACATCTGCCATTGAACCAAGCTTGGGTGCTGGCCGCGCCGGCCCCTCCTGCAGCCCTTCGACCCGAGGGCGAGTCGGGTGGCGCGCTGATCTCTGGGATGAGCTCTCCGACTCATCCCTCTGCTTCCTGGCTGCTTCCGCCCCAGCCTCGGACCTTCTATCGACTGGCTCCCCCTCTCCGTCAGTTGGGGGAGCCCTCTCTGCCTCCGACTCCGCGGCAGCCGAAGGGCCGATAGCGATTGTAACCTGCCCCGCCTCAGGCGCGTCAGCGGCAGCAGGGGCTTCCTCCTCGAGATCCAAGATCACCACGGCTGCTTCAGTGATGGCTGGGATCTCTCCTTCCTCTGCTTCGGTCCCGACTAGCCCCGGGACCACTCCTCCAGCCGGCATTTCCTCGGCCGGCTCCTCCGCGGGCATTGGAGCCGCCGGAGCTTCAGCAACTTGAGTCGGCTCGGCCGGCTCCCTTTTTCGAGCCTTCTTCGCCGGCCTCGCCGCTTCTTCTACTGCCTGCCTCTTTTGCCGCAGAGCGGCTTCAAACTTGCCAGCGGAAAACCTCATCGCTGCACCAAAAAATGATAAACGTCAGCAACAGTGTACAATAAACTTCGGGTCGAGACAGGAAGAGTCGAGCATCGTGCTCACCAACCGCCGGGACGAACTCGGCCTCAAACAGGTTCTCCTCGGACAGGAGTTCCTTGTAGCTAGGGATTTGGCAGGTGGACAGCTGGGTAAAGAGTTTCCTATCCCTCTCCCCCACGACAGCATTATCATTAGAGCTGGTATCCGACTCTCTCCAATCAGCCCTCACCCCCTCGATATGGGCGAAAAGGAATCGAGATTTCTACCCCCTAATCTTGGACAGGAGACCTAAGGGGAAGGCTTTACCCAGCCTGGCGGTGAAAGCCCACCAGGCCCCCTCACCTTGGCGACGGAGCTTATAGAAAGCCCGGAATAGTGACAGTCCTGCCTAGGCCCCCTGGAAGCAGCAAAGAATGACAAAAGCGCAAATGATTCGAATCGAGTTCAGAGTCAACTGCGCCAGCACTAACCTATACCTATCTAAAAGGTTTAGAAAAAAGGGATGGAAAGGGAGGTGTAGCCCACACCGAAAAAACTCCTCGTATAGAGCGACCCGACCAGGGTGGATGGAGTCACTCTATCTTCGGGCCCCAGCATAGACAGGCGGATGAAACTGGGAACTATGTACCTATCCCTGATGGCCTCCACATCCTCAGGGGTCATGGTTGATGCCACTCCTGCCAGACCTGCTGGATTAAGGCCCGCCGCCGGAGGTGGTACTAGACGATGGGAAGACACAGGAACCGCCCTAATAGGGGGAGCTGAGATGGACGGAGGTTCGATCGCCGTCGGTCGATCGCGGATGGTAATGCCACCCACCGGCCGAGGCACCTGGTTGACTGAGGGGGTTTGGTCTTCACTATCGGAATGGAAAGACTCTACTATGGGCCTCTTACCCTCCCTAACAGCACGACGGTCCATGGGTAAGACGAAGGATGAAACTAACCTGGGAATCAAAAGGAACCCGAAGACATAAGGGCTCAGGTCGCAGAGGAACTCAAAGAAGAGAAAGCTGGAAGAAAGTGCTAGCAGTGTAAAATCTTTCCCCAGGCCCTCGGTGCGCTTTTATACCCCCTATCTCCAAATGGCGACTCCCGAGGCCCTGCCACGTGGCACACTTCTATTGCGCCACGGGCTGTCCGCCGGTAATCTCGCCTGCGCCTGAGACATGCCGCTTTGATTCGTCCCGAGGAGTGTGATCCCTGACCAATCGCAGAGCATAGAAAGTGGAGAAGCAATGATAACCCCCACCTTTTTCCCATCCTCCGATGGGTGCCCTCATCAAGGCATCCGGCGCCAACGTCAGATTCCACCTACCGCATGATTGTGGAAGATTTTCGAAATGACACTATCTCGGGAGAACGCGCCAGCTCACTAGTTATTGAAAGCGCACTGAGGAGCAATCATTTTTTGAATTTTCGCGCCCCTTTCACCCAAAGGACAGCAGACGCGTGGCCCTCCGTGCTCAGGGGTGGGGGGGCATCTGATGTGGCTAATGCAGCCATGAAGGCAATCGTGGCGAAATCAAAAGCTTAAGGCGGCCCCACCCCAGCGTCTCCAAGTCGGCTGAGTCGGCCCCAACCTTCCCTGGTCGGCCCCGCTCTGCCCCGGCATCTCCAGGTCGGCCGAGTCGGCCCCGACCTTCCCTGGTCGGCCCCGGCATCTCTAGGTCGATCGAATCGGTCCCGACCTTCTCCAGTCGGCCCCGCTCGGCCCCCGGCGTCTCCAGGCCAGCCGAGTTGGCCCCAACTCCTCAGTCGGCCCGCTCGGTCTCGACACCCCCAAGAGAGCCAAGGCAGCCCTGACTTTCCCAAGACGGCCCTAGGACGGTCCTGGCCGTTCAAGCCGCCATCCTTCTGACCCGCGCCGTCTGACATCGCCATGCCCAACTACCCACTGGCTACATCGCCGATGGGACCAGACCTAACTACCCGCTAGCTCCGCTGACTAATGGGACTTGGCTCACCAACCATTGTTTTTCCCTCTCCGAAGGGATATGACCTACCAACCGGCCCAGATTCATGCAACCCCCACGAACCCCGCGAACATTCCTTTTTCACGGAACTCCACGTGGTCATGAAGGTATTAACCACCTATAAAAGGGTAAGTTCACTCAAGGACCAGGTATGCAAAACTTACACGCTCGTTAATCTATCACCCAGAGAGGAATTCCTCCTTTTTGCGGACTCCTCTCGCCCTTAAAGAGCTCGCTTGAACTCTTCCTCAGCTGTGATCTCGGTTGCTGACTTGAGCGTCGGAGGGTCTTCACCGAAATACCCCTCTAGTCTTGGAACTTTTTGTAGGCCATCCAGTTCGGCGAGGATCCATTGATTAAGCAGTTCTTTTTTTTCGACGTTCAAGATCGGTGATCGGGTGTCATCACATATCAAGTAAATCAACCGTAGATTCAAAATACCAAAGCAATCTTCTTTTTCTAAAATTCATCAACTACAAGAAGATCCTTTCCCTCTCTGTTCCATTAACCACTTGGAATACTTGTCTCTCAACCGGAAATATTGGATGGATTTACGCAAAATCTTCTAGAGCATATATAATGTGCACCATGGATCCTCCAGTGACTTCTGTTTGGCCGCTTGCTAAGGCCAAGTTATTCTCAGGGTCACTGTGGAAGAGAATGACAAGCAGAGGCTTGCCCACAAAACGGCAAAGCATGCTCTGCCCTTGTCTAACCTGAAAGCAAGCTTCCAAGAACCTGTGGCCGTGGGATGTCCCCAAGCTTTTTTCCTCTGAACCACGTCTTGGAGTCCTAAAGATGTAACGTTTGCCCCTATGCAATAGACTACTGCTGCCATTCCTCGCAAAATTCCAAGCATTCAGTCAGTACGTACGAGTCAGTGGCCATTGATCTGGGTGCAGACTAGACGCAATAGACTACTGCTGCCATTCCTCGCAAAATTCCAAGCATTCAGTCAGTACGTACGAGTCAGTGGCCATTGATCTGGGTGCAGACTAGACTAGGAAAACTCTTGAGGCGGACTTGGCTTTACTGACATGAATTGGGCTTGGAATTGTAACCCAGAAGAAAGAGGAAACAAGTTATATAACTTCATCTTGTGCACATAAAACATTGTTCTTAATCTTATCATATTGCATGAAATTGGTGTAAGACATGAATTAACTGCTGAGGCAACAAAACAAGGGACCTGAACTCTAATTTTCATGTGCACTAAAGCATTTTATATACAATAATAAGGAGAGCACAAACTAGTTTAAAATATAAAGATGAAAATTTAAAACTCTCAACTGTGCTGAGGCTGTCAACCGATGATAAAGCCACAGAGATTATATATCGATATCTGCTCATCTCCTCAATCCAATCATCAATTACTTCAAGGCTCTTGCTTTTGACCATAGTCTATGCTCTTGTCATGACATGATTGCAGCTGTTTTTAAAAATCTCATTGGAACATTTTAAACACAGCACAACAACATCAAAACGAAGTCTCGATGCATGTATTAACCAAACCCTATCTGTTCCCAAGTTGATAAAATCCACATCAACAGTCCCAAGGGTCAAAAGATACGGCTACCAGTGCTTGGTCCCTCCAAAGAATAGAGAGCAGAGACGTACCACCACCCCTATATATATATATATAGTATACCTCTCACCCACCCCAGAGATGACATATTGATATTGTATTCCACCAAGGGCATTGAGAGGAGCAGTGAAGATGGCGAGATATCATCCCATCTCGAGGCCAGATTCCTCGCCAGTCGTTATCCAGGATCTCGATTGGTGCTGGAGAGCCATGATATCGACCCCAGCTTGGTGGGTGACACTTGAATCAGAATTTGGAACCGATGATCAGGACAAATTGGAAGCGATGGACCAATCCTCTAGCTTTATGGGGGGCGGGGGAGCAAACTGTACGTGGATATCTGAGATTAAGAAGAAGAAGAATATATATATGCCACGTACGTAGTAGGGTCACGACCTCGTTGGACTTGGAATAGTACTGACTATTGATCATGGGTGTCGGGCGTGGCGTTTGGGCGACCGACGAGCGTGCTGTACATGAGATGGAGTTCCCAAGTCAATCCGACCTGGCCGTGGCCGGGGACACGATGCTTTCAATGCCACCAAGTCGTCAATATTCTCAGAATAACGCAACCGAGCTCGCTTTTTCCATCGCTATAATAAGTTGAGACGATGATTGTCGGGTCCATGTCCTGTGCAATTCCAGGCTAGCTGGTCCATTGTCACCACGTGAACTGCACCTTACAATACTGATACATTATATATATCATATTATAAATATAAATAATTATTTAGTAAAAATATTCTTTCCACCCTTAAATTCTTAGTTGCCATAGTCGAGCCTCATTTTTTTTTAAGAATATTACATTCTTGATATTCTATTAAATAAAATTAGTTAAAATATTATTATCTTTGATGCAAATATATAGATGGATCAATAAGATAACACAACAGTTATTTTTAATTTTAGTAGGCTGTAAGGGTGCAACTTGGGTCGGGTTCAATCCAAATCTGATCCGTCAAACCCGATTTACAGCAGTGTTTAAACTCATATTGTCCAACCCAAATCCGAAAGACCCAGATTTAATCCGATCCAATTTGCAATTGATCTGGGTTCGGATTGATCGCAATTCAAATCCGAGATAACTCGAACCCGAGGGTTATCCGAACGGGAGTAGCTTATCGGCACCAGATTTTTGAAGGCGTTGAGGGCGCCAGTCGGGTCGGATGAGATGGCCAACTTGAGGGCGAAGAGGGCAAGGCCATCGATCATAGACGAGAAAAAGAAGGACAAGCATAAAGGCGGACCATCCGCATATTTCGTTTCACTTCCCGCCTCCTCCTCTTCTTTATTTAGGGCACCTCATCCTCTTCTTTGATTCAGGTAAGAATTTTTTTTTAATACAATGTTAAAGCCCGAGTCCAGCTTATACGGTAAGGAATTTTATTTTCATCCATCATCCGAATTTCAATCCGAAACTCAATCTGAACCCGATTTTTAAAAATAGGGTTAGGATTGAGGTTTTACAAATAGGGTTAAGGTTAGGGTTAGGGTTGACATTTTAAATAGGATTAGAATTAGGGTTGAGAAAAACTCGAGTTTCATGAGACCGAGTTGCACCTATAGTTGGCTATTAGGAATATAATATTTTTAAAATATAAGAGAAAAAAACTATGGTAACTAAAATTTTGACGATCAAATGAATTTTGGATGAAATTTTAAGGACTAAAAGGATACTTTAAGCTTTTTATTATTCATCACGTTATATATCTTAAACATTGTATAAAAATATAAATTACAAATATTTTTAATAATGATTTTTGATGGTACAAATAGGTAAAAAGTTAATAATATTGTTCTTTTATTATTTTCATTTTATTAAAGTTCTGTAACATTTTAGCTCAATGGATAAAAGTTCCGCAACCGATCAAACCTAACCACTAAATTTAAGAAAAAATTTTCACCCAAATATTATATATTAGCATAATTCTATCAATTAGGAGGTTAATTAGAAGGTGGACTCCCAGGGGGAGGCAAACGGCATAGAATAAAGGACTTTGTTTCGGCCTCCCTCCTGGTCGCTAGCTTTGCAGCTAAATGACAAGCAAAATGGCCCCTGGGACGTCAATGCATGCACGCTTAATTTGCTGCTTCTTAACCTCTTGCTCTTTCTTAACATCCATCCACCCCACGTGCATAAACGTCCTTCGTTGCACTGGAAGCCCAAATTAAGAGTTATTGTTGAACATTTCTTAGGCTCATTTGCATAGAATTCAACCGCATTTTTGTAAAATTAGTTTTTTTTTTTTTAAGTAAAATGAGTGCACTTGCAAGTGAACCGAGTATGCTTAACGAGCAGTAATTCATGTTTCTATATCGTCTTCATGTCATGTCGAATTTTGGGTTGAGGAATCAATACATAGTAAGACACAATTATGAGACAAAAAAACTCTTTAAGTTTAATTCAAAATCACTTATTTCATGTTAATTAAATTGGAACAATGTTTACATGTTATACAAAATTTTGCAACATTTAAAATGTCCAATATGGTTGTAAAGCCAGCTGGTAGGCTTGATGAGTTCAGATTAGTGACATGCTTAATTACAAGCCTTGTGCCATATTATAATAAGTTGGCTAGATCAAACGTGGCCTTATTATAAACACGAGAAACATTCAAGCGGCAGTTCTTAAATCTCAACTTTCTGTACATGTAATGATGATTTATTTGTGAAGAAAAGAAGGATTCTATACATAATGTCTATGCTTTCAATCCTTGTTCAATTTCCTTCTGAATTCTTCCGTTGGCTTAATTAACTTTCTTAGGTCAAAATTATACCTCAAAAACTCGAATAAAAGTTAATTGACAGTAGATGCACTTAAAATATAAGCATATAATATTCTTTTTAAAACTATTTTTAGAATGCTATAATCTTTTTCTTATTTTTTATTGAGCAAACCCATCTGCATTATTTTTAAACAGAATTCTCTAACTCAACTCAACTCAACTCATTTGGGTCGGCTTTCCCTCACTCTGCATGAATCTACATGAAATTTTTAAACAAATTTCAGGGACAACAATGCATCGGCTTGACGGGCGATAAGAAAGGTTAAACAAGTGAAATAAATCAAATAAAATATGTTGCCTATATTGGGGTGGGGATACGTAGAGGAGACGAGACGAAAGAGTTTTATTCTTTAGTCTTTTTATTCATTCTGTCGTTGGAACGATTTCGAAGCACAACCAAACACCATGCACAGATACTAAATCTGCTTAATTAGTTTAAGCAAAGCACATTAGGCCAAATGGTTGGCCACGAATTGCCATGACGGGACGGAGCACATTAAGCTAATAAGCTCCACAGATCATCTTTAGACAATGAAATAAATATGGCACGTAGAGAAGACCACAGAGACTTGTTAATAGAAACAAGGAGTTTGACAAAAAAAAAAAAAAAAGAAAAAAAAAGAAAGAAAGGAAAGAATTAAAGAAATGAGAATGGAACGAGACTAAAAGACCTTGGCAACGTCCTTCATGAGACCAGTGTTGGCGCGGCAGAAGGCGGAGAACTCTTTGAAGTCGATATAGCCATCACCATCGGTGTCGATCTCGGCCATCATGCGCTGGATCTCATCAGTGGAGGTGGAGCCAAGGGTGCGGAGGGCTTCCCCAAGCTCAGCTGATGAGATCTTCCCGTCGCCATTGGTGTCAAAACGCTTGAACATCCTCTCCATCTCTGGTGTCACTTCACCCATTTTTGTTTGTTCTTTCTAGCTTCTTTTTATCTCTATATGCGTGTTTGAGAGAGAGAGAGAGAGATGCAGAGAGGAAGGGAAGGAAAGAGAGAAATAGGTGCAGAGGAGGTGGGCCTGGACGGCATATAAACGAAGCCAGCAAATGTAGGAGAAATAGTAGGATCTCCCCGTGGACGCGGGGTTTTTATTTTGATCCGTAGAATTCCTCTGTCTCTCCACATTTTTTTAATACGTATATTTTGTTATTTCCTGCAGTGCTAAATGCTTCTTTTTTCCCTGGACTTGTGGGGAACAAAACAAAAAAAAAAAAAAGTCTAAATTTATGATTTTAGACGAATTGGGCTAACCGGATCAAGTTGGGCCGACAGGTCAAGCATGTTCCCAATCTAAAATAATGTATTTGGAGCTGGGTCAAGTCAAATCTAATGTCAGATTCAATACAAGATAAAAACGCACAGACAAAAAAAAAAAAAAAAAAAGAAGAAAACCATGATATATCTAGAAGGCAAATTGATAAATGGATGACTAAGAAAGTGAGAGAACTTACGAAAGATAACTTTCATGGAATGCAATAACTAACGTTGATCCAGTCTTACTTGACCTTTCCCCTTATCACTAAATAGTCTCGGTATCAATACGAAGATCCAACTATCATCAGGCTTTCGATCGGCACATACAAGCGCTTCCTATGGCCACTAGATCCTTGCATCTATCGGTGATGGCGTTAGAAGATCCCTCTCCTAACCAGCCTAAACCCCACAATAATAAAATAAAACACCCAAAGACAAGTCCCCGATAAACACAACAATATACGGGAAGCACAACTTTCCCAACCAAAGAACTCTTCGCTAAGTAATTTGGAAATAACGAGGTTGTCCAAAGGCTACAAAGACACTCCTCTTTGTCCCTAACAAAGATCACAAAAAGTGCCCGCCCTAACCTCACTTGACAAGAACTGACCTGGATACCCCACACCCGCGCGTGCACGACCTATGCGTCTCGGCCACGTTCCACCAACGACTAAGTCCGCCTGACTTAGACCCTCTCGTCGCCAACCTCGCTGTTGGCCACACCCAAGCTCCTCTTGGATGCCTTGATCATTCTGATCGGATCTCCTCTGATCTGATCTCTTAATCTGCTCTCTTGATTGCTCTCGGATGCCTTGAGGACCCGCTGCCCCCTCTCTTTTATAGTTGTAAATCACCATCCCTTGTTATGTAGAAAACGTACGAAGCCCACCTCTTTTCACCACCTTAGAGTCCTTGACAATTAGGACTCAATCTTGGCCGTTAGATGATGGCCAAGATTTCTCCAAAAGCCACCGCCCAAAGACTCCTCCTTTTGTGCATTATTCCCTTGGCCATTGGATAAAGAGATGGAGGGCTGAGATTTCTCCACAATCCATCGCCCAAGACTCCTAAAAGAAATACGATGCTCCACATGCAAGGTGGCGATAATCCCAAATAGCGCTATCCAAAATCCTCCTCCAAATAGGACTCCATCTTGGCCGTTAGATGAGACAATCAAAGGCCAAGATCTCAGCTCAAACCACCGCCTCAAATCTTCTCTAAGAAAATACGATGGTTTCTCTTTTGGGCATGCTGGACGGGCCTGTCCAATGGCCATGCCACGCTGGCCGCGCCTGCCAGGCTGGCCGTCAGCCTGGGCGGTCCAGGTTGTGCACCTAGTTGGGCCACGCGCTTGCGCACCCGACTAGGCCGCGCGTGCATCCTCCGCCTGGGCCGGGCCGTGACAATCCTCTCCCACCTGAATCTCGATGCCCTCATCGAGTCATACCGAAGCTCCATATCACTATATCGTACGCCCTCCTGGCACACCTCGTCGTTGCACATCTTGGCCCTCCTGGCCAAAATTCTCCGGAGTCCCAATGCGGCCACCTGCCACGCGCACCCCGTGATGCCTCCTCGATCGGATAGCCCACTTTCCGATCCATCCCGCCTACCGCAGGCCTCTGTGCCTAGGCTCTCCCATGCATTGCCTAGGCGTGAGGTTGCCGCGCAACCTCAAGTCTGGTGGTGGCGCACTCCCTTGCCCCGTCCTTTCACTGTCATACACCATCCCTCCATTGGAATGAAGTATGGACGCCTACCTCTCTAGATCAAGATGCCCCTCCGATGAGGCATGACCATGACCTTACTCTTGATGAAGAAATCCATTCCGAGTATCAGGTCATAGTCGTCGATCGACAAGACCGTCATGCTGCAGTGCCCAGTTCAAGAACCCACCTCCAATATGGCCTCTTCCTAGCCCAAATACTCCATCTCCTCAGAGTTCACAGGCTTCACCCTACAAGGCTGGGATAACGCGCCTAACCCCAATCTGCACGCCACCCTCTAGCTCACAAAATTGTGCATCGCGCTGTAATCAACCAAGGCCTGAACAATCCTTCCGTTGACCCGAGCCCTCACATACATCAAACTCTGGCATTGCTCCATCTCGGTCAAAGTGTTGATGGACTATAGTGGGACTATCCTCGCTACTGGCTCCTCCCCCAAACTCTCGGACGCCTTATCTTCTTGGGTAGTGACGACCGTTACCGCCACCTTCCTTGGACACTCCCATGCTAGATGCGGTCCTCCGCATATGAAACATCCAGCGAAAGTTGCCTGTCCTTTTGGTTTTGCTGTTGCATGTGATGGCACACCCTCCTTCTTGCCTACTCGACTCCGCGGTGGTGACGCACTCTTGCGGTTTCCCTTGCCCCGGCCACCGCTATCCGAAGTCGTACTGCTACAAAAGTCCACTAGCGCCTCTGTTGCTACGAAAGCTAAAGGAATTGCCTCACCTCCTTCCTACGAAGCTCGGCCTGTGCCCATCCTTGTAGGCTCGCGAAGAAGTTAAAAAGCTTATCTTCCTCGGACATATTGGATACCTCCAAAAGTAACATGCTGAACTGCGCCACGTACTCTCGGATGCTTCCTGTCTGTCGCAGCTTCTGTAGATTCTCTCGAGCAAGCCATCCTGCGTTGCTCAGCTAGAACTGACCCTTTAATTCCCTCTTAAAGATCTTCCATGTCTCGATTCTAGGACGCCCTGCACGATCATCCTCGGCCGTCCTAGTCCTCCACTAGAGCGTGGCATTACCCTCCAAATATGTCGAGGCCCAATCCACCTGATCGGGTGCTAGGATCTTCGTTGCACGAAAGTAAGTCTCCATATCCCATATAAAGTTCTCGACCTCCGTTGCACTCCAGACTCCGCCGAAGGACTTAGGCTCCCGGACCTTCGCTTTCTTTGCCGGAGCGCCGACCATGCTGATTGAACTCCGCGCCTCCTGCTTTTATCGGATCAACTCCTCCTCCAAAGCATGGATCCAAAGCTCCAATCTCTCCTCCATGGCCAGATCTGATCGCTGTTGTTGCAGATTTCGATGCTCAAGGTCACGAATCAGCCTCTCGTGCGCCTCCATTAGTTGATTATGCGAAGTCCGCAACTCGGTCAACTGCATGCTCAACTTCGCACATACAACTACCAGATTCATGGTTGATTCATCTCCTGGATCTCCCATAATCCCCTCCAAACGGGTCACACGGTCTCCAACCCCTCTCGCCATCTGTGCTTGGAACTTGCTTCAATCGGGCTCTGATACCAATTGTCACCGGGCTTTCGATCGACACATGCAAGCGCTCCCTATGGCCACTAGGTCTTTGCGTCTACCGGTGATGGCATTAGAAGATCCCTCTACAAACACGACAATATACGGGAAGCACAGCCTTTCCAACTAAAGAACTCTTCACTAAGTAATTTGAAATAATGAGGTTGCCCAAAGGCTACAAAGACACTCTTCTCTGTCCCTAACAAGGATCACACAAAGTGCCCGCCCCAACCTCACTTGACAAGAACTGATCTGAATGCCCCGCACCTGCGCGTACACCGCCTGTGCGTTTCGGCCACGTCCCCCCAATGACTATGTCCACCTGACTTAGACCCTCGCGCACCTGGATCTTCACTGATCAGGTCGCTCGCCAACCTCTCTGCTAGCCATACCCAAGCTCCTCTCGAATGCCTTGATCACTCTGATCGGATCTCCTCTGATCTGATCTCTTGATTGCTCTCGGATGCCTTGAGGACCCGCTGCCCTCTCTCTTTTATAGTTGCAAATCACCGTCCCTTGCTATGTAGAAAATGTATGAAGCCCACCTCTTTTCATGGCCTTAGAGTCCTTGCCAATAAGGACTCAATCTTGGCCGTTAGATGATGGCCAAGATTTCTTCAAAAGCCACCGCCCAAAGACTCCTCCTTTTGTACATTATTCCGTTGGCCATTGAATAAAAGAAATGAAGTGCTGAGATTTCTCCATAATCCACCGCCCAAGACTCCTAAAAGAAATACAGTGCTCCACATGCAAGGTGATGGATAATCCCAAATAGCGCTGCCCAAAATCCTCCAAATAAGTCTCCATCTTGGCCGTTATATGGGACAATCAAAGGTTAAAATCTCAGCTCAAACCACCGCCTCAAATCTCCTCTAAAAAAGTACGATGGCCTCTTTTTTGGCGTACTGGATGAGCCTGCCCAACAGCCATGCTACGCTGGCCGCACCAACCTAGCTACGCCTGCCAGATTGGCCGTCAGCCTAGACGGTCTGAGTCACGTGCCCAGCTGGGCCGCACGCGTGTTCTCCGCCTAGGCTGGGCCGTGACACAACACAAGTGACAAGAGTCAATGGTCTTTTGTGGCACCATGCTCCAAGTCCAATGGCTAACAATTCAATACATTATGAGTCACCATGCACAAGCATAGCTTGTTAAATTGTTAAATGGTAAGGGCATTCAAACTCATTTTAGCTTACCGCATATGCTTGAACCACCCTATGGCTCACCAATTCCTAGTTTATTAATGAATCATGCTTGCTTTAAGCTTTCATTGAAGGAGCGCAATAGCTTATTTTCATTGAACGAGTTCAATAACCTATCATCAAAGCCTCCGCTGAGCTGTTCTTAAACAACATACGCAAGAAACACTGCCATGTGATTACTAAATCACACACACATCATGATTACGTAGATCAATTAAGAGAATATAGCAAGGGCATCCTTTTTTTCATCATCACCGCATTATAGAATATAAAGCCTTTTTCAACGGATTCCACCTGCCCTTGATCCGAAGTGGGACAAGAAAGGTTTTTTCATTCATCCCCCTCTTTCTGGCAAAATATTGCTGGACCATCCCACAAATAGGGATGGAATTCAGAACTCAAAATTACAGGCAAATAATCCTAGGTTCTGACGGATGATCAACAGATGACACATAAACGGTTCGATACATCACTGGAGGAGTAACATTTTGCTTCACACAGGCAATGAATGACACAGGATTTCCAGGCCTCTGAAATATACTTTCATTACATTCAAGAGCTTTATCTACAATACTAATAATAGGTTTCTTCTAAAGTTTATAGAGTTCAGTCAGCTCGCCAAGGTCCTTGCATAATAATTCAATCAAGGAAAAATAATTAAGTATATCTAATAATATGTTTTTTCACCGTCAGCTGGATATCAAACATTGAATATTGATTTTGTTTTCAACATTGCAAAAACAATAAAAGCACTAAGAAGCTCCACAATGGCAAAAATAGGATTATAAAGAATAGCAACTGCGACCATCGTACTGCTAACCAGAGATTCCTCATCTAATCATAAAGCCCTTCTTCATACCAAGTATCTACTAAAAAATCTACCATTTCCTGCATGGTTGGTTGCTCAAAGTCATATAGAGTTCCAACACCAAGGCACCTCAAAATTCAAAATGGAAAAGCTACACAAGCACAAAATACAAGAGCCAGCACTTACAGATAATGGGATTGGCTGAGGAAAAGGTTGACCGACTGACAGTAAATCATCGTACGTCGTGCACCAGCTAGAAGGAAAATTCAAGTTCACAATGGATTAGCCAACAAAGGTACTAAATAAATGGTAACATATAAGATGATGCTTAGGATCACTGCCAAGAACTTATGCATGACTTGTATAACACTAACAACCACCAGCAACCTTTTTCCCAACTATTTCAATATCTTCGCACACCTATATAGAAATACAAGAAAATAGGAACGGAACATCTTTCTGTAGGAAAACCAAGACTAACTGCTCATTTTTTACTATCTTATATTGCACAGAAACCCAATGATTTTTTTTTTCTTGGTTTTACTATTTTAAAATTGGTGTCACCATCTAGCAAGGACAAGGAGAAAATACACAATGGAACCATGTAGGATAGCAATACTTAAGACACAGAATGTTTCTTGCTACAGACTGGCTTGAACAACCAGCAAAAAGTCTTCCCCACCCTTCCAAGTTATTAGAGGTGCCTTGTGGACCTAATCCTCAGTGCTGATAACAAACGCCATATGCCACAGTCAAATACCCATCAAATCATGTATGCCAAATTAGTTAAGACTGATCGAAAGGTTTTCCATTTCTTATAAAGATATTTAATTACTTGATAAAATTATGAAAGAATGTTACTTTGGAGTAAATCAACCTTCAATTACGGATTAACTTGGCCAATAACTAGGGGCAATGCATATTATCCAAGCTGAAAGATTCATGAACAGTTTGCAATTTTTCAGTTATGTTATCATATGGTATCATAGTCCAAAATTCTGCTCAGGTCGGTCTCAAGCCCGGATAAAGAAGGAGGTTGCGTTAGGTAGCTGACAGTCAGCGTAAAACTCCGTCAGATCCCCTAAAATAAGAATCTACTAAATCAAACATGCGAAAGGTTATGATATCTCCGTTAAGAGATGAGTTGCACCTGCCTTCGGGTGTTTCAAAAAATGAGTAATTTAAGTGTCGACTTAGTCCTAAATAAAGCAGAGTGAAGGAAGTAGATTCATGTAACCGACCCCATGTAGTTGGGAAAAGACTTAGATAAGTTGAGTTGAGTTGAGATGCTATCATAATCCGAACATTGATGATGCTAGATATAAATATTTATATCAAATATTAGTGCTTTTCAATCAAAAAAGAGCACTCCTTTTTAGGACATATTTCAAACCTGTGCACTTTTAAATTAAACAGCAAAAATGCTCGTCAGTCCAGTGCATAATATATTGTGACCCCAAATAAATATGGAACATGTTGTGCTTCTGGGAAAAAAAAGAAAAAACTAGACACCAACAGAAAATTATTTGTAGTTTCCCTAGGCTTAGCTCTACACTGGAATTGACAGAAGATGCAGCTCTTAGTAGGATCATCGAGAAAAAAGAAGCATATAACCAAAACCTTGGAATAAGGCATGTTTGTTATAATTATCATTAATAAATGTGGACCATTGCACAATGTTGAGCTTAAGAAACGATGTACTTCTCTAAAGCATTTCATCAGCCTCTTAAGATAAATTAAATCAGTTCAGCAATAAGTTCTAATGTGGTCCATGCACCATACGAGATGACACAATGCAGACCTAGGTTTTATCCTTTCAATATTTATGTATATAAACCTCAGTTCTGTAGACAGATATTATCATGATTTTGGCCACAAGTAATACTGCAGGCCTACAAGATATTCAGGGAACAAGAACGGAATATCAGATGATGCTAACACAGCATAAGATGATACGAACAAACCAAAGAAGGTTATAAAATCAAGGCAGGTTAGGGAGTTCCATCAACCAACCGAAAGCAGGTGGAAAGAAAAACATACAGTGCTTCAATTATACAGTAGAACAGAACAAGAAAGCTTATATTGTTGATTCAACCAAAGGAACTAAATTACCAGGCAAATAAAAATTGTCCATGCAATTGTTGGAAGGATAATCAATTAAGGTACCTTACCTTATAACAGGTTCTCTTGGTCTTCTATGGGAATTTTTTGACCCATCGCCAACCCATTCTCTTCTCATATCATTCCAAGATATAGCAGCTACACAACAAAATAAGAAAATTCCCTTAACATTTGCTACAAAAGCATTTTTCAACCAAAGTACAGGAGTAAACTAGAAATGGATTAAAAATGGCCAATAAAGTCAAACTTTCTTCAACATATATATTCTGAAACTTGTGTAGCACCCAAGGGAGAAGATTTTGTCAGTCAAACTCATGACTGTTACACAATTTAATTTTTTTCCTTCCCCTTAACCATTTGTTACATACTATATATTTCGCAAAGGATAGAAATTTTTAATTGAAATTGCAAATGAAAATTTTAGGAAAATCAAATTCTAGCCAATTCTTCATACACCCCCCCCCCCCCCAATAGAACAAAAAATAACTATATATATATATATATATATATATATATATATACTCTGCTTCCTTCTTAGATTTTAAACATTATGGATAGACTCAAGCTTATTTTTCTATTTCCAATTCGAAGTGATCAATTCAAACTCATGTGTCTTCATTTTCCCTTTTCACCCTTTTCAATCCTAGAGGGCAGAACAGTTTTTCTAATATATATATATATATTAGGGAACGTTATGACACCATGATCAAGACAATGATCATGGATAAAGGCAAGAGCTGTGCATAGCAAAAAGACCCAATCGATCAACTACAGACTTTTCATTTCCCTATTCTTTATGAAGTCTTAAGAGAGATTCCCTAAACAAGAAAAACCACTTATACAATCATGTAAGAAGTAGCATTAAAGAGGTGGCTACCATATCTAGCATTAACTGAAACTATGATACGAAATAATATACAACCTAAACTAAAGTGGGATTATAAATCAATAGACTGATCCAGAAATGAAAAGGCATTCCTTTATTCTAGGACATTGAAATTTATATAGTGTGGTAGGTAGCACAAATTAATGAAGCATTAGATTTATATGTAACAAAGTATAATAAATCATGCTCAATATCTAGAATCACATTTCAAGAAACACTGACCTTGGTTGATAAATGAAGAGTTATTTCCATTTTCCAGAGAAGTCTTCTTTTCGTCGCCTACAGAAGTGGGACCTGAAGATAGATGTGCTTCAGGGGAGTGAAAATTGCTGGTATTATTTTCCATTTTATCTGGACTTGATGAACATAGCCTTTTTCCACAGATTGATGAACGGCCTAAGTTCCACTCTTGGTGGATGTTCAATAATCTGTCTGTTGATTCACTTTTGGCTGGACCTCCCAAACAACAACTGCTCCGTACAATGATTGACAAAATTGAGCTGGTGCAATTTGTAGAATGAGTACATGCCGTTAATATCTCGTCACATTTTTAATTTCTATGAAACAAGATGACGTGCACAAACAGACAAACACAAGCACCTACCCCATATAAGCTAAGAGAAAGCGTCTTCTGTTGGACTATCCATCTAAAATCACCGAGTACAGTCTGAGTGACAGGTCAAGTAGTAGCACATGGAATGGGCTTCTCACTTCCAATCAGTACAAAAGTCCCAATGTCACCTTCCTGTTCACCAATGTCAGCATCAAAGTCCCAAAGTCTTCTTATGGTTTCATAACTTCTTAACAAACAGTTTTCATCCATGAAGGATGAGAAAGGATGACTTGAGTCAATTAGAGAAGGTGGATGTCATAGAGATGCAATCTGTAAGTGGCATGTAATCATAAAGGCTTAAAAGAAACATTTACAAAATAGCCAATAAACCAGCCTTACTAATCTAAAAATGTTGCCCAGCAAAATTAACTCATGAGCATAAATATGAGGATTTAATATGACTCAATACCCAGCAGAGTAGAGAAAAAGGATTCAAGTGGCTAACTCTAACTAGTTTAGGATTAAGGTTTTGTTGTTGATGATGATGATGATGACCATGATATGAGCATTGCATGCATAAAGATGCTAAGGCAAAGTTTTGATAAACTTAGAAGAACAGATATCAAAATTAATAGCTTATAAGAAGGCTAGGAGTAGTGCCAATAACAGCATGGAGGAACTGATTTGGACTCTTTGGCCAAATGCAACATAACCCAGAGATTAGCCCTCTAAAGAGGGGAATTATGTTGATTTAAAAGATCAAAAAATATTGAAAGTGTTGGGCCTGGTGTGGTGCTCTCAAGGCCCATGTTGGACTAACTTGTATTGGGCTGGGTGTGGGCCCAAGGGTTGAGATTAAATCAAGTCACAGGTGTACACGGACTTGGGGGTTATTTTAATCTTATTGAGTTAGTCAATCAGAGCTTTTGTTGAATATGGGCCAAGCCCATTTGGCCAGTATTTAAACCCTGGTTTTTAGGGGTTGTGCAATGAAAATCAGATTCTTTTCTCCCAAAATAATTTCCTTTCTCAACACAGCCGATCTTCCCATCTTCTCCACTTCTTGCCTCTGCTCCTCGTCAGAATCCATTGCAGGACCAAAGGGACGTAGCAACAGGAGCCACCCTTGTCCTCAGCCCAAATAGAACACTCACGTGAGATTTCCCTAGGAACCAAAGTTTAACATGACCAAAGGGGAGGAAGGCGCCTCCCAGGAACCGAAGTTTGACGGGATGCTCGCATGGGGGGTTCCTTCATCGTTCCAAAGCAGGAGAAAGCGGTAAGAAAAAAAGGAAAGTAGTGCGGTGAGTATGGTTTGAACACACGACCAGGAAGCACAGCGTCCAACACATTACCACTGCACTGCTTTGATCATTGGCAAGAAAAGGTGAAAGCCTAGGGTATTTCTCCAGCGACGAGATCCCATTATTCAACAGTTAGTATCAGAGTCAGGTTCAGCGAGAAGAAAGGTGTAAAGATCGGGCATTGAATATCTTCAAAGGGCTGAAGAATTTCAGTGAGGCCTCATCAAGATACTTCTCAATTTTCTGAAATTTTTTGTACTTTTTTTGGTTGAGATCTAACCATGGGTAGTAACATAAAGATAGATTTTGAGAAGTTTGATGAGAAAAAAAGTTTCTTTATATGAAAAGTCCGAGTAGAGGACCTTCTTATACAACATGATTTAGATCTGGCTTTGGAGAAAAGGCCAGATGGGATAACAAACAGATAGTGGATATCGTTGGAGAAAAGATCATGTTCAACGATCAGAGGATATCTAGCAGATTTAGTCCTCTATTCAGTGCTGAAGAAGAAAACCCCGAAAGAACTCTGGATGAAATTGCATACCCTCTACATGAGGAAGAACATGTGCAACAAATTGATGTTGAAGAAGTGCCTCTACAACCTTCGAACGGCAGAATGTAGAGATGTGCTGACCCACATCCAGGTGTTCGATCAGATAAGTAATGAATTGCTGAATGTCGGGATCAAGATGGAGAAAGACAAGGCACTGCTACTACTGTGTTCACTGGCACTGCCCACATCATATACTCATTCGTCACAACGCTGCTCTAGAGAAAAGAGATACTATTTTATGAAGATATTGTCTTGATGCTTCAAACGAAAGAGCAGAGAAAAAAGATGACCAAGGAAACTATTTTCCATGAGGGTATCAGCAGGGAAAGGTCAAGCAGAGGCAGGGACAGAAGTAGGCCTAAGGGATGGTCAAAGTTTAGAAAAGGCAAAAGAGAGGTTAAGTGCTACAAGTATCGTGAAATAATGCATTTCGAGAGGGGCTATCCTAAGTAAAAAAATCAAAAGGAAGAAAAGGAAGGATCTGCATCAGTAAGTACAGTTGAAGATTAGGAGGTGAAGGATGATCTCTTAGTGGTATCAGATGGTCACATGCACGACACATAGATGCAGACCCTGGATTCAGCTTGTTCTCATCATTACACTCTCAACCAGTCGTGGTTAACACTTACACAAAAGTTGATAAGGGAAGTGTGACTCTTAGAGATGATCACCCTTGCAAGGTAGCAAGGATTGATACAGTAAGGGTGAGGATGTTTGATGGTATGGTGCACACTCTTACCAGCGTGAAGCATATCCCAAAGCTCAAGAAAAATTCGATGTCATTGGGGTACTTGGAGCGGACTGGATACAGCTTTAGCAGTCATGTCAGGAATGAAGTTCTGAACATCTCAATGTAGCTATGGTGGTGATGAAAGGAAGAAGGCTGAAGAACAACCTATACAGGATAAAGGGCTTTGTGATGACCGAAAGATCTGAGACAACAATTGTGGAACAAGATTCTCGGAATATGTATAGGATATGGTATTACTGCCTAGCCACATGAAAGACAGGGGATAAAAGAACTGAGCAAGAGGAGATTACTTCCAGACGTGAGTGGTGAAGTTATGGAGATCTGTGAGCCATGTCGGATGAAAAAGCAGAAGAGAGTGCAGTTTTCAGTTAACACAGCTAAGAGTGCAGAACCCTTGGAGCTAGTACACACAGATGTCTGGGAACCAGCCCTAGTTTCTGTAAGAAATGGGGTCAGATACTTTTTAACCCTAATAGATGATTTCTCAAGGAAGCTGAGTCTACTTCATGAAGGAGAAATCAGAAGTCTTCACCAAGTTCAAAATCTGAAAGGCTGGGATGGAGGAGCAGAGGAGTGTGAAGTGTCTGAGATCAGATAATGGTGAAAAATACACCAGCACGGAATTTTAGAGTTTTTGTGAGGAGTGGGGTATTAAGAGACACTTCTCAGTGATGAAAACTCATCAACAGAATGGGGTGGCTAAGAGGATGAACAGAACATTGTTGAAAAAGGCAAGATACTTGAGGCTACAGGCAGGGCTTCCAAAGATGTTCTGGGTTGATACGGTAGATGCAACGAGCTATTTGATTAATCGGTCACCGCACACTAAGATGAAGGCATTCCAAAGGAGATGTGGTCTGAAGGAAAGACAAGCATGAACCATCTAAGGGTATTTGGATGCACAGCATATGTGCATGTTGGTGCTGGAAAGCAGAGCAAGCTGAACGCCACATCAAAGAAGATGGTGTTTCTGGGCTACCCATGTAAAATCAAAGGGTATCGACTGTGGGACCCCTTGGAAAAGAGCCATTGAAAAAGAAGGTTGTTATCAGCAGGGATGTGACCTTCGATGAGAGCTCGATCCTCCAGAGAAAAAATGGCATAGAAGCATAGCAAGAGCCATAAAAAGTACAACAATGCAACACTAGTCAGATGACCTCATACACAGTCATGCCATTTCTAGTGAATCAGGAGGATTTGAGATTCAGGCAAAGAGGACTGATTGAGGGGATAGAAGCCAAGGAGCTCAACAGGGTGCAGCTGGACAGAGGATTGATATTGGGATTGCACTAAATAAGCCTAAAAGGAACATGCGACCACTAGTTCAATATGGTTTTAAAGATTCGGTGTCATATGCCCTGATGACAACGAATGAAGACTCCTACACCTATAAAAAGGCCATGGAGAGCCAGGGAAGGGATAGATGGGTCTAGGCTATGGCAGAGGAGATGCAGTCTTTTACAAGAACGGTACATGGCAGTTGATCCAATTACCACAAAGGAAGAAACCCATCGATTGCATATGGATTTATCAGCGTAAGGAAGGGCCTTAAGAGCAAGAAGATATCAGGTACAAAGCAAGACTAGTGGCCAAAGAATACTCTCAGAAGGAAGGCATCAACTATAATGAGGTATTTTCTCCAGTTGTTAGACATACTTCCATCAGATTATTGCTTAGTATTATAGCAGTTCAAAACTTGGAGCTGAAGCAGATGGATGTGAAGACAACATTCCTTCATGGTCACTTGAAGGAGAGCATTTACATGGAGCAGCCATTAGGGTTCAAAGAACCATGATCAGATGAGGTCTATTTGCTGAAGAAATCTATGTACGGGTTGAAGCAGTCACTGAGGCAGTGGTATAAGAGATTTGACACTTATGTCAGGAGCATTAACCTTTCCAAGTGTGAGTCTGATTCTTGTGTATATGTTAAATCTCTGATGATGGTTTTAGGATATACTTAATCTTGTATGTAGATGACATGTTGATAGCATGCAAGAGTAAGAAAGTTGTACAAGAACTGAAGACAGCTTTGTCTTGGGAGTTTAAGATACAGAATTTGGGACCTACCAAGAAGATCCTAGAGATGAAAATCATCAGAGATAGACCCAAGGGTGTTCTGCATTTGTCTCAGAGTAGCTATATCAAGAAGGTTTTGGAGCGATTTGGAATGAAAGATGCCAAACCAGCAACACTGCCTTTGGCGACACTTTTTCCTATCGAAAACCATCTTGCCACAAACTGAGGTGAAGGCTCAAGAGAGAGAAGGTACCGTATGCTTCTGTTATTGATAGCCTTAGATATGCCATGGTATGTTGCAGGCCAAATATAGCCCATGCAGTGAGTCAGGTGAGCAGGTTTATGGCGCAGCCTAGCAAGGAGCACTAGCGAGCACTGAAGGAAATCTTCAAGTACTTGGTGGAAACAGTTGAAGTTGGCATTTGCTATGGACAGCAGAAAGGTGCTGAAGGATCCAACATATCCAAGGAGGCTCGTGAGCAATTATATGGGTATGTGGATACAGACTTTGATGGAGATATGGACACCAAGAGATTCATAACAGGTTGTATTCTGTCTGTTTGATGGTACAATCTCGTGAAGATCATGTTTACAGCCCATCACAACTTTATCTACCACGGAGGCAGAATACATGCATCATAAAGGCAGCGAAAGAAGCCCTATGGCTAAAAGGCTTGATGTTAGAGATGGGTCTTGCTCAGGAGGTCGTCAGGATACATAATAACAGTCAGAGTACTCTATTGCTTGCACAGAACGCAGTCGATCATGCCAAAACAAAACACATTGATATTAGATACCACAGAACCAGAGAACTGGTGAAAGAAGGTGAGGTGAAGCTGATGAAAGTACATACCAAAGAAAATCTAGCAGATGCACTGACCAAGGTTCTTCCATGAGACAGCTTGCATAAGTGTGTTTCGTTGATGCACCTGATAGACATGGCGGATGTGCTGAGACCTTGAAGCACTAAGGTGGAGATTATTGGCCCTGATGTGGTGCTCTCAAGCCTATGTTGGGCTAACTTGTTTTGGACTGGGTGCGGTGTAAGGGTTGAGATTAAATCAAATCACGGATGTACACAGACTTAGGAGTTATTTTAATCTCATTGTGTTAGTTCATGAAAGTTTTTGTTAAGTCTGAGCTAAGCCCATTTGGCCAAGTATTTAAACCCTGGTTTCTATGGTTTGTGCAATAAAAATCAGATTCTTTTCTTCCAAAATAATTTTCTCTCTCAACATAGCCGATCTCCCTATCTTCGCCACTTCTTGCCACTGCTCCTTGTCGGCATCCATTGCGGGCCAGAGGGATGTAGCAATGGGAGCCACTCCCGTCCTCAGCCCAAACGGAACACCTGCATGGGATTTTCCTAGGAACCAAAGTTTGACGTGACCAAGGAGGAGGAAGGCGCCTACAAGGAACCAAAGTTTGATGGGATGCTCGCGTGGGGGGTTCCTTCATCATGGCCTGCCAGGTTCTTCATCAGTGGTGGGCCAGAGACCCTCCAACACAGGACGCTCGCATGAAGATCCAAAGCAGGTTGGACGCTCGCGTGCTCACTCCGAAGTAGGAGAAAGCGGTGAACGCTCTAGTGAAGATCCAAAGCAGGAGAAAGCGGTAAGAAAAAAAAGGAAAGTGATGAAGTGAGAATGGTTTGAACACGCGACCATGAAGCACAACGTCCAACATAATACCGTTGCACTGCTCTGATCATTGGCAAGAAAAGATGAAAGTCAAAGGCATTTCTCTAGCAACGAGATCCCATTGTTCAATAGAAAGATCAAACATGAGTAACAAAATTAACTTAGACAGGGGTGGCACATTTTAAGATATTTTGCACTTTGCAAGTCTTGTGCTTGGATTAGAATTATTTAAAAAGCACAATACACAAAAATCAACCTCAAGGAGATGCAGAAATCTCTAGTTTATTTTTATGAGTAAACATTCACATCAAAGGCATTTAGCCTGTACTTTACATTTATGTATCAAGGAAAACATTATGTTGGACAGGCTATACCTTCATCATGTATCAAGGAAAACATTATGTTGGACAGGCTACACCTTCATCATGTATCAAGGGTGAATTAGGTTAGTTAACCACAGATGGGCTCCCTGTCTGCTATTGTATTCAGTTGCATCAGGCATTTTATGCTCACATATCTTACTTCTTGCTATAGTTAACAATAAAAACATTCAGGGCCTGTTTGGATGATCGCCCAGGCTTTTTCAAGGAATATTCCTTGTATAGTTGGTGTTGGGAAGATATTTGCAATGGGAGAAAGAAACTTCTCTAAATAGAGAAACCTTAGGATTTTGCCTTCAGGAAAACTTTCAATCTCAATGATTCTTCCTCTACGGTGTCTATCTCCTTCTCATACAAAATTCTGATTATTCAGGCATCCAACCAAACACCCCATTAAGGGTATCTTATTATCCACCATTGCAAAACAAAATAAGCATCTTTTAGCCCTTCAAAAGTAATTCAACTTGCAGCCATGTATTTAGGCTACAAGGGGCTGTTCGGATGCCTGGGCTCATTATTCACAGATTAGCCATCTGGGCCACTGAAGATTCCATTCAGAAAGAGGAAAGAAGCAAGAAAGTTTAAGCCATCAGGAAACCTCTAAACCACAAATACTGATTTTTTGGGGGATCAGATGACTCTCAGATCAAATTTTCCAGGAAAATTGGGATTGGTGGTCCAATTTGATCCCCCATTCCCTCCCATTTGATCTCTCTCTTTCTCTTCATTATTGGCTTAACTCTGCTATGATGCGAAATTTATCCCTGAATATCAAGTTTGAGAATTCGAACAGGCCCTAAATGCATAACATACCTTTTCCTAATTAATTGCAATTTCTGTAAAATAGCTAGATATGGCCTAATGTTACTCTAGCAATAATTTGCTTTACTTGAAGAACCTATGTTTCCTTTCACATGGCAACAAAGGTTTTTCTGATTTTTTTAAAGGTTATCAAGTCGAGTTCATGTGTCAGGAGAGATACAGAAAGAAAAGAGCAAGAAATGCAGAGGACTGCTAAAAGTATCATCTGTTTTTCAGATTTCAGCACGAAAGAACATTTACATCGCCTTTATTTACACCTATTTTCATTTTTCCCCCATGATAAAATAGTAGAAGCTACTAACAGTATATTCTTAATAACTTAATCCGGTAGAAAGAAAGGAATAAAAAAGAACCGTTTGCATGGTAATTAGTCCATATGCAGTATTTTTCAGCTCCAAATTTCAAACTACAGTCAATTACCACCCCATTTCAATAATGAAACAAATGAATCCAAAAAGTAAAGTCAATTTAAAAGCTGAATCCAGAAACAGTCTTCCTCCAAAACAACATCGACTTCAGTTTATAGTCACAAAATAACATTCTTGACCTCAAACTCCATTATGGATCCTAATCTAACTACATGGACCATTACAAATGAGAGCGAACACCATAGTTTCACTCCAGTAGAAAAAACCCTACACAAAACCAATTCGGGATTTTTCTTCCTTCCAAATTATACACACTTAGTATTATTGTGCAGATAATTTCCAGTTTCGGGTACAATGAACAGACTTTACCCTAACGATGACCAAGCCTATGACAATCACTTCAATTAAATCAGCCATCATCGGAATACCATTAATCTTGGAACAATATCCAATATCAAAAACCAAAAGAAAAAAGAAAAAAACGCTGCTTCCACTACAGGAATCACATCTACCAATGCAACCATAAATAAACTTCAAATAACTTTCAAAAACAAAAAAAAAAAAAAAACCTGGAAAAGCCCAAAAAACACATCGACGAAGCAAATTGATCGTCTTACTCAATCAACGCCGAAAAGAAGGCTCTCGCAACATCAAAACTCAGAAATTGGAAGGAAACAAGACATTCTTGGAAGAAAAGCAAGCAACAAGGATCGTTCCATACCTTCCGAAGGGGATTGATTTGTAGGGATAAACCGGATGGAGGTTAGGGTAGTGTGGGGTGGGCCGATTGGATTCTCGGTGCCGCGGAGACCGAACACCAGAGCGGAGGCTTGGGTTACAGTGGACGGGGATATTTGGTACACATGTTATGTTATACCTGCTATTCATGGGATAGGGGAATCGGGAATACCAGTCAATTGGATAAGATGACTGCCTTTATTGGAGGGTGATGCTTTGATTGGCTTTTTCTTTGTTTTTTTTTTTTTTTTTACCGTTCAAACGGTGGGCGCCGCTAATCTTTCAAAACGATTGACCGCGAACCATCCGGATAATTACTAGTTGGCTGGCACGTGCTTTTTAAATACGTTGGATAGGTTTGGCATTTAATTTATCCAATTCAAGGTTTAATCATCTTCGAAATTATTTATTTTTATTTTATTAAGACAAATTTTATTATAATTCTTAGTTTTGTACTGTGGTGGTATTAGTCCGCTAGCGCTGCAAATAAATGCAAGTTCAAAGGATCCATGCATAGTTTTTGATGGCTTAGATTTGGGCTTGATTTTCTTTTTTAAAAAAATCACTAGAAATAAACTTTAAATTAATTATGGCACACCCTATGAACCATATCATAAAGTAATTTGAATTTTATCAGCAACAAAAATGTTATTCATAATTTAATTTTATTTTATTGATAATATTGATGATGATTATTAATAAAAAAAATAAAAATATTTTGACATCTAACCTCATTGTCCTTTAAAATAGGTTTTGTTGATGGTTGCCAATGCTCGGCCATTTGATCAACCCTCTTACGTTCGGTGTGGTTTGTTACATAGATATTCACCGATGGTTGGGATGAGGGCGATAGAATCATGCAGTTTGCTTACACGTTGATATTACTGTGCAACATAGCATGGCTGTGATTAGGGATGCAAGTTGAGTCAAACTTAATTCGAATCTAATTCATTAAATTTGATTTGCAATAATACTTAAACCCATATTTGTTCAAGCTGAATTTGAAGGATTCAGATTTAATCTGAATCAATTTACAATTGATCTGACCTCGAATTGCAGTCAACTTGCACATGAGATATAACGCGAACCCGCAAGGCCGCAGGCCCACTGACCGCTGCCCGCAGGCCCGCTAGCAGATGCGCGGGCGGTTGCTTTAAACCATGTTGACCGACCCAGCGCAGGAGAACCTCTTCAGATCTCGGCCGTTCGACATCGCAAACCGGCTTGCTAATCCAACGGCTAATAAAGGGCCAGCTCAACGATCCGCGTGAAACCCAATTCGACAATGACCATCCTTCGAGTCTCCCTATATAAACTCATTCATCGCGCCAATCTTTTCCTCCGCCCTTCCCCTCGATCCTGTTCCCTGTGGTTCTCCTGTCGCAGCCTCTTCGAGTCATCATTCGATTTCCCATGGCGCCTAAGGCGGAGAAGAAGCCGGCCTCCGATAAGGCGGAGGAGAAAGAGAAGAAGACGGTAGCGGAGAAGGGCCCCGCCGAGAAGAAGCCCAAGGCCGAGAAGCGTCTCCCGAGCAAGGAAGGGGGCGCCGGCGACAAGAAGAAGAAGAAGAAGGCGAAGAAAGGGAGCGAGACGTACAAGATCTACATATTTAAGGTATTGAAGCAGGTCCACCCGGACATCGGGATCTCGAGCAAGGCCATGGGCATCATGAACTCCTTCATCAACGACATCTTCGAGAAGCTCGCCCAGGAGGCGTCCAAGCTTGCCCGATACAACAAGAAACCGACCATCACCTCCCGGGAGATCCAGACCTCCGTCCGCCTTGTCCTCCCCGGCGAACTCGCCAAGCACGCCGTCTCTGAGGGCACCAAGGCCGTGACCAAGTTCACCAGCTCGTAGGTTGGAGTTCCAGGATCAAGGTTAATTTTTAGGTGAGAGGCATGCTCTGAATGTGACGGTCCACAGGTTGTGTAGTGTCAGTCGACAATTGTTGTCGTTCTTTAGCAGGCAACTTCATGATTTGGGTGGAGATAAGATACTTTCTTCTTTTCCACCGCGAAGCAAATTCTGTTGCAGGATTACTTTGTTCTCCAGCATCAATGATCATAAAAGTGCTTTGTTTTAGGCAGCCTGCATTGCAAGGTGTGGTATATTGGATAAGTTTCATTTGGAACTTTTTATAATATATTTCAACATTTGATATTTATAAAATAAAAAAAAATATTATTTAAAAAAATTATGTAATATAGTTAGAAACGTAATGATAAAAAATATTATTATTTATGTAACATTAATTTATTTATTTTATATTATTATATTTTTTATTGACTTAAGTTTAAAACTTAATTTAAACTTTGTTTTTAAAAGAGTTAGGATTGAGGTTTTATAAATAGGGTTAAGGTTAAGATTAGGATTAATATTTTATAAATAAAATTAGGGCTAAAATTGAGAGAAATTTAAGTTTTATGATTCCGAATTGCACCTTTAGTGTTGATCTCGATGAGGTTGTTTTATAATAAAAATTTGAGATAAAATATTGTTCCTTATGTCGTGTTTGAAGTTTTCGTTGCTGCTTGGATCATGGCCTTTTGTGATGCTCCTTTCAATAGTTCTACATTAAGAAATTGAGAATTAGTTGTATTGTTTATAACTCGTTAAAGAAGATGGATAAGTATTAATTGGATCTCTTTTTTGTTATGGTGGCCCAAGTTGGTATTAACTTTGTTCGTCTTAATTTCTTGCAACGAAATGGGTTCGTGGGTGCTATGGGTCTAGGGCTTGGATCGTTACAATATGCTATTAGAGCCACGCATCAGTCGGAAGTGCAGAAGCTAAGTACCACACAAGGTAAAGTATTGCATCGATGTGAGCCACCTCTTGAACCTATAGGGACACAGAAGGTGGGGATCATAGGGTAAAGTGCTACATTGATGGGAGCAATCTTTTGAACCTATGGGGGCCACCTCTAAAATTCTGTCTACCTGATGATTGTAATCAATTGCCCCTAGCGATGAGAACATCGCTTTTATAAGAGGGGTAGATTGTGATGCCCCTTTCAATAGTCTTACATCAAGAAATTAGGAGTTGATTGTATGGTTTATAAACGATTAAGGAAGATGAAAGTACCAATTGAATTTCTTTTGGGCTGTGATGGCCCAAGTTGGTGTGGACCTAATCCGTCTTGCTTTCTTTGGTATGAAACAAATTTGTGGGCATTGCGGGCTTAGGGCCCGGGTCGTTATAATAAAAAACATTGTGAGATTTAAATGAGCTCACACTCAATAAGTAAGCCTACTATAATATAATATATTCATTTCAAGATATTATCAAATCAGATTTTTATGTAAAATATATATATAATAGTTTTCAATTTTAAATATATTTTGCTATGTTATCAGAATATGCGTATTATCTGCTCAAAGTAATTTTGGAATGATAAAGTGTCCCCTAAATTCTACCCAGTCTAATTTTGGGCCTAACTTTGGGCTTAATTATTTCCAAGATTACTAGTCTAAATTGAAAATAATTTTTTTTTTTTAGAAACTAGAATCAAAACCAAAGTTAATTTCCGGATTATGTTTCGATTTAGCTTAATATTTCTCGGACCGTTTCGGTGCTTCATATCATAATTCATATTCTCAATATAGGGCTCCAAAATTTCGCTCAAAAGGGGCTCAGTGGGCTGGCCCGAACACAGCCCAAAGCTACTCAAAACGAAGGATCTTCCAAGCTATAATCTCTTTTCTCCATTCTCAACTCAATATAGGGTCCAAAATTTCACTCAAAAGGGGCTCAAACACAGCCCAAAACCCAAAACACGGCTTCTTTAATCCTTTGTAAATTCGGATCTTCTTTCTTCCCATTCCCTACCCGAACCAGGAGCGTTCATGCCGGTGGTTGAGGTCGCCGCTGGCCTCTCCCCTCGGCCACCGTCACGGCCTCCTCTTTCTCCCTTTTTCTCTCTCTTTCTTTCCCTTTCTCCTCTCTTTCTTCTATGGCTACGTACCTACTATGCCGGTGAAGATCCGTTCAGATACCACTAAAGCTGTCACACCCCAAATATAATATTGGATCCAAGGTAACAACCCATCTTGTATGTTTGGCATGCAATGGATTTATCATTTTAAATTCAATATTGGGTTTAGGGCGTGACACCTTCTCTCGACGTCCGGCACGTGCATTGCCTTGCGGCACCCTGCCACGACCACGTTGCGCTTAGACGTACGATAGAAGACCAAAGACATGTAGGACTCAGGGACGAGGACGGAGATGTGGCCCCATGAGGTCGGCGCCAGCCACCTGGACCAGGTCCTTGGTCAACACGGCACCGATCGACGTTGCCATCCTCTTCCTCTCCATCTAGATGGTAGCTATCATTGTAAACGACTCCCTCGTCGACCTCGTGGTGGGAGCAGAGACCAGCTCCATCTGCAGGAGCTAAGGCTAGCCACCTCTTGAACCTATGGGGGCCACCTCTAGAATCCTGGCCTAGTGGGTGATCGCTGGTGACCCTCCCAATAGAGCTGCCGCAGCGTTAACTCCCAATCCTGATCGAGATGAGCTGGGCTGGTTCTCTCTGATAACGAACGTATGAGAGCTAGCGTAGCCAAGGAACTTGGAGCTGGCGCTGCAATAACGGATGCCAACGAGGCTTAACATCTTGATGAAAGGGGCAGCCTGAACCGGCGGACGATGAGGTAGGAGATCGAAGTAGGGGAGGGGGCGAACATATATACCATCGGCCGTGATGAGAGAGCTGTCGCCCTTCGGGACGTTTGTTCCAAATGGTGGTGACAGATGGCTAGGATGAATGGCATGTGGGTGTGGGCTAAAGGTGGGCACTGATTCATGCCGGTTCATAGGCATGGCCCTGCATGAATCGGACCGTATCGGCACGAACCGTTAAATCATGTCGGGCTCAAAAAAAGAATTTTTTGAATCCAGCATGGCATGGCCCAAATGGGCCTGGGCTGACCCCTTGTGCCGGCCGCTAACCCGACGAAACTTGTCAAACTCTTTGTGTACGTTCCCAGCGGTGCCGTCTGCTAACCCGATGGAAATCACCGATCCGGAGGCCGCCTGCAAGGACCTGGTCGACTTCGAGTTCCGACTCGACGATCCAATCGCGATGCTCCCCGCTGATGAGCTCTTCTCTGACGGGAAGCTGGTGCCGCTACAACCGGCACCGGCTGCTTCGAAGCCTCTTGGAGTCCGCTACCAAGATCCGATCACCGGAGCAGCTGAAGTCACGGAGGAGGTTGGATATTGCCGCTGGATTGGACCCCTACATCTTCTCCCCCAAGGCGCTGCAGTGCTCCAGTCAGTGGAGGGAGCTACTCGGCTTCAAGAAGGCACAAAACCCGAAGCCCAATCCTCAGAAGCCCACGGTGGCCACTTCCAAGAACACAACTTGAAATCTCTGAAGCATTACCTCCACCGGAACTCTAGATCGCCGCCTGTGGACTCATCCCTGAACGTCCCGCTGCTTCGCAACTTGGACTCCGAGTCGGTCTCCATCTCCTCCCGGCTATCACTCTCCTCTTCTTCCTTCGGGCCCGATCACGACGACCCCCCTAGGATCTCTCTTGACTCCGAGAAGCCGGTGGCCCAGATCCCGAGCTCGTTGAGCCGAAACTCGCCGTAGGTCCAGGTGACCAGGTCGAGGTTCATCGCCGCCATCGCGGTAGGCAATTCCCACCGACCGGCCAAGGTGGGCCCGATCTCGGTCCGGTGGGCAGTGGATCCGGCTGCGCCACCGCCTCCGCCGCGGGGGTTGTTGATGGACAGCCCGTGGATGAATCCGGCGGGGAAGATCGTGTTCCAGGGCTTGGAGCGGAGCTTGAGCAGCCCTAGGAGCTTCCACGACGGGGAAGATCATGCTTGGTATGGCACGGCCGTGCTGACACAGTCTGAGGCGTGCCTCAGACCGTGCATGCCTCAGACCGTGCCAGCACAGCTGTGCCGTGCCTGGCCCAGCATGTTCCATGGCCCGAATCTGAAATTTTTTTTTTTTTTCGTGCCATGCTTGGTACGGCTTATTTATTACTGGGTCATACCAGGAACGACACAACCCAATGCCCAACTCTAGTGTAGGCTCACAAGGAGGTCCTACAGTCAACAAATGATCGAACCAGATAGCCAAATAAGCATAGTTGAACCAATTGAACCGAGACTCAAAGGTTAATCCAGTTCAATTCTAACATAAAACCGAATATATAAAGACCCGAAATAATTCGGTCAACCCGTCTGATTCATTCATGAACTGGTCAATCTGATCTGATCTGGATAATAGGTTTATCAATGCCATTTCAAATTTTTAGCCTTTGATGTTTCAAATTTCTGAGAGTTTATGGCAATTTTTTTTCCATTGGGATGCTTGCAAGTTTTATGGAGAAAAAAAGAAATCATGGAAAAAAGAGCATTGATGAGAGGAAAATAAAAAAAGGTAGAAATATGAAAATTTTTAAGAACCAAGATGGAAAAGCAGAGACAAAGAGAAAATGATGAAAATAAAGGAAACTCGAATATAAATTTTCTTTCTTTTTTTTTTTAAAAAAAGTTAAATCAGACTAAATGGGTATGCAGATCGAAAGTAAGCAAATTTTAGATATTAAATAAGATACCAAAAAAGATTTTTTTTTTCAAAAAAAAAGAAGATTATGAGAATTAGTATTCATATATTTATTTTATTAAAAATTAATTTTTATTAATATAAATATATTTTTATATTAAAATGAATTGATGGTTCAATCGGTGACATGATAGTTGAACCAATGATCCGATGACCCAAGCCCTTGGCCATAGGGGTGCAACTTGGGCCGGGTTCAACCTAAACCCGGCCCGCTGAATCCGATTTGCAGTAGTACTCAAACTCTAGTTTGCTTAACCCGAACCCGAAGGATCCAGGTTGAACTCTAACCAATTTGCAACTTGGGTCAGGTTTGGATTGCAGTCAACCTGAACCTGCAAAGCCACAAGCGGCAGGCCCACTGGTATTGTGGAAGTGATGATTTAGCCTTGTTTGTTAGGTTTAAAGATATGTAGAGCTAACAATGGTGTTGTGGAAGTGATGATTCTTGGTATGAACATTCCATCAGAACCTTCATTACCTTTTAAAATGAGCAATATACCTTTAACCATTGCATTTTATCATGTAATGTTGGTGGGCCAAACTAGTATCTTTATTTTTTTTAATTATCTTCTTTGAGACATTTGTAACTTCTAATATGAAGTTTGCCAAAATTTTATAAAAGCATATGGGAAGAGGTGATGAGCAGAAAACTAAAACTTATGAGAAAGGGGTGATGAGTAAAAAACCAGAGAGCTTTGGATGGCGAATGCAGTCTCGCTACTTGGAAAAGATCTCTCATACCAGACTTATGTAGTCTTCTAGCTAGCTCTTTATATCGTCTTAACAATTTTTGCTTCCGAAGGATAAAGGTGACTTCATTAATGCATATGGTGGCTATTGCAATGTTATGCAACATCTGAATTACTTTGATATGTTTTGGTTTAAGAATGTATTTTTTTTGTTTAGTCTTATATAAAAGATGTATATTTTTAGACGTGCAATTTGAAATGTGAAGCTTGTTTGTTTCAAACTTCAGCTTGTTTGTACAATGTGAAGCTTATTTGTTTCAAACTTTAGCTTATTTGTGCAATGCTAAGCTTATTTATTCAGATTGTAATATTTTTTTTCCATCAACCCGAATTTCAACTTGAAACTCAACTCGAACCCGATTTTTAAAAATAGGGTTAGGATTAAGGTTTTACAAATAGGGTTAGGGTTAGGGTTAGGATTGATATTTTACAAATAGAATTAGGGTTAGGATCGAAAAAAATTCAAGTTTCATGAGCCCGAGTTGCACCCCAACTTGGCCATGTCAATGTCCAGATCTGACAACTATGCAAATAAGCACCCAAGCCACCGGATAATTCAGTCAAGCCAGCGGAACTTCATGAGCCTCAAAAGTTTACATAGCTGAGGACACCAACGAACCGAGCATGTATGTTAACGTTAACGCCGAGCTACTCAATAGCTTGACCTAAAGTCAGTTATTTGATAGCTCAATAATATTCGAGCTAGTGGATAGCTCATCCACCAACTGTGAGCTAGTGCAGCCAGAGACAAGTCGTTAATTATAAGTTGGCATGGTCAAAAGAATCCCTGCACTGTTTGCTAGAAAACGTGTTACATTATAGCACGGTGATACAAGAGAGAGTTTATAAAACTAAGCCAGGATCATGGTTTGAGCATGTTGAGGGATAAAATCATTGTTGCATTAATAATCGTGCAAGGGGTTAGGATTAGCCCTGACTCCACTTGCTGTGCAGTACTCGTTAGAGATGAATCAGTCTCAGTGAGTCGAGGCGCTTTAGCCCCTTGGCGAGCCAAGGATTCCCAAGGCTTGGATCACATTTCTCGGCCTCAGCCAGCTATTGACATCAGCTATTGACATCTCTTGGCCTCAGCCGAGCTATTGATGTCAGCTATTGACATCTCTTAGCCTCAGCCGAGCTATTGACATCAGCTATTGACATCTCTCAGCCTCAGCCGAGCTATTGACGTCAGTTATTGACATTTCTCGGCATCAGCCGAGCTATCCCCGTCTCTCAGCCTCAACCGAGCTATTGACATCTCTCGGCCTCAGCCGAGCTATTGACGTTAGCTATTGACATTTATCGGCCTCAGCCGAGCTATCTGCTGGGAATTGTATCCTAAAGTCAATCATTTGATGATTGTACTGATGTAAATTGTATATAAATTGATATTAATAAAAGTTATTTGATAGTTTATTCATTACAAGAACGTCTTCTTAATACTCCTGAAAGTAATGAAGCCCTTAGGATCTTCCTCACGATAAAGAAGGATTTATCTTAGAAGGTCCTTAAAAGAGTTCGCGACCAAATGATACTATGACAGGGCCATAGTACTATCAATTATAGGACGTTGTATATCATATTTGTTGGTTATCCTCTTAACCAAGGAGTGTAGAGACACTGGTATGACATACAGGTGAAAGTGTAGGAGTACATTTCACCGAACGTGACTTATTTCCGGATACTCTGCTGTCAAGAGTTAATCCGAGAAGATATAGGTATAAGTATCCTTCAAACCTGAAGATCATAACTAGTGGCTTACAAGCAACTCATTGTACTTAGGTGCCGGACCACCTGGATTTCTAATCCGGCTATGAAAGGTTACTGGGTGCAGTCAAGTACTTATGGTAGTCAGTTTGTGGATCAAGATGGAATTTGACCTATCCTATTAAAAGGAGAAATGCTTGTGTTTTAATTTAGCAAGACCTTGGCCAAGGCACTTCATGTGAAAGTCACATGATCACTAAAGTTAAAATCACTTTATGGATTTGCTATTTAGAGTTGACAGGCTCTTAAGCCATCGTTAGCATTTGTGGTCAAGAGGATGAATTATACGGTAACTGTTTCTTAGGGTTCTTGGAGTTTGCTCGGCAACTCTTCAACCTATCCGGACATCTAGTTCCATTGCTAGATGGGCACATCGATTAGTATAGAAAGTTGTTTCTATGCTACCGGCTTAGGTTCGAACCTAGAGAGTCACACGCATAGAAGTTTCCTAGGATGATCTATTTGCTGATCAACGATTGAGAATCGCATATGATTTAATTAATCAATTTGATTGATTGAATTATCTCAATTGGGTTAAGTACAATTGAATAAGATTCAATTTGGTTTAAATCTATTAGAAGGACAGTCAATTTCAAATATTGATTTGAAATTAGACTTGATTTGAATTTAAATAGATTCAGGACTAGCCAAATTTGATTTGGGCTTGGACCATGATCTTGTGGGTTAAGTCAAATAAATTCAGATCAGAACCCAAATCTCTCGAATATGGATCTCATATAATAAGATGGCTAAAATCTCATCTCATGAGATAGAATTTAATGCATGACATTTATTTACTGAACGTCGGATTTATCCCTCGTCTCTTTGGTTTTCTCCGAACGACGGAAATAAACCAAACGCCGCGACTCCTTGGTTTTCTCCGAACGTCGGAATTAAACCAAGCGCTGCACCTTCGGCGTCTCTTCGCTTTTGCCAAACGACGGATTCTTAAATGTCAGAATTAAATGTCAAGGCTAAATCGAGACTAAATAGAGGGCATTCCCTCACCAGAGAACACAAAACAAAAAAATAGCAATACACGATTTGTCGTGGATTGTGATTCTAAATTGTCGTGGATTGTAATCTAAAATGTTAGAATAGAAAATCCTGGTGATTCTGGTGTTAGCGGAAGCCTGATGGATCTTGGAGGAAGATTCAAGTGAGAGGATTCAAGATCAGCAAAGCTATTTTTCTGCGAGCTAGCACTCCCAAAAATCTGATTATTCGGGGCTTCGCGTGGACGATACTAGAGGCCGGACGATTGAACGGCTGCAGAGCAATAAGGATTTACCCTACTATTCTTAAGGTAAGTGATTTAATCCCTAGATCTTAAGGAAGGCTTCAAGATAATAGTGTGACTAGTCTTCTTGAATATCAAGATATGATCTTGATGCATATTAGATAGATTAATATGTAATCTTTTAATTTCTGCAACGATAATAGTTATCAATTTTTAAAAATATGCATGCCTCGGAGACTATTTCTCCCTACAAATGGTATCAGAGCCATAGTTTCATTAATGATCTAATTTATTGCATGTAATTAATATTCTCATTAATTGTGTAATTATGGCTAAAACTTATCACAAGGCCATATGGTCACAGGTGGATTGAAAATCCGAATTATCCATTCAATGAGGTATTCTGTGACTATTGTCGTGCGATTGTTTTATAGTTGATGCTTTGTTTAAAGAAAATTTAAATTGTGCTTGGCATCAAACATAGATTACACACTCTCAAAAGATATTTATTTGATACATATTGATGTTGTATAAACCATAATATTTGCATGTTTAGTATAAAAACTAGATATGATATGATGGCATGATGTCTATGTTATAAAACATACAAATATTATGAGAGTTTTATTTGAATGTCAAATATAGTTCATAATTTTTTTTTAGATATGATCTAAATATAGGAATTATGAGTAGTAACATTATGTTTCATTGAAATATATGACATGTTAACATGAAATATATTTAATCATTTGGGTTAGCTAAATCGGGTCCATAAAGGGTTATACTTTAAGGTTTAAATCAACTGGACTAAAAGAGTATTTTCAAATCTAATTAGATTAGGTTAAGAATGCTCTAAATCAAACAATAGTTGTAGTTGATCAAGTCCTTCTCTTTGATTAAACCAAATGGAAGTAGATTAGGCTCCGTGGTTGAGCATGAATCTATTAGATGGTCAAATCAAAATTGGTTAACCATATGATGTCAAGGTGGGATGGCAAGTTGCTCTAGGATCAACGATCGAATGGTTTTTAATTGGGAGCTACTCGTATTGATGCGTCTTTAACGAGTTAATGACATATCCCTCCCATCGATCTCTCTCACCTGGTCATTGTGGTGAACCATTTATGATTCAGATCATTTACCTGATTCGGGTTGACCCATGCCTGTAAGGATATCAGTATGACTGATTTAGGTGCCACTTAACCTGACTTAATCTTGTTTCATTCTACCGATTTCATAGATTCAGTGGGAGAACTTGATTAGTCAAGTTATCTTCATATTATTAAAATCCTCTAAAATTATTAGGTCCTTAAAATGAAATAGTTATATGATAACTAGATCATAGCCTCCCATTAAGGTGGATGATAATGAGTCCGATGTCTTGATAATCATTGGAGGCACTCCATGCCTGGTGCTTGTCAACCATCGGAATTATCATTCATTATATGATAAGTCAACGTAACTATTAAATAAACAGTCAGGTGAGCCGAGCTTCACTCGGGCTTGGTTGTCTATTGATAGGTTACACTGATTATATCATTTAATGGTTGGACCTAACCAGAACCTTCAGTGGAGGCACTTCATGCTTGCTGAAGAGGTACATGGAGCAAAACTGAACACTAAGAATTGTTTGGGGAAACAATTGGTTTTGAACCTACTCTTAGATGCATATGGGTTAGCCAAGCTTCACTTGGGCCTGTATGTAGTTTATGTAGATCTTAGTGCCCGCTAAAGAATTAAGAATAATTCTTCGAATTGGGGTGTAGAGGCTGCCAATTTGAACAAAATAGTGAGAGAATCTTTAGACTAAAGTCCAAGTCTTTAGACTGAATCAATTTATATACTAATAAACTTTAGTTTTTCCTTATGCAGAACATGGCCACTAATTTATCATTAAGGTCCCAATTGGATAGTGACAAATTGAATGGTTTCAATTTCAATAGCTGGTTCAGAAAACTTAAGATCGTCCTTGAGCATGAGAGGATTCTATATATTCTGAATAATCCTGCACCAAAGATACCTGATGCAAACACCCAAAGTTCTGAGAGAGACACTTATCAGAAGTGGCTCAATGATAGAACTAGTGTGCGTTGTATCATGTTAGCAGCAATGAACGATGAATTCGATCGCCGGTTCGAGAATGCTCAGCCAGAAGAAATCATTCAAGCATTGAATGAATCTTTCGGCACACTCGACGATGTTGAAAGGCACAAGACTAATTGTGCTATTTTCAATGCTCGAATGAGAGATGGATCTCCTGTCACTGATCATGTATTGTACATGATCGAGAAGATAGAACTCCTAAGCAAGCTCGGCTTTCCCTTACATGAGCAGTTGGGAAAAGATGCGATCCTGAATTCCTTGCCTCCATCCTTCCGACCTTTCCTTACTCATTTTTGAAAGACAAAGCCTGCAGTCAACTACCACGGTTTTTTGGGGTTGTTACAGAACTTTGAGAAGGATAACCAGCTCTCTAAGGGTTTGGTTAATGTGGTTGAAGGATCTAAGGTAGGGCGTAAACCCTTTGGGAAAGGGAAGAAGAAAAAGAATAATAAAAGGGTGCAACATGCTAGGACATCTATAAGGGGTCAGATGCAGAAGAAGAAAGTTGATAAAAGTCAAGCTGAATGCTTTCACTGCAAGATGCAAGGGCACTGGAAGAGGAACTGTCCTCTTTACATTGCCACACTTGATACAAACAGGCCAAAGAAGAAAAAGGAGCAAGATGTTGCTCAATAAGGTATTTATATGATAACACCTTGTAATTTTTCTATATATGATAATCAGACCTGGGTATTGGATACCGGGAGTCCCTTTAACATTTGCAATTCATTGCAGGACTATAGGTCACCAGAAGATTTGAGGACAATGAAAGATTCCTAAATGTCGGCGATGGAAGATTAGTTCCAGTACTGGCATTAGGAGTTCTTGAAATAGTTTTCAATAGAAATGTCATTATACTAAATGATTGTCATTTTTGCCCAACGTTCTTCTTGAACGTAATTTTTATAGGCCTTCTGGCCAAAAATAATTATGAAATTTTAATAAAGGATGTTACTTTGAATATCATTATGAATGGAGTCACTGTAATGACTGGGCATTTATCTAATGGCATTTATATTTATCACAGCCTGTGAATGTAGTGTACCAATCAAGTAAGCGCCCTAGAACAACTGATGTCACAGATATTTATCTTTGGCACCATCGGCTGGGTCATATCAACAAGAACAGATTAAACAGGTTAACTCAGGAGGGCATCCTTCGAGTTGATGATTGTGAATCATTAACTACCTGTGAATCATGTCTTCTTGGTAAAATGACCAAGTCATCTTTTACTGGAAAAGGTGAAAGAGCCAAAGAGCTATTGGGTCTAGTACATACTGATGTATATGGACCAATGAGCACTTGTGCCAAAGGTGGATACTACTACTTCATTACTTTTACAGACGACCTTTCTAGGTTCGGTTATGTCTATCTTATGCGACATAAATCTGATCATTTGAAATGTTCAAAATATATCATAAAGAAGTAGAAAAACAAGCAGGAAAATGTATTAAGACCCTTCGATCAGATCGAGGAGGCGAATACCTTTCCAATGAATTTATGACATATTTAAAGGAGAATGGGATTCTCTCCAATGGACTCCTCCTGAAACACGCAACATAACGGTGTATCGGAAAGAAGGAATCGAACTCTGTTAGACATGGTTCGGTCCATGATGGGTTTTGCAAGCTTGCCAATATCATTTTGGGGATACGCATTAGAATCAGCTTGTCATATCTTAATAAGGTTCCAAGTAAGTCTGTTTCTAAAACTCCACATGAGATGTGGTATGGACATAAACCAGTTATTACCTATCTGAGAGTCTGGGGTGTCCGGCTTATGTGAAACATGCAAAATCAGACAAACTTGAACCCAAATCTGACAAATATTTTTTCATCGGCTATCCGAAAGAAACAAAAGGATATTACTTCTACAATACTGAAGAACAAAAGTTGTTCATTAGTAATAGAGCAGTTTTTCTTGAAAGGAGTTCCTTAGTGAAGGAACAAATAGCTCTAATGTTGAACTTAAGGAAGTTCATCAATTAGAAGGAACAACACAAACCAGTGAACCCCTAGAATCTGAGTTGATTAGATCAAACTCAAAACCCATTTTAGATGCACCATTAAGGCGATCTGGTAGAGTACCACATCAATCGGACAGATACTTGGGTTTCTTGGTCCAGAATGATGATCCTGTTGAACTCTATGAGAACAACGAGGATCCGATCACCTATGGATGCTATGCAAAGGACTGACTCTAATAAATGGCTTGATGCCATGAAATCCGAACTTGATTCCATGAAGGACAATAATGTATGGACAATAGGTGATCCACCCAAAGGGATAAAACCCATAGGGTGTAAATGGGTTTTCAAGAGAAAAAGAGGCGCAGACGGAAAGGTAGAGACCTATAAAGCACGTCTGGTTGCCAAGGGTATCGTCAACGTTATGGTATTGACTATGACGAAATGTTTTCTCCTGTGGTAATACTGAAATCCATTCGGATTATGCTAGCTATAGCAGCACACTTCGATTATGAGATTTGGCAGATGGATGTTAAAACCGCTTTTCTAAATGGTGATTTAGAAGAATAGGTGTATATGATACAGCCTGAAAGTTTTATATATGAAGATGAATCTAAAGTGTGCAGGCTACAAAAGTCTATTTATGGACTTAAGCAAGCATCAAAGAGTTGGAACATACGATTTGATTATAAAGTGATCAAATCTTATGGCTTTATTAAGAATAAAGAAGAACCTTGCATTATAAATGGGCTAACGATTCTGTTATTGTATTTCTTGTATTATATGTGGATGATATTCTCTTAATCGGGAATGATATCCCTGCATTACAAGGAATAAAGACATGGTTATCATCACAATTCTCCATGAAAGATCTGGAAGAAGCATCATACATCCTAGGGATGAAGATCTATAGAGATAGATCTAAGAGGATGCTAGGTTTATCCCAATCTACGTACATTGACACAGTGCTAAGAGGTTTAGCATGGAGAATTCCAAGAAAGGCTATCTTCCGATAGGCCATGGAATTCATCTTCTAAGAAGGATTGTCCGACAACTCCTAATGAAAGAGAACGTATGAGTCAAATTCCATATGCTTCGGCAGTAGGATCGATTATGTACACCATGACATGTACAAGACCAGATGTGGCATACTCACTAGGAGTAGTGAGTAGATACCATCTGATCCAGAAGAAAAACACTGGCAAGTTGTTAAGACAATCCTTAAGTATTTGAGAAATACTAAGGACCAGTGGTTAGTCTATGGAGAGTCTGATTTGAAACTTGTTGGATATACTGATTCCAGTTTCAATCAGATCATGATGATAGCAAAAGTGTATCGGGTTTCGTGTTTATACTAAATGGTGGAGGTGTTTGCTGGAAAAGTTCCAAGCAACATACAGTGGCAGATTCGGTGTGCGAGGTAGAGTACATCGCTGCATCAGATGCTGCGAAAGAAGCTGTGTGGCTGCGAAAGTTCATTTCCGAGCTTGGAGTGACACCTTCCATAGATGAACCAGTCCTGTTATACAGTGATAGCACTGGTGCCATAGCTCAAGCAAAGGAACCACGAGCACATCAGCGCACCAAGCACATACTGCGTCGGTTTCATCTTATTCGAAAGATAGTAGACCGAGGTGACATAAATCTTCAGAAGATTGATGGAAAGGAAACCTAGGTGACCCATTTACTAAAGCACTCAGCATCAAGGAGTTTGATAACTATAAGTTGAAGATGGGTATTAGATACTGTAATGAGTGGCTTTAGGCTAAGTGGGAGTTTGTTGGGAATTGTATCATAAAGCCAATCATTTGATGATTGTGCTGATGTAAATTGTATATAATTGATATATTAATAAAAGTTATTTGGCAGTTTATTCATTACAAGAACATCTTCTTAATACTCCTGAAAGTAATGAAGCCCTTAGGATCTTTCTCATGATAAAAGAGGATTTATCTTAAAGGTCCTTAAAAGAGTTCGCGATCAAATGATATACTATGACAGGGCCATAGTACTATCAATTATAGGACGTTATATCATATTTGTTGGTTATCCTCTTAACCAAGGAGTGTAGAGACACTGGTATGACATACAGGTGAAAGTGTAGGAGTACATTTCACCAAACGTGACTCATTTCGGATACTCTGCTGTCAAGAGTTAATCTGAGAAGATATAGGTATAAGTATCCTTCAGACCTGAAGATCACAACCAGTGGCTTACAAGCAACTCATTGTACTTAAGTGCCGGACCACCTGGATTTCTAATCCAGCTACGAAGGTTACTGGGTGCAGTCAAGTACTTGTGGTAGTCAGTTGTGGATCAAGATGGAATTTGACCTATCCCATTAAAAGGAGAAATGCTTGTGTTTCAATTTAGCAAGACCTTGGCCAAGGTACTTCATGTGAAAGTCACATGATCACTAAAGTTGAAATCACTTTATGGATTTGCTATTTAGAGTTGACAGGCTCTTAAGCCATCCTTAGCATTTGTGGTCAAGAGGATGAATTATACGGTACCTGTTTCTTAGGGTTCTTGGAGTTTGCTCGGCAAACTCTTCGACCTATCCGGACGTCGGGTTCCATTGCTAGATGGGCACATCGATTAGTATAGAAAGTTGTTTCTATGCTACTGGCTTAGGTTCGAACCTAGAGAGTCACACGCATAGAAGTTTCCTAGGATGATCTATTTGCTGATCAACGATTGAGAATCGTATATGATTTAATTAATCAATTTGATTGATTGAATTATCTCAATTGGGTTAAGTACAATTGAATAAGATTCAATTTGGTTTAAATATATTAGAAGGACAAGTCAATTTCAAATATTGATTTTGAAATTAGACTTGATTTGAATTTAAATAGATTCAGGACTAGCCCAATTTGATTTGGGCTTGGACCATGATCTATGTGTGTTAAGTCAAATAAATTCAGATCAGAACCCAAACCTCTCGAATATGGATCTCATATGATGAGATGGCTAAAATCTCATCTCATGAGATAGAATTTAATGCATAACATTTATTTATGAATTTATCCCTCGTCTCTTGGTTTTTTCCGAACGACGGAACTAAACCAAACGCCGCGACTCCTTGGTTTTCTCCGAACGTCGGAATTAAACCAAGCGTCGCACCTTCAGCGTCTCTTCGCTTTTGCCAAACGACAGATTCTTAAATGTCAGAATTAAATGTCAAGGCTAAATCGAGACTATAAATAGAGGGCATTCCCTCACCAGAGAACACAGAACAAAAAAATAGAATAACAATACACGATTTGTCATGGATTGTGATTCTAAATTGTCATGGATTGTAATTCTAAAATGTTAGAATAGAAAATCCTGGTGATTCTGGTGTTAGCGAAAGCCTGATGGATCTTGGAGGAAGATTCAAGTGAGAGGATTCAAGATCAGCAAAGCTATTTTTTCGTGAGCTAGCACTCCCAGAAATCTGATCATTCGGGGCTTCGCGTGGACGATACTAGAGGCCGGACGATTGAACGGCTGCAGAGCAATAAGGATTTACCTACTGTTCTTAAGGTAAGTGATTTGATCCCTAGATCTTAAGGCAGGCTTCAAGATAATAGTGTGACTAGTCATCTTGAAGATCAAGATATGATCTTGATATTTTTATATGCATATTTAGATCAAACGACCCTGAATATATAGGCAAATATATGATCTTGATGCATATTAGATAGATTAATATGAAATCTTTTTAATTTCTGCAATGATAATAGTTATCAATTTTTAAAAATATGCATGCCTCGGAGACTATTTCTCCCTACACTATCCCCATCTCTCGGCCTCAGCCGAGCTATTCCTGTCTCTCGGCCTCGGCCGAGCTATTCCTATTCACCGTGCCCCAGCCAGATCCGGGCACTCAAGCACCTCTGCGGAATCCGGCACGGGAGAGTTTAGACAAAAATCATACCCGAGAGTGGCCTAAAGCCCTAGAGCCTACACCGTCTCCGAATCTCAAGACATCAACCAGCTCTCCCAGCCGTCGATCCTCTAACTAACAAGATACGAATCTTACTGACCTCATAACAAACTGGATTCGAATCCTAACGGTTTTCGGACCCACGACGCCCCCAAGGAATCAGGTGATCCTCTATAAATAGAACATCTTCCGACTTCTCAGGTATGCACACTTGCTTACTGGCCCACTCTCTTTCTACCTCTGCTCACCCCTTTCCGCCATTAACGCTCTGCTCAGAGCTCTCGAAAGGCCATCCTGGAGAGACTCTTCAGCGAGAGCCTTCTCCTCACATTTGTTGATTGCTGATCCCCGCTAACTTGAGTGTCGAAGGGTCTTCCGCGGAGGGCCACCCCCAACGCCTCTCGCGTGAGGACCGTTTTGCAGGTCTGCCCAGGAGGGAGCCCATTCTGCAGCCCGATCATGCCCGAGTCGGAGGACAGATTTCAGCAGCAACAAATTGGCGCTAGAGGAAGGGCCCTCAAGTCCCATAAACTTATGATCCAGGAGATAAGGATCTCGATCTGAAAGAGAACTCCTCCCATGGCCAATCGAAGAAAGGCTACCTCCAAAGCCCGGGATCAGATCGCCTCCCAAAGACCTGATCCGTGAGCGGTGTAGCGCCACCACCACTACCAGTTGAAACTCCATCACCACCGATGGCCCCAGTGACCCAGGACCAGTTTGCCTTATTGGTCCAGCAGGTCCAAGCTCTGGCCCACCTGATCCAGGGCGCTTTGAAGCCCCCCATCCGGCTGCGCCTACTCTGCACCTTCCTGAGGAGAACGCGGCCCCTGTTCATCCAGCAATCTCTTTTTCTGACCCGCATGGGGTTGCAGACCCCCCTCGTCGCCCTAAGGAAGCTGAGCCAGCCCCTTAAGGGGTCTACGGCAAGGATCTTCCCCGATCTCGGCGGACCCGATCCCTTTCTTCGGTGTTCTCTCATCATGACTCGACACCGTCGCATTTCTCTCCTCGCCCAGCTCCTCCTACTGTGCCTGAGGAGATCCGCCGATAACTCCGGGAGATACGTCAGGAGTTGGATGCCGCCAAGCAAGCCCATCCACTTCAGCATAAAGCGGAGCAGGGCATTCCCTTCTCTAAGGAGATTGTGGAGGAAGTAATTCCCTCCCACGTCAAGCTGCCCGCCATCGAGCCCTATCATGGATTCTTTGATCCCGATAACCACCTCAGCAGCTTCCGATCGATCATGATGTTCCATGGGGCATCAGATGCGATCCTCTGCCGCGCCTTACCTTCTACCCTTAGGGGGTCCGCTCGAACCTGGTTCAATGCCTTGAAACCAGGTTCTGTTGGTTCATTTGACAAGCTGAGCCACCTTTTTATCAGCCAGTTCGTCAGCAGCCGTCATCACCGGTGGAGATCCGACTCCCTCTCTGAGGTTAAGCAGAGAAAGGAGGAGTCCTTGAAGAAATATCTCGGCCGTTTCAATACGGTCATACTGGAAGTTGACCACCTTAATTATGAGGTGGCCATGTCCGCCCTAGCATGCAGAGTGTTGAAGAAGAGTGACTTTTACAAGGCGTTGGAGGTCAGCTACCCTCCGAACCTCTCCAATATGATGGCCCTGACGGACAAGTATGCTAGAGTCGAGGAATCGCGGAGGGCTGCCCGCACCGAGCTGACAAGGAAGAAAGAGTTCAAGGGCTTCGACAAGCAACGATCCGCCCGCCAACGGAGCCCACCTCGCCTCCAAAGGGTTCCTCCGCCACCGCCAAGGAACCACACCCGGAGCCCGCCTAGAAGGTTCAACCGGTTCACCCCGCTCACCGTCCCAAGGGCGAAGATCCTCATGGAGATAGAGCGTCAGCTCCCTCGACCACCTCCTCTATGAGGGAATGCAACCCGGAGAAACCCCACCAAATATTGCCGCTACCACCGGGACCATGGTCACGACACCAAGGAGTGCTGGCAGCTGAAGAACGAAATCGAGAGACTCATCTAGCGGGGTAGGCTGGACTAATTCAGGACAGCACCCGAGCCAAGAAATGGGGGTGACCGCCAGCCTGAGCCCCAGCAACCTCCTCCTCCGAATCCTCCGGTCGCTGGCCACATCAATGTAATTGATGTAGTTGGTAGTCCGTCGAGCTGGCGGGACGATGAAGAAGGTTTAGCGCCAAAGAAAGCGCGGACTAACGAGCTCTCCTTCTCCGATAACGACCTCCAGAAGATACAGTTCTCGCATGATGATGCCTTAGTTGTATCTCTCAATCTGAACAACTATGATGTAGACCGAATCCTTATTGATAGTGGAAGCTCTGTCAATATTTTGTATCTTGATGTGTTTGTGAAGATGAAACTGCTCATGGAGAATCTTCGAGCCGTGGACTCTACTCTAATGGGGTTCACCGGCGATGTTATTACCCTAGAGGGGGTCGTGACCTTGATGGTCCGCGCGGGAACTTGGCCCTGCGTTGCCACTGTTCATACAGATTTTTTGGTGACCAAGCTTCGGTCGCCCAACAATGCAATCTTTGGGAGACCCGGCCTAATGTCCCTTAGAGCTGCTGTCTCCATCTCGCATCTAGCAATGAAGTTCCCTACCGGATGGGGAGTGGTAGTAGTTTGAGGAAACCAAGCTGTAGCTCGGCAGTGCTTCGTTACCAGCCTTCAGTCCAAACTGCCCGAAGTTAATGAACTGGATGCTTGGAAGGATTTTGCCGAGCAACAAGGAGAACCAGCCGAAGAGATGGAGGAGGTACCACTGGACGAAGCTCGGCCCGACCGAACCATAAGGATCGGGTCACTACTGAAAGGGAAGCCCCGGCTGGAGCTGATTGACTTTCTCCGAAGGAATGCTGATGTCTTCGCCTGGTCCATTTTTGATATGCCTGGAATTAGCCCAGACGTTCTCATCCATCATCTTAATGTGGACGAGATGTCCCGGCCCATGAAGCAGAAGAAAAGAAACTTCGCCCCTGAGCTACAGATGGCAATTGAGGAAGAAGTTGACAAGCTCATCAAGGCAAATTTCATTCGAGAGGTAAATTATCCCAGCTGGCTGTCCAATGTCGTCATAGTGAAGAAGTCGAACGGTAAATTGCGGATCTGCATCAACTTCACCGACCTCAATAAAACATGCCCGAAGGATAGCTTCCCTCTTCCTCGGATCGACCAGCTCGTAGATGCTACTTCAGGTCATCAGATGCTAACCTTCATGGACGCATATTCGGGCTACAACCAAATCCGAATGGTGCCCAAGAATGAAGAAAATACCACCTTCATAACCAACCAAGGTACTTATTATTACCGTGTCATGCCTTTTGGTCTGAAAAATGCAGCTGCTACTTACCAAAGACTGGTTAACAAAGTCTTCAATGAGCAAATCGGTCGAAACATGGAGGTATATATTGATGACATGCTGGTCAAAAGCAAAGAAGCATCTCAGCATATTGAGGATCTCTCTGAGAGCTTCGCGATGCTCTGAAAATATCGAATGAAGCTCAACCCAACTAAGTGCGCCTTCGGTGTCAACTATGGAAAGTTCCTGGGCTTCATGGTTTCTCAGCGGGGCATTGAGGCCAATCCGCAGAAGATTCAAGCCCTTCGGCAAATGGCACCCCCAACATCCATCAAAGAGATCCAGCGCCTGACTGGAAGGATCATGGCCTTCAATCGTTTCGTGGCTCGGTCGGCCGAGAGATGCCTTCCTTTCTTTAAAGCTCTCTGATCTGTCAAGAATTTCTAATGGTCCCCCGAGTGTCAGAAATCATTCGAGGACCTCAAGAGATATCTCGGCTCTCCACCCCTCCTCAGCAGTCCTAATCAGGGGGAAATGTTATTTCTGTACTTAGAAGTTTCAGAAGGTGCAGTTGGCTCAGTGTTGGTCAGAGAAAAGAACAAGACCCAAAAGCCGATCTATTATGTCAGCAAGCTGCTCCGGCATGACCGAGCTATCTCCTTGAGTAGCAATATCTTCACACCATGGCTGGGCCGAGTCCTATTCAACAAAGACTCGGTATGGTCAGGCACCCCTAGTGCAGCTGGGGGCCAAGTGATCTTCAAAACTCCATCCATATTCGGGCAGCTTACAAGCCCCGATCGGACTGAAGGGCGAAGAAAACTTCATTCGGATTTGGGCAGCTTACAAGCCCCGGCCGGACCAAAGAATGAAGAAAACTCCATCCGGATTCGGGCATCTTACAAGCCCCGGCCGGACTGAAGGGCGAAGAAAACTCCATCTGGATTCGGGCAGCTTACAAGCCCCGACCAGACTAAAGAATGAAGAAAACTTCATCCGGATTCGGGCAGTTTACAAGCCTCGGTCGGACCAAAGAATGAAGAAAACTTCATTCGGATTTGGGCAGCTTACAAGCTCCGGCCGGACTGAAGGGCGAAGAAAACTCCATCCAGATTCGGGCAGCTTACAAGCCCCGGTAGGACCAGAGAATGAAGAAAACTCCATACGGATTCGGACAGCTTACAAGCTCTGGCAGGACCAGGGAACGAAGAAAACTCCATCCGGATTCGGGCAGCTTACAAGCCCCGGCCAACCAGAGAATAAAGAAAACTCCATCCGATTTCGGGCAGCTTACAAGCCCCGGCCGGACCAAAGAATGAAGAAACTTCGTCCGGATTTGGGCAGCTTACAAGCCTCGGCCGGACCGAAGAGCGAAGAAAACTTCAGCCGGATTCAGGCAGCTTACAAGCCCCGACCGCTGCCGAAAAGTAAAAGCCTCGGCCAAAGCCGAAGTGCGTTACTTATTGAAAGCATCGGCCAAAGCCAAAGTGCGTCACTTATCACAAATCTCGGCCAAGACCGAGTGATAAAAACAAACATTTTGGAAATAACAGCAAACACAAAAGTTGCGAAAATCCTCTTTTTCATTCATCACAAAAAGGGCAAAAAAAAAAGAAAAAGATACATGATCCCTCACTGGGGCTTATCATCTTCTTCGAGAGCCGCCGAGCCCTCCCCATGCCGAGCTGACTCGGCGATCTGTCATCGAAGGGATGCTACTTCCCCCTCCAGCCGGCTGTTGGCATGACAAAGAAGATCGACTTCCCTCATAGAAACGGCCAGATATTGTTCGGCCACCCTCTGAAGCCGCTCGCGATCCGCGAACATTGACGCCAGGACCTTCCCATCAATTGTTACCATAACACGCTCTCCTGAGACCCCCCACGGCCATTAGCGCCGCCTCAGTCGATTGCCCCACACCTCCAGAAGCCATCTCAGAACCCAGAAACTCTTGGGAGATTGGCTGAAAAGATGACTAACAGAGGCATCCTCCTCATCTGTATTTAAAACTGCTCCTGGTGAATATTTTGATCATTCGAGCCATTAATTTCAGCCCGTGGAAACTTGCCATGCATCGCCACCTCAGTGGGCGCTCGCAGGAAACGAAGAGTTCTGCCCCTCGTCGAAGAGGATTATTAATAACATTGAGGTGCTCAAGGAGCTCCCTTTCTGGGACTAGACTCCCTCTGATCTGCCGGACCCTTTCGAAGTAAATGATCTCGAAAGTCTGCCAAACTTCCTCGAATTGGGCATCCTCGAAAAAATGCGGAGAAGAGGAAAGAGTGCATCAGTGACCAACACTGGAGCAATATGGCTCACCCTCTCCAAGAGTGACCGATTTACAGGCTTCGGGCGCCCCCTCCATCGCTCGGGTAGCTCCCATCCTCTTTGGCCGTCCGCGCCTGAATCCACAGTTGCAGTAAGGATCAAGTAAACTATCAAAAAAACCTCGGCAATAACCGAGCGATATTCTAAAGCCTCGTAACAGCCGAGTGATGTTCCAAAGCCTCGGCTACAACCGAGCGATTATCTGAAACCTCGGCCAAGCCAAATGACATATTCTTAAAATGTTATCTAAAGCTCCGATCTAGACGAGTAATCTCTCAAACTCTCTGACGCAATTAAGATGTCCTATGATACTTCGGCAGAAGTAAGCAACCTCCTTCTACTCAACCATAATGACATACGAGCTATCTCTTTCCAGAGAAATACCTGCTTCGTTCTACAAACGGGATCATGCTTACCGCATGAGTCCCCAGGACCGCCCAGGTCCACCTCTGACCCAAACAGGGACAAACGTTTTCCTCCGCTGAGGACCGAGCATTAGTCTTAGCAAAAGCAAGGTAGCAAGAATGCTGCCGAGATATGCTATGACACAAAAAGCATAATTTTGGAGTAGTAACTCTCAAACACAATCACATCGAAAAAGAAGCAGGTGCTAAAAGAAGAAAGAATAAAACTTTCTTTATTTCTTCATCAATGGAAAAGAGTTACAACCTCCTAAAAGGCATTACAAGTGCATCATGGCACAGAAAATAAAAACAAGTAAATAGCTCGGTCGGACTGCTTCAGTCAGCTTCGGTTAATAATGATGTTTCAGCACCTGACCCGAGTAGTCAGACGATCCAGTCAGCTCGCGCTGAACCACTGGTTAGGGCCAGGCCGGCCTCCCACGGGTCCTTCGGATGAACCAAAAGATCCAAGAACAAAAGGACGACCTGTGGATGCCGATGCTGGGGAGACATCCCCCCTGGGTGGGATGCTGGGCTGCTGGACGCTGCCTGACCGTGAAAGATAGGGGACCAGTAGGCCCACACTGCTCTCAACTCTCTCTTCACTGGCAAAAGATCCCCCAACTGGATGAGCTAAGGGACCCAGCCCGAGGGAGAAGGAAAAGTTCGTCCTTACCATGGGGATATGCATACTTTGCATCTCCGACAGTCCCCGTGGCAAGTGGCAAAGGACACACAGGGAGCGCAAACGTGCGCTCCCCAATGGTCTCTGCGGACCTCCCGTGCGCTCTCCATATGATCTCCGAAACTCCTCTTTTGAGGACGGGCTGCTCTTCAGCGGCTCCTTCATCACTCCAGCTATCCAGGGGAAGTCGACTTGCAAAGGAGAACTCAGTCTCTCCACTCTCAACCTCAGATACATAGACATCATGAGAGCTTTCACAGAAGAACAAAGTCCTGAGAGATAGCTTAACACGACCCGTTCTCCCCAATTTATAGGCAAATGACCCCCGAAATTTGAAACAACATGTCCCATTGCTACGTGGAAGGGCAGAAGAAAAGAATTATTTCCCGAAGCATGCCAAATGCATTTCCCAAGCCATGATGAAAGGCAAGAGATCTCCTCCTGATCTTGAATCAAAAATCTTAAATGCATGAGATCAGCTGCAGGTCGTTGGGATACGGGCAGCCAGAGAAATCCCCTTTGAAAACGACACCATCCAATGGCGATCGATTGCTTATCACGTACATTAAAAGGACCTGCATTGGAAAAGGCCAACGAAGTAAATGCCCAGGACAAAGGCAAAATACTCTCCAACAAAGCCACTTCGTGTACCTCGGCTGAAAACATGCCCATTTCTCCATTCTGGGCAAGCCGAACTATCTAACCTCGGCTTTAACCAGGATACCCCTGCGATTCTCGACCATTTCAAGTCGAGCTATCCGATACTTCGGCAGGGCGAACTCCCTTACCCGCTCCGAGCAGACCAGAACTATATTCCTCGGCAGTGTCGGGTCATTTTATACCTCAGCCTCGACCGAGACGTTTATTCTAGCCCGAGTTCAACTGACCTAAGAGCGCGAATGAGTTATAATCCATTCGCAGTCGGAGGAAAACTTAAGGTAAAAGATCAGCCAAAAAGACAAACAAATAGAGGTGAAAAAACTCGTTCATCAGAAATTTTAATCAGGTCACAAGTCCAAAAAACAAAAAATACACAAGCGACCCTCAAGGATCAGGGCTAGATCAGTCCCAGCGGTATCCTCAGCAACATTTGGGGAAGCTTGGCTCACTTTGCCCACTTCGAAAGTCATCGTTCCTTCGGCGGCGAGCTTGGAGTATCCTTCGGGAGCCGCGGCCTCGCTAAAGCCCAAAATAGCATCAAGATCGACGTCTGAGATATTTTCATACTCGACTTTTTTGGCCCCCGGGGTACAGGCCTCAAAGGATTCAACATCCTAAAAGGAGAGGTCCCATTCCGGATGCTCCCGAGAAATTCTGGTTTGGGCCTCCTCCGCGCCAAGCTGAAAAGCCTCGGCACAAGTCGCATCTTGTTCGCCCCGAAGTATGGCAAGATGCCTTTCAACCTCGACAACTTGGCTCCAAAGTGAGGCGATTTGCTCCTCAGTCTCGGCGGCCCGCCCTTCGAGCTCTGAGCTCCTTTGTCGACTCGATGATAGTTCCCCTTGCAGGGTCTCTAATTGGCTTCGGCCCTCTAATTTCGTCTTCTCCATCTGCAAACACAGGGTTAGCCGATGCAACAGTGAGCCGATGGAAAAATTAAAAAGATGATATCGTACCTCCTCCTCCTGCCGAGTTAATCTCCTGGTTAATTCCTCGACCTTGCTGAAGGCCCTTAGCTTGTCAGCCTTAACCTGCTTGATTCTGTCCTTGAGGTCATTGATCTTCGATTGCCTGCTGTTAGCTTCTTCTCTGGACTGGGAGAGCTCGTTATCGAGCTTGGCCATTTTCTCCTGATGCCATTTGATCCTGTCATCCCTGGCAACAATGCAATGATTTAGCTGCCGGACCTTCTCCTCTGACTCGCCAAGCATTCTATTCAGGCGATTCTTCTCCTCGGCAGCTTCTCTCCTCAGCCTATCTCGACTTTCGCCAAACTGCTTCTTAGCAGTTTCCATTTCTTCAGCATATCTGGATGTGACCTGTGATAACTCCGAGCATACTTCGTCGTACCTCGCTCGAAGCCCACGTAGCTCCTTAACTTCGAGCCTTAATTTGGATGCGTCGTCGAGGGCGGCCTGATGCAATCCCCTTGCCCTCGCTAGGTTCTTGTTGGCGGTGTCCAGAACTCGCTCAAATTTATCGACGCCTCTGCTTGCAATCGGAGCTCAGTACTGACTCTCTTGGCCTGAACGCTGGCCCCTGTCGCCAGGCTCAAGCGCCAGCACAGTGCCCTAGTGATCAGAGCGCTCTACGAAACAAAACCCAAATAAGAAAGTGCGATCAAGTTAACCAAAAAGCACCCACTACTCTGGAATAGCAACTCACCTGGGAGGTGTAAGACCTAGCTCGCTCCATGAGGGTGGAATTGTTGATTTCAGGGATAAGATGAACATCCTTCGCCACATTCCGCCGACCGAATGCAGCGTCAATAAGATCCAAGTCCGAAAACTCGTTCATTAAGGGACCCACGCTCAGATACAATGTCGACCTCATCAGAGCAGAGAACGCCTCCTCGACAGCCGGGTCCAAACTACCAGGCTGCCCATCTGAGGGATTAGTCCGGGCAACCTCAGACTGAGAAGCCTTCAATGTTCCCAAGGCTTCAGTGGGAGAAGCTTCGACTAGAAGGTTATCGTCCTATCCCCTTTCTTCACCCGAAGGTCCTTCTTCAATCACCGCGCCTGCTCCTACCCCGCGGGCTCCACCGAAGCCTCAACCTGTTCACCAGCTCCTCTAACCTCATCAGGTGGAAGCTCTCCAGCAGGAAACTCCTCCCGAGCCTCCATTACCGCTGGCCCAACGTCACCGCCCTTTAATCCCTCCGAGGGAGGCCCTTCAATGGTAGGCTCACCCTGAACTTCTGACGGAGCCTCATCCGGGCTGTCCACTATCTCCACCACCAAAGGGCAAGGGATCTCGGCAACCCTCTCTGAGTCCTCCTCCGCTCTCTGCTCCTCCGTCATGGCTATTGCTTCTTCCCCCAACTGAGAGGACCCCTCTCTCATCGCCGGCGCTTCCACATTCTCTTTTCTGTCCACTATCTCTGGGAAGCGCTCTTCAGAAAGACAAACCCTCTTCTCAGGCTTGCGTCTTTCCCCACTACTGGTCTCTCTCGGGCGCTTGCCCAACTCCTTCCTTATGCGGCCCTCCAGCGCAGATCTCTTGGCTGCAAGCGCAGTAGGTGAACAATCAGACCGAGATATACTCGCTCGAATGAAATCAATGGAAGGGAGAAAGAAAAAGACTTGCCTTGTAAGTCAACGGGGCTAAGCCCGGCGGTGAAAAGAGCCTCCTCCGATAGTAAGACATTAGCCGAGAACACTCGACCGTCAAGAAGGACCCCTAGGTCCTCCTTCTCCTGTTCAGATAAGGCTGGATGCGCTTCCATATCCTAACAGGGTTTCCCCATCCCCACGGGAAGCCGGAACCGATGTTCCCTTCGGCGATAAAGAATTGAACCTTCCATTCCTTTATGGACGATGGTTTATCCATGATCGTCCTGAATGACTTCCGAGGTCCGATATAGGACCACTCCGAGCTCCTCCAGGACATCAGATGGTACCAAACACGGAACAGGGATAAAGTTGCTGTTACCTGAATCCGATTACACATCGAGATAAACCTGATGATACTTTGCCAGCTGTTAGGAGCCACATTGTCGGGCAGATGTTATAAAACCTCATGATCTCTTTCGCTAAGGGATGAAGGGAAACCGGAGGCCTGCCTTCAGGCTATCTTCGTAAAGAAAGATCCCGCCCTCCAGCTCTTGCGAGACCCTGTGCTCAGGCTCTGGCAGTCGCAAAATGACATCCGAGGGAACGCCATATTTCTGGCGTATTCTCCCCAAATCCTTAGCAACAATCTCTGAAACCATGTCGCTAGGCCTCACCATGCTGTTGGTTGAAAGAAACACCGAGCGAGGTTACAAAGGAAACAGGGGAACAAAATTCTCCAAGAAGAAACAAAAGAGCGCTGCGAACGAAATGGCGCTGTTACGACTTTGTTTCTCCTCAAAGGTAACCGCCTCAAAGAGAAGATAAGGCATTTTAATCGAGACACCCGGAACAGCCATCGCGGGTGCCATAAAAATCGAGATTTGATACGTGGCGTTTCCCCAACCTTTGCCCCTAAGAAATGACAGATTCATCCCGTAAAGGAATGGCGGCTGCGCAGCATTAATTAGGGCATTATTACGCAGCTGTCAAATCCAGACCCCTCCATTCAGATCGTGCCACCTGGAGTTATACTCCCTACACCCGAACTTACGCTTCGAATTAGGGAGTGGGGGGCATGTATTGAGGGATAAAATAATCGTTGCATTAATAATCGTGCAAGGGGTTAGGATTAGCCCTGACTCCCACTTGCTGTGCAGTACTCGTTAGAGATGAATCAGCCTCAGTGGGTCGAGGCGCTTTAGCCCCTCAGCGAGCCAAGGATTCCCAAGGCTTGGATCACATCTCTTGGCCTCAGCCAAGCTATTGACATCAGCTATTGACATCTCTCGGCCTCAACTGAGCTATTAACGTCAGCTATTGACATTCTCGGCCTCAGCCGAGCTATTGACATTAGCTATTGACATCTCTTGGCCTCAACCGAGCTATTGACGTCAGCTATTGATATTTCTCGGCCTTAGTCGAGCTATCCCCGTCTCTCGGCCTCAGCCGAGCTATTGACATCTCTCGGCATCAGCCGAGCTTTTGACATCAGCTATTGATATTTCTCGGCCTCAGCCGAGCTATCCCTGTCTCTCGGCCTCAGCCGAGCTATTGACATCTCTCGGCCTCCGCCGAGCTATCCCTGTCTCTCAGCCTTCGTCGAGCTATTCCTATTCACCGTGCCCCAGCCAGACCCGGGCACTCAAGCACCTCTGCGGAATCCGGCACGGAGAGTTTAGACAAAAATCATACCCGAGAGTGGCCTAAAGCCCTAGAGCCTACACCGTCTCTGAATCTCAAGACATCAACCAGCTCTCCCAGCCGTCGATCCTCTAACTAACAAGATACGAATCTTACTGACCTCATAACAAACTGGATTCAAATCTTAATGGCTTTCGGACCCACGACGCCTCCAAGGAATCAGGTGATCCTCTATAAATAGAACTGTCTTCCGACTTCTCAGGTATGCACACTTGCTTACTGGCCTACTCTTTTTCTACCTCTGCTTACCCCTTTCTACCATTAATGCTCTGCTCAGAGCTCTCAAAAGGCCATCCTGAAGAGACTCTTCAGCGAGAGCCTTCTCTTCACATTTGTTGATTGCTGATCCCCGCTGACTTGAGCATCGGAGGGTCTTCCGCGGAGGGCCACCCCCAACGCCTCTCGCGTGAGGACCGTTTTGCAGATCCATCCAGGAAGGAGCCCATCCTGCAGTCCGATCACATTCGAGTCGGAGGACAGATTTCAGCAGCAACAGAGCATCATTTAAACTCAACTTTCAAAAGTGAATAGGCATGCATACATAAAGAAAGAAGGATTGAATCGCCACATATGATGAACAGTGACAACTAAACGTAGCATAACTGACCTTCTATTATTCTATTATTCATATCATTATTTTAATAAAAAACCAATGTATACATAGATTCTATCCTTTTATTTTGTAAAAAATTCTCCTTTTTATTTTACCTATCGTGCTTATTAAGGCCACATAAAAAGAATTCAGTTCTAATATAACTCCTTTGAATATCTAAAAAATGGTACCATACCTCATAAATACAAATTTTTCTAGGTTTCCTATAACTTGGTGCTCTTACTTGGAAAGGTGTGAGTCTTCTTTCATGGTTCGGTTAGCTTGAGTGTATGATTATTTTTTCCGAGAAAATTTTGAAACAATTTTTTAACATTTTTTCTTTTGGGTGCAGAAAATAGAAGGATGTGTCCCATCTAGGATAATCTAAGTGGATTACTCTATTGATGTATCGCAAATGATGGCTCCAATACTGCAAAAAGAAGAAATGTCGCACATGAAGGCCTTTTAGAGTCTAATTAGCAAAAAGTTAGGTTCGACAATAACATTTTTTTTTCTTAAAAAAATAATAATATTTTTTCTTTTTTTAAAAAATCTTGCTACTTGATGCGGTGCAACAGAAGCAATTGGCATACGACGTATGCACACACATGCCAAAAATAAAAAATATTTTTTATTTTTAGCATGTACACGCATGCATCATGTGTCAATCATCGAATGCGATGCATGTGGCTTGCACCTTATTTGATGCACAAAATTTTTTTTTTTTCTTGGAGTTAAATTGAATTTCAAGCCTTTTTTTTTTTTTTTTACCGCAAAAGAAAATAACGCCTTTTCTTTGTCTTAAATAGGATTTCAAATGGATTCTCAAATATATATATTTTTCTCTTCATTTTTCATTATATCCCAATCATACGTCTTGAGCCAATATCTTCGTTCATTGCTAGAAACTAATGTGCAGCACAGAATTTGGATTGAATTTTTAACTCAATTGATTAATAAATTTGCCAATTAGAATTACTCTTAGCTCAATTGAACGTTACCCAGTTAAGCTAAAAATTATATTAGAAAATAGCATAAATAATATATCTTTATTATCATAATTTGCAGATATTTTATATTTATTTTTTATTAAAATGAAAATAATTTACATAAAAGGTTGTAAATCCTGACTTTAAATTGAAATATAATTGAAATATGATTTTGATAATTTATTTATATTATACATGTGTCGTCTCATGTACATACATGTGACAACTTTGAGAGATCTTAAGGTCTTATCAATTTTCATAAAGTTTTATTAATAATCAACTCATGCTTGAACTATAGCAAAATGAGCTCTCGGGCTAGGCTTTCCCATGCTTAGCTTATCTATACCCTTTTTAGCAATCATTCATTAATTTAGGCATGGAACATCATTGTTATAAAACAAGAGAGAGAGAGAGAGAGAGAGAGAGAGAGAGAGAGAATTTTATTAGCCAGAGTTCCAGTCTCTCATCTCTCCATCCACTGGAGTTTCGATCGTTTGAAGAAGAAAATAATAATGATTGGGACCCCAGATTCCCATCATATATATATCATATAGGATAATATCAAATTATCGAGACCTTTAAAAATTAGTATATAATAGATCAAATACAATAACTTAAAAGTACCAAAGTTTATATCAGATAATACTATTTGAGTTACCAAACGAACCCTCAGGTGCATTGCTATGCCGTCTTCTGTATTAAGGCATTTGGAGGGATTTTGAGATGAAACCGTGTATAAATTCTTTGATTACGATAACCTCGGAAAGAAACCTCTAGATTGGTTTAGAGAATCCATCAGTCCTCTGAGGAACTTTTTTTTTTCTTTCCTCTATCTCTCTCTACTGAGGATGGGCCTCTGGGCCAAACAACAGACCACCTCAATAAAAAATGGACCATGAAACATGGCCCGTTTGCAGCCCACTGTTGGCCTAATGACGTTCGTACGGGGTGTACGTTGTGCACTTAATTACAGGACTCAGAGAGGAATATTGTGAGAATGACCTAACCTCTTGTGAAATTAATATCATGGTTCAAAAGGTCCGGATTTACCACCAATAAACAATGGTGAGCCCTATTTTAACGAATGAAGGATCGTTTGCTAATCACCCTTTGAATCATCTAAATCTATATTAGCGAAGAAAAAAAAAGAAAGAAAGTTTCAGATTACAAAATTACTGAATCTTGATACTAGTTGATAGGATGTTACTCTTCTTGATTTAATGTAATCTGCTGACTTTATTTGATAAGAAATATATACTAACTTTAAAATTACGGTGTTCTTGTACATAAGCTCAATTATTACAATAACTCAATTAGTATAATTCTCAAAAACCTCTCATTTAGAACTATGGTTTTGTAATTCAGCCTGCAAATCACTAAAAAATTTTCCTAATTAGACTCAAACTTCATTTTAATTCCATACAAAAATAGACTTAAATTTGATTTTTATAATGGCTAAATGAGATAAAATTTATAATAAAAAAATGATAAAATTTGTAAATTAGTACTCACCAAATAGGCAGCTAACTTGTCTAATCCAAGAATTAACAATTTCACTACTTCAACAATAATTTTAATTTTAATTTGTTAGGAATTTGCTGCATAAACTTGCAACCACAATCAAATCAAAGTCTTGAAGTAAATATACAAGAAAAAGTATTTCTGCACCGCATGTAATACAGAAGCGTGTGTATCGCATATGCTGATTGGCTGCGCGCATGTGCGGACCGTGCATGTGATGCACGAAAAAATGAAATTATTTTTGATATATGCGGTTGCATGCATGTGACTTGCTCTACATGCATACGATGCACAAAGACTTTTCAAATATATAATCCTCGCCGGCCTTTTCAGCTTTACAATCGGCCCAATACAGTAAATTAAACTTGATTCATTATATATATATATATATATCTATGATTTATCTCTATCAGAGCATCCATACAGCCCTTTCTTGAACCATATTTCAGTGGTCCAAATGTGGAACCAAGGGATCTCCTAACATGCACACTTTGTAGAGAAAAAACAAACCTCCTGCCTACGATCAGGGAGGCCACTCTGCCACCGTCAGCGGATGAGATGCAGACGGTTCATCGTTTGCTTTCACCTCATGCAATCACTGCCACCACCTGCTCCCTTGTGCCTCGCTCGCCAAGATATAATTCTTTTTGCCCACATGTCAGGGGAGTCTTCACATATATATGATTGCTTCTTCTTGTCGATCTATTTTTACGTAGCCATGAACTTTTTATCCGTTGCAGTCATGGTTACGTACGTCAACTGTGTGCACGTACGTCAACTGTAGCTTGGAAAGCACACGTGTGCCAGACTATTCTGCGTACAAGCCATCCACGAACGATGCTGCTGCTCGTCATAGCTGGTCTCCATGGAAGCCTGGCCTCGGAACCACTTAAGATGGCGTCGGTGGGAAGCGCGTTGTTGGCATTGAGTTGGCAGTGCACAGGATTTGTTGCAAGGACGGCTGTCGTCCTTCCTTCCTTGCTTAATGGTCGTTAATAATAATAATAATAATAATATATTGGCACGGGGAGGAACAAGGCTTGCTCTTTTCGTTCAACGCTGTTATGCATGGCATGATATATAGTTGGTACCGATAGCTGGCAATTTATGCACCGCAGCGACCGACAGTCCCCGACTGCACTTCTGGTGGTCATTTTGGTTGGCAGAGAATTCATCTCGACTTAATTAATGACCTTGCTCGGCCAACCCTTGTCTGTAATTAAGAATCTTCATGGTTAAAGTTCAGCAGCTAATTAAGCTCATTACTTCACGAGAAGGATAAGGTGTGACAAGGTTATGGTTTGTAGATGTTTCGTTCAGATCCAAGAAAAGAAAGAAATAATAATAATATTTATATAGAATAAGACAAGCTCTATTCATTAAAAGCTATGTATTTATAAGATTCGCACTATATATCAAATAGCCCTATAAAGCAATTGGCTAATCATGATATTAAATCTGATATTCATTAAATTTAAATTATAATTAAAGCATGGGAGACATGGTGCTGATCACTAAATAAACTAATGCAACGACAGACGACTTAAGCAACAAGATATATGGGATGTTCAGCTCAATGCCTCACATGGGATTTAGAGTTGATACTGAAGCTAAAATTTTGTTAACAGGGGGTGACATCCTTGTAGGGGTTGGACAGGCTAGAGAATTGGAGCTGGAGAAGAAGCGATGGTGCTTGAGAAAGCCGTTGTGGGGTTATACATGTATTGTATATTATAATTTGACTAGTCCCACCAAATATACCAATATATTTCTAATATAATATTGTCACAGCTCCAGCAATAATGGCCCATCATGTCATTTCAGTGAAAGCATATCCAAATCATTTAAGATGTGGGGTTAAGTGTTTGATAGGACGATGATTCGAAGACGATGCATCCTACTCGTGGAGAAAAGAAACACCCCGCTACAATATACTAATAACCCAAAAGAAAATCTTACTTCTTATGCCTTTCTTGATAAATATGACCTAACTAAATCTAATCAATATTGCACGACTTTCATCGAGATCAAGCGCGTAAGGAAAGATAAAAAGAAGAAGAATAGATGGATATTGAAAAAAAAAAAGAATGCCTTTATTTTTTGATCTTAGCTATCCGATTACATACAGGTACCAGCCCGTAATTAACTCCCTAAAAATATGAAAGCCTATCCAAAAAATCTGAGCCCAATCCCTATGGACTCAGTCCCATAACCTACAATTAGGTTATTAAACATTCTCTCAAAAAATTTCCTTCTAAGTCATGCAAGAAAACATTCAAATCCGAGCCCATGTACACCCATAACTCACATGCTCTTTATTCTTGGGTCACAAGTCGACCCAAATGACTTAGGAACCTAAGAACTTAGGTAGCCTAAGCTCTCAAACCTATGTGACACACCTGAACTTTGGATGTGCCACACCTGAGCTTATAATCTCCATCTTGGTGCATCAAAGTTACAATAAGCTCCACCTGATCCATCAATCCCATCAGTGCTCCACATCTGAGAAGCTATCCCGAGTAGTACTTTAGTGAGTGCATCCACTATGTTATCTTTGGTAAATACTTTCATAAGCTCCAACTCACCATGCTTCACAAGCTTCCTGATCTTATGGTATCTGATGTCAATATGTTTGGTCCTAGCATGATAGGTCGGATTTTGGACCAAACATAAAGCACTCTGGCTATCAAAAAATACCCTGATCACCCCTTGTGCTATTTTCATCTTTAGTGCAAGACCTTTCAGCCATATAGCCTCCTTTGCAGCCTCTAAAATACCAATATACTCTGACTCTGTAGTAGACAAAGCCGTCACTAGCTGCAGACTTAACCTCCATGATATTAGACTACCATTCAACATAAAGACATATCCTATCGTCGACCTTCTGGTGTTCAAATCATCTCCATAGGTAGCATCAACAAAACCGACTACCCGATCTTGAGCCTCCATGATCAGTCTAGTGCCATCCTTCATGCTATTATACTCATAGCATACACCAACACTGACTATGCCAATAAGATATTTCAAAATCCCTTTCAGAGCTCTCCAATGTGCTCTACCCGAACTAGCCATGAATCTGCTAACTTGACTAACAGCATATGCAAGGTCAGGCCTACAACACACCATAGCATACATGAGACTACCAACTTCTGAAGCATAAGGTACTCATGACATCTCCTTGGCCTCTGTCTCAGAACTCGGTGACTAGTCTTGGAGAGCTTAATGTGACCAGCCAATGTTAATGCGGCTGGCTTTGCACCATCCATACTGTACCTCTCCAAGATCCTCCTGATATAAGTCTCCTGAGATAAATGAAGCAACCTTTTATCTCTGTCCCTAAAAATTTTTATCCCCAAAATCTATGTAGCAGGACCTAAATCCTTCATTTCAAACTTAGCTGACAATGCAGCCTTTAGATCCTCCGCAGCAGTTTACTCTTGCATGCAATTAATATATCATCCACATACAAAAGCAAGTATAATCTAAAATTATCTTCTAAAATTCAAAAATAAACATAGGGATCATACTCACATCTAGACATGCCGATGCTCCTCACAAAGGTATCAAACTGTAGGTACCACTGATGCGGTGACTGCTTCAAATCATATAAGGATCTCTGCAAATGACATACCTTACTTTCTGACCTCGATTCTATGAACCCTTTCGGTTGCTCTATATAAATCTCCTTCTCCAAATCCCTATGAAGGAAGGCCATTCTGACATCCATCTGTTTTAGTTTTAAATTCTGCACTGCTACAATACTCAGCAATATCCTAATAGATGTGTGTTGTACCACTGGTGAGAATACCTCATTGTAGTCAATGCCTTTTTTATGAGAAAATTCTTTGGTCACTAACCTGACCTTATACATGATCCCCTCCTTCTCTGTGGCTCCTTCTTTGCACTGAAATACCCATTTGCAACCAATGTATTTCTTTTCACTTGGCAGTGATACCAACCGCTAAGTTTGATTCTTCTGCAGGGACTGTATCTCTTCCGCCATAGCCTGGACCCACCTATCTCTATCCTGGCTTGTCATTACCTTCTGGTAGGTAACTGGTCCTCCACTGGCAGCCACCAATGCATATGATATGATCTCACCAAACCTATATCGCTTCGGCTGCCGAATGACCCTCTTTGGCTTGCAATGCCGATGTCTATCCCAAGATGTGACTCTTCCCTTCACTCATCTTTGTCGTGAGCATACATCTGGTTGGTCTTCGCTTCTGAAGATATATCTAGAGTGTGCTCCACCTAAATCTCATATCCTCCTGACGATCCTACAAAAGGTAAAATATCATAAGAGGTTAGTTGCTCAACTACGCCCTGCTAAGCCTCCTGCTGCTCACTCGCGTCTAACTAGGCTTTCGGCTGAACCTCTACCATCTTTTGCTTCTTCAGGACTGAGCTTTCATCAAAAACCACATCCCTGCTGATCGTGGCCTTTTGCTCCAAGGGATCTCACAGCCTATATCCCTTGACTCCTCGTGAATATCCAATGAACACCAATTTTTGGGCTTTGGCGTCCAACTTAGTCCGCTGACTGGCATCCACATGTACAAATATGTATATCCAAAAGCTCTGATATGGCTGAGCTCAACCTGTCTACCAGACCACATATCCTCTGGTAACGTCCCATCAAGTTTGATATGAGGAGACCTATCCATCAAGTAGGCTGCTGTGTCAACTGTGTTCACCTAAAACATTTTAGGTAATCCTACTTGCAATATCATACATCTAGCTTTCTCCATGAGAGTTCGGTTCATTCTCTCATCCACTCCATTTTATTGAGAAGTTCTAACCACTGAAAATTACCTTTTGATGCCTCTTTCTGTGCAAAATTTCAGAAACTCCTTACTTGTGAATTCTTCACCGTTATCAGATCGCACCACCTTTACATATCTCCCTGTCTCCTCCATCTCAGCCTGCCATGCTTGAAATTTGGAGAAGACCTCTGACTATTTCTTAAAGAAATATATCTAGACCTTTCTTAAAAAATCTTCAATCAGAGACATGAAATATCTGGCTTCATTCCTGCTCGAAACTGGAGCTGGACCCCAAACATCACTGTGTACTAGCTCCAAGGGACCTGTACTGTGTGCTGAACTGAAAAAAAAGTTTACTTTGTGTTGCTTGCCCATCGACATGGCTCATAGACCTCTGCAACACCCTCATCCAAAGCTGGAATCCTCCTATCCTTCATCAGCACCCTCATGCCCCGCTCTCCCATGTGAACAAGATGGTAGTGCCATATGTGGTACATATCCTGCTGACTATGCACTGCTGCTACTGTCTCAAACCCTCCATACATCACAAATTTAACCAGCTGATACAAATTATTTTTTAGCCTCTTTCCCCTCATCACAATCATGGCCTTTCATGATGTTAAGTACACCATTCCCGGAACGACAACTGAAACCAATCCATTCCTCTTCAGGTACCCCAATGACACTAGGTTCTTCTTCAAGTCATGAACATGCTTCATATGAGTAAGAGTTCTCACAACCCCATCAAACATCCTGATTCTAACTGTGCCAACTCCTGCTATCCTGCAAGAATGATTATCCTCTAATGTCACATTCCCCACATCGATTTTTGTATAATCTACAAATCAGGACCGATGCTGTATATAATGATGTGAGCAGGCTGAATTAAGTAACCAACTGTCTGCTGTACTTTTGTGTGCATCTAAAATCACCAAAAGGTCCTCCTTGATCCCTACATCTTTAGCAGTACTGACATATTCCTTCTCTTTCTTCTCTTCTTGAGGTTTCTTCCAAAGAGGACAATTCCTCTTTATGTATCCAACCCCATTACACTTGTAACACCTGAACTTGCCTTTGCCTTTCTTTGGCCCCTGTGCTTGCTGACCTCTTTGCCTCTGCCGGTTCTCTCTTCCACCGTGAGGCTCTTTTGAGGTACACCTTTCTCTATCATCTTTTTTCGCTGCTCATTGAATCTCAACACAGACACAATATCTTCATAAAACAATGTTTCTTTTCCATAAAGCAGTATAGTAACAAGAGGATCATAAGACATAGGCAATGAATATAACAAAAGAAGAGATTTTTCTTCTTCCTTCATCTTAACACCAAGAGTCATCAAATCATTGTATACCCTATCATACTTCTGAATATGAAGAACAATATCTCTGCCTCCCTGCATCCGAAGACTATATAATTATTTCTTTAATATAAGTTTATTGCATATATTTTTGTCCATGTATAAGGAATGCAACTTGGTCCAAAGACCTTTCGGTTTCTTCTCATCTAGGACACTGTACAAAATCGAATCAGCAAGACACCCTCTGATCGCTGCACATGCCCTCTTCTTAAGAGACAATCAATCCCCTTCTGACATCTCTTCAGGCTTTCATTCCAAAGCAGCATCAAGAAAATCTGCACTAGTAAATCCTCAACCCTCACCTTTCATATGGAAAAACTTTCTTTTTCATTAAATTTTTCAAACTCAACTTTGCTTCCACTACTCATGGTTGATCAGGCCACAAACAACAATCATATAGATGAATTAAGAAAAATACATAAAGGTGAAATCCTGGTTGAAATCCCCTTCTGCAGCCCCTTCAAGAAGTTTTCACTTTCCTTAGATAAGATGCTTGGCCTTTCCTTACTTGTTGCAACCAATCAAATTGCCTCTATGGTTAGTTGCCTTGTTCTTGAACCCGTTGGTCCTGGTTTTGAAACTCCACAGGCCCCCTTCACGTAGCATTTTTCCTGGGAGAAAGGTTGAAGCCTTACTTGGACTTCCAACGCTCCTCCACGGTTGAATGCCTCTTCGTGAGCCTAATGTACCAAGGCTTCCATGAAGCCCTTTTCACAAACCAACTCACCGTTGATTGTGGAATACCTGGGTTGAATTACTCCACGAATGAAGAGGTAGTTGCTCTCCTTCATGCGAAGCCTTCCCCATGAATTGTCCTGGGAGAAATCCGCTGCTCTCGAACTCGCAGGAAGCCTCCGTCCGTCCCTCGCGTCTTCATGCGATTCTGGGATGCGATCTGCTTTACTGCAGGAGCTTCTTCATGCTCGAACGAAGCCTTTTCATGCATCGAACCCATCTTCTTGGATGGCTTCGTTCCTGAAAGCCACTGCCACCACGGAGAAAGAGGGAGAGGATGATGAGATAATGATGAGAAGAGAAAGAATCTATTTCTTTCTATTCCCAAGCACCTCCTGATTGGCTCTGATACCACTTGTTACGTAGTTTCCATCGAGATCAGGTGCATGAGAGAAGATGGAGAAGAAGAATAGATGGATATTGAAGAAAAAGAGAATGCTTTTATTTCTTGGTCTTAGTCTATCCGGTTACATCTAGAGAGAGCCTTAAATAATCATCCATCTTGGATGATAAAATTTCTCTCCCGTAACCAACTCCCTAACAAACTTTCTAAAAATATGGAAGCCTATCCAAAAAATTTGAGTCAATCCCCATGGATCCAGTCCCATAACTTACAATTAGGTTATTAAACATTCTCTCAAAAAACTCCCTTCTAAGCCATGCAAGAAAGCACTCAAACCCGAGCCCATATACACCATGACTCATATGCTCTCTATTCTTGGGTCATAAGCCGACCCAAATGACTTAGGAACCTGAGAACTTAGGTAGTCTAAGCTCTCAAACCTGTGTGACTCACCTGGACTTTGGATATACCACACCTGAGCTTACAATCAATTATGCAGGAGTAAAGCTATGGGCCTAGAATGTAGGCAAGATTTATAACAATGCATGCTCTTTAAGAGTTATGTAGTACTCTAAGCCTATTCAAAAATAGCTCTCAAAACTATTAATAACTTGAGTTTTGTTAACAAGCGTACTGAGCGCCCTTGTTAAGAGCACTTATTATTTATCTTTAGCTTTTTTAGCAAATACCTAAAAATATGTTTTGATTGAGAACAAAATCAAAAATGGAATGTGTGAAAACTATTTTTTTATTTTTTTGGGTCTTGTTACTAAGTGCCTTAAAGCACTTGTTGAGGGGCACTTATGCTCTATTTGGATGGAGAGAAAAGTAGGGAGGAAAGAAAATGGAGGAAGAAAAAATAGAGAGGAAAAAAGTAGAGAGAAAATATTTTCTCCTTCTGTTTGGATGAGTGGAAGAAAAACAAAGAGAAAAGAAAAGCTGATAATTTATAATAACAATAATGCCCTTATTACAAATGCTTACGTACTTTTTATCAATGACCTAATATTTTTTTTGGAATGATCAATATTGGAATAAAAAAATAAAAGAGCACCTTTGAGTTTTTTTTCCGAAATCTCTCTAATTTTATAGAGAAAATTTTTAGATGGAGCCCATCATTTTTTTTTTCCTATTTTTTTTTTAATTTTTTTTCTTTCCAACTTTTCTCTCGATCCAAACACAAGCTTAATATCCATTTATTTGGTTTTTTCATTAAAAACAAAGGAGGAAAGGAGGGATTTCAAAAGACGTTCAATGTCTCATGTTTATTCAGTGCTTTAAAGGTACAACAAAAAAATTAATAAATAAGTTCATATTTGCGATAATTTTTTTATATCAAATATGATTTTGTTTTTGATGCTAAAATAATATCAACATGGATTACTTTTTTTTTTTTTTTTTTTTTGCTTTTTTTGCTATCAAATATGCATAATTCGAAGCATTAAACGTCTCTTGAAATGTCTTCCTTTTCTCATTTATTTTTTTATGAAAAATTAGATAAAGAGATATTAAATAATGAATGCCATAGATGCACAAATATAAATACAATTTAATAATTTATTTAAGTTATAAAATTATTAAATATTGATGTAAATTCAAATATCAACTGCAATTCATTTCGGTGCACTCCCTTCCATTTTATCCCAAAAAAAATGTGAAAATTCAGTTCAAAATCTCTCATAAATCATTTAATAAAATTATTTTATTAAAAAAAATCATGAAAAATGATATTCAACTAATTAGTCTTAAAAAAAAAAGAATTGTTAAAAAGCAATCAGCTAACATCCTTCACCAACCGGTAAATGTTTCTTCATGTACATGCACCATATATATATATATATATATATATATATATATATATATATATATATATATATATCATTGGATTTATTTTTTAATTAAAATAAATCATTAAGCATCTACTACTGCGGATGTTGATCGAAAGGCAGTCCATAAATGCAACGCCCCGGCGGCACTCGCTAACAAATTAAGGCCAACTCGGAATGGCGGTGGTGGAGTACAAGTACGTTCAAATCGGCGACAGCAATGGTCCTCAGGCTCATGGGCTGTCGGCCGGATCAGGTGGTGGCCGAACAACGGACTTCTTTTTTTCAACGTCACGGACTGACGGTGGCTAAGGGTCCGTCCACGCAAAGCTGCGCTCCTCCGTCCTGACGTACGCGCGAATTCCTTCCTTGTCTCGAAGCGATGGCAGCTTTGCATGGGCAAAGCCATCTGCCGTCTGAACGACAATCGCCGTCACCTAGTGGTGCTGTCCATGTTGAATGACGTTGCTTCCTAAATTTTATTTATTTATTTTTTTGTTCAACGGCTACATGGATTCGATGTACCTAATCCATGTCCCAGTCAAGAACAATCGTGGGCAAAAGCACTTCATCATGAAGAATGAGAGTAAAGGTTAACTCAGGCGTGATTAGGTGCTGTACTGTTGCATATGATATCGGTAATCATGTGGATGCTGCGAGAATGTCCTCCTTGCTCTCCGTTTTTAGTGCCCTTCCAACGGCTATGTTCACACTTCACATTCCGAGCAGTGCCATTGGTTGGGGAGGATCGACCCGCTTTATTATTGGGAGGCTAGATTTTTTTTTTTTCTTCTTAATGTTTTATTTTTCCCGAGGGATATAGAAGTTTTTTTTTATATATTTAATATAGATCTCCTCCAGAATGATGAGATTTTTTGTTCCTTTAATGATAGATTAAAAAATTAGATGCATGCTATATATTGAAAATAATAAAATTAAATATAACTTATGAATATAATTCAAATGCAACAAGAAATAAATTGGTTTGAATTGATCTATAATTAATAATAATTTAACCTTCTTAATTATTTCTTTTTTGATATAAAACCTACTTAGAATGTAAATTTAAAAAAAAATAAATGTTAATTTTATCTTTATCTTTATATATATTATGAAAAATTAAAAATAATAAAAAACTTAAAGAATTAATGAAAAGGCCAGAATTCATGTGAATTTTTGAGCCGATCAAGCCTTTTGTGCAAAATAAATTGTTAATTAAATGAATTATATTTATTTATGCTAAGTAAGTTATTAAGTAAATTGTGTTAATATGATATATATATATATATATACTTATTAGTAAATAATATTATACTCCAATTCTGACATGATAAAATATAATATGATAACATGAATGGACATCCATCCTATGGCCAGATATGTGGATCATTTGATGCCATACTATTTTATTTTATTTGACAGAGCTTTGCAAGCTTTACATGTGAGAGCATACAGTCCACTCCAAGATAACAATGTTGTGCCGACATCGCATCACAATCAAAGGGCCAGACATGCATTGGCTTTAGGCATTTTGGTTAGCAATTATTTTCCGCTAGAGAGAGTCCTGGTACGTACACTGAGTCTAAATTATGATGCCATTATAACCATGTTTCTTTTAAAAAAAAAAAAATCACTAATTAATTAACAAATCACGAGTGAGTAGCTAGCTCATGAGTAACTCCTCATGAAGCACCCGTGATAGTCGTCGTACTTTATGTGAAGAATATATATATAGTCATTTAAATATACTTTTAATGCATGCAGGATGTGATTAACATGATCTCAGAGGTGCATTTTTTTTGAAGTCATTTGTGACAATCCTTCAACTTGTCTTTGAAGACCATCATTCGCTTCGTATATTAGAGACTATAATTTGTCCGTTATTCACTGCATCACGTACATGCGAGCTGGTCTTTGGCGAAGCATATTGCATGGCTCCACACAGACCCCAAGTCAATCCAAACAAATAATAATATAGCCCACGAAAACAACGCGAGCATCCCCGCAAGGCAGGCAGATGCAGCGTCCTTAGCCGTGACCTGTGCGAGCCTGGGACGAGGGGCCATAATGCGCCGTTGTAGCAGCGCCTCAAGTACATGCCATTAGTTGTCATCACGTCTCGCCAATGAATGGTGGGACTGCCTAACAAAGAAAGCTCTCGTACGTGCTCCTAGGATCTACCGTCAAATCAATTCTACTGCTAACTGATTAGTCGCTTATCATATGAATTTTTTTGAGTTTGAAAACAGAATAACTTCTATCCTTCTATATTTAAATAAATATTATATTCTAATTTATCTTAACTAAAAATATAGCACTCGTGCTGCTAAATTTCTATTTATCCATGCCAATACAATATTGCGTCCAAGTAGTTTTAGTATGAGTCCTCCTACACAGCGAAATATGATGTGGCGTTCAAAACCATGGAACGTTGTATTTAATTAGCTCTAATTAGGGTTACAAACACGTTCGGCTGGATTTCATATTTCAGATATAATTTTTGAGCTTAGACCCAACAAAATTTATCAGCCTGATCAGGTTCGTAAAAAGAATATTGGATCCATGTAATCATTTGGATTGGTTTAGAATAAGTATCACATAGATCGAGTTTAAAATATTAATGTTTGATATGAAATTAGATCGAATTGTATTTATATTTGAGTCAACCATTTAATTATTATTTTATAGCTAAAACATAGTAATTAATAATTAAATATCCAAGTAAATGATTATCCTTGAAGTTTATAAATTAGAATTTTTAAATATTTATTGATATACTTTAAGAAATTATAAATAAGAATACAACAAAATAAATAATGAAATATGAATTTATGGATATAATTAAGTGATAATAGTTAAAGGAAATTTAGTTGTTAAAATGAAAGAAGAATTAATTTAAATGAGAGTTTATTTAGTAAATTGGTAAAGATAATTAGAGTGAAGGAATATAAGATTTATATAATTGAGATTTATGAGTTGAGTTAAATTGGGTTCGGGTCAAGTTTACCTTTTATTAACTAAAAAGTACTAGATTCGAATGATAAATATATGGGTGAGATCGAGTTGAAAAATATGAGATTCAAATCTGATTAAAATTTTAAATTGAATCTAATTTTTGAACCTAGACCTAATTCATAGTTTTTAAATATGGATCAGATTACATTTAATCAGATGGAGAATAAGGGTTAGATCATGCATCAATTTGACCTATTTGCAGCGTTAGCTATAATTAATGTATTACAAAAAGATTTATACAAATGTTGTGCACTCTCACATCTTCAAGGGCTCCTAAAAGCATGCATAAAAATATAGCATGCCACATTAGAAGAAAATGTGGTTTTTTTTTTTAATTATTCTTAGAAGCATGCACTGGTTCAGAATATTACGTAAGCATCAAGCGTTTGACACAAATATTGAAGTCTAATCACACAGACTAATTAATTGAAACTCGATCAGGAACAGTCCACTAGCCAAACTCCCTGATTTGAAGGAGGTACGTAATTCTTGGTTCTCACCCAAATGATTGACAGAGGTATTCCTCCCATTACTACTTACTTGAAATAATTAATGGCTTCCCATGGTAGTTTTTCAGTAGCAAGTCCAACCTACAAGCAACCGCGTTAAATGCAGTCAGTTGGAGGTACAAACAAATCATCTTCAGAGACCTATCGATTATTTTAAGTCATGGGAAAATCTCCCCTCAAGTTGGCCTACAAGTTGAAATTTTGATTTCGTTAATCCAAAAGGCAGGTGCCAGAGCTAGCCTTCCTAAGCCATCTATCTTATCTAAGATGATGAAGGCAACGGTCAGCAACGTAACAACTATGAGACTGGACCACTGGCTATCGCCATCCAAGAACGATTCTCGCTGTTTATGAGGGGCTATTGGATCGTTGTCTCTTAGCGGCTTAACGTAATTTGGTAGCAGCAGCAGCAGCTCGGTTGCTGCTCCAACTCTTGATCAGGTGGCAGGGCTAGCACCCCCAACGTCTCGAGAGGCTCGCTTTTTTTGAAGGGGAAAAACCTCAAGGCGAGTTAAAAATCGGACCGATGCCCAGATCTACTCCCAGAAGTAGAAATTGGCCCACGAGAGAGAGAGAGTACTGGCGGGGTAAGAGGAGGAGGAGGGATCGATCTGAGAGGTCAAGCAAGTCGCACTTCAATGGTTGGACTGAAGCAGATGTTGCACACCATTCATGTACGTGGAGTCACACATATACACGCATCCGTCCATGGTCCTCCTCACTGCCATTCTTTTTCCTTTTGCTGCAGGGCATCATCATAAATTAATGTAATGGCCTGGTAGGTTGAAACTAGAAATGATGGGGAGTTGGGAGCACAGCAGTCCTTGCTCTTTACCACATTGCTCCCTAACCTACTCTAACTTCTCTTCAAGCCTTGGATCCTATTTATAACCCCCCTTCATTATTTTCTGCTACCAACCACAGCCTCTTGTCACTCGCTTCCTCATGATCAGTCTTCTAGTGGTAGGACCCTTAAATCTCTCTATTTATACTCTCTGTACAACCATACCATTCCTCCATCATAGAGCATTTCGCCACAAACGCACTTATTAGCTTTTCCTCATTCTTTATGGCTCTCCTTCTCCCATCACTTCTGCTCCTCTTGCTGCATTGGAGCAATGCTCAGCCCTCCCCTGGATTCTTTCCAAGCCAGAGGTTTAGACCCCTGAGATTTTATTACGGGTTTAACAACCTTTGGGGTCCTCAGCATCAGCATGTTTCCAGAGACCAGTCCATGGCCACGATCTGGCTTGATAGGAACTCAGGTCCATTTCCATCAACCTTTTTCTTTTTTTAAAATTTTTGGAGCATATAGTCTATTTCTAGTACTTCACTCTGTTTGTTGTCAATGACTTAAATTCAGGGAGTGGATTTAAGTCGAATCGCCCATTTCGAAGTGGATATTTTAGCGCTTCAATCAAGCTCCAGCGCGGCTACACAGCAGGAGTAATCACTGCGTTCTATGTGAGGAACCTTTTATATATTAAACTCGTTACATGCGTCACTATCTCTGTTTTTTGAGCATCATAGATCTAAGAATTTTTCTTTGTTTAATGATTGTCTCTATAATTCGATTCTCCTCTTAATGTCCAGCTTTCGAACAACGAAGCGCACCCCGGGTTCCATGACGAGGTCGACATCGAGTTCCTGGGGACGAGGCCAGGGGAGCCGTACACGTTGCAGACCAACGTATACATCAGAGGGAGCGGAGACGGGAGGATCATCGGTAGGGAGATGAAGTTTCATTTGTGGTTCGATCCAACCGCCGGGTTTCACAACTACGCCATACTCTGGAGTCCCAGAGAGATCATGTAAGCATCAAGATCTATTGGAGTTCTTCTTTACTATTGGCAAAAAAAAAAAAAAAGCAGCAGAAGCTGGTACACAAATTAATTAATGCAATAATGTCTCAGCTGACATCCAGATCTAGGGGTAGCAAAGAAAGCAATTTGAGATAACAATCCAAATAGAAGACAACAAGAGAGTATCTCATCACATCTGGATAAAAATGGCATGATTTTTTAATTTACTCCCATGAAGTTTACGTTCCTTTTAGTGTTATTAGTAGGCTAATTTATTGATTTACATTCAGCAGCAGCGGCTTTGATCCAAACTCCAATTGGTGGCCAATGGATTTTCTTTTTTTTAAAAAAAAAAGAGAGAGAAAATTTATGTAACCAATTGAAAGAGCGAGAGATAGATATCTGTTGGCCAATAATTGTACGTTTGCGTCGAAGCCACTGTTGAAAGTAAAGCAGCTAGCGAACATGGCAAATTTATTGGCTCTTACGGAACACAACAACTCCGTCAATGTGCATTAATAGTGCTGAGAGATGTACAAACCGCGCACACGGTAGATATCAGTGATAAAAAGAAGGCAACCGGGCTCGGCCTTTTTAAGGTTTCTTTCCATCCATCAATGGAGAAGCTTTCAATAAAGAAAAGAATAATAAAAACCTTCTTAAACTCATATTAATTTAAATCATTGATCATTTTACTGCAAATTAACATTAATCGTTTATATATTAATTAATTGCATGGGAATATATGCTGGATGCTAAAAGATCTAAAACAAAGTGTAGGCTTTTTGTTTTGAAACTAATTATATATATATATATATATGAGTCATTACAGATTCTACGTAGACGATGTACCAGTACGGCGGTACCCGAGAAAGAGCGCGTACACATACCCTCAAAGGCCAATGTGGCTGTACGGCTCCATCTGGGATGCGTCGTCGTGGGCGACAGACGACGGGAAATACAAGGCCGACTACCGCTACCAGCCGTTCGTGGCGAGGTTCACGAGGTTCGTCGTCCGCGGGTGCTCCGCCTACGCCTCGTCCCGCTGCCGCCCGGTGCGCTCGTCGCCGTTCGGCGGGGGCTCAGCTCCCGGCAGACCACGGCCATGCGGTGGGCCCAGCAGCATTACATGGTCTACAACTACTGCTGGGATCCGAAGAGAGACCACTCCCTGACGCCCGAGTGCTGAAGGCTAAAATTAAATTATTGTTGTTTAACCTTAAAACTCTATCGCCTCGCTCTAATTGTATCTGGAGAAATAGATATTTACTAAAGAGAGAGAGAGAAGAGAGAGAGGTGGGGATGGGATGGGAACCTGGCAGATGTTTTAAATTCGTTTGCCCTTTTGATATGTTGGGATGCGTGAAGTAAAGATTTTACCGTTGCATGCTGCATTCCGTTGTGGAGTAAATTGATGGGTGCGGCGGCGGTGCAATCGTATTGGAGTACTTTTGAGCACTGTCAGGTATTGTTTTACGTATGGCTACGAGCAGACGGTATATAGGTATTGATACGTTGATGGAACTGAACATGCAGCAGATGATCAGCGAGAAATTATTAAATAGGAGGTGCACGAAATGGGGACCATCGTTCCGTACAATACGGCCAAAAACGTCCAGCTGGAGTACGTGGCAATAGGAGATTGGTGGCAGAGGAGCTTCGGTTGGATTGCCAAGGGTTGGCCCGATTCCCGTGTGTCGGTGGCTTTTCTCGGCTTGCGGTAGAGTCGACGCTGCGGTCCGCAAGAGGATTTAAAATTTTAAACGCACCCAGGTGAGGGAGTGACGGAAGGAACCCGCAAAAATAATTTTAGGTAATTAGTAGGTGGCAATTTTTGGCACCACATGGTAACTCATGGGTTTAGGTTGACTATTTTTTTTTGGTATAAACTTCATGTATGACACGTCTCGCCAATATAAAATTTAAATGGGTCATATTCGGATTCAACCGCTTAACCCGAATTGATCCAAATTGACTCGTGTATTTAATCGGGTTGACACGAACCCGTCTGACTTATTTTGACCTGAACCTATCACCCGCTTCGCCCGCACGTACGCCGCCATGATTCGTTTGTCACTGCTACCCGAGGCCTCTAGATCAAACAAACGAAGCTGACGGTTCCACCAAACGAAGCTGGTTAAATAGTCAAAATTTAGATTATATGAATTATATATTTTAATCTGATTAAATTGGTCAAACAAGCAATGCAACCAATTTGACTTAATCTACTTCTTGGGAGCAACTTTTGTGATAGTTGAGTTCAAATATCACAATCCCCTTTAACGAAAAGAAAGTGAAAAATAAAAGCAACTGTCGTTACTCTTTTTTCCAAGAAACTTCCTTCACTCTTAAGCAATTACCTTATAAATGATAAAATACTAATAATGACTGTTTAATGACATATTAGAGAGTTTAAATGACGATAATTTTTTACTAGCATCACCGTTCTCTTCGACTCTACCCTTCTTTCGCCTGCTCATTTCCCATTATAAAATCTCATGCGGGTTTTATTTCTTTCGCCCTCTCGGGTCACAGGTCGTGTCAGGTTAATCGTGTTTTGAGTAAGGTCGTGTTCGTATCCAAATTACCTAACCCGCTTAACTCAAAGGTTGTGTTTGGGTTGATGTATTTTTAACCCGACCAAAATATGACACAATCCGGACACGACACAATACGACACGATTGCCACTCCTAGTAATTACATCAGTAATACGTGTTACTTATTTAAAATTTATAATTAAAATTTATAACTGATTGATTATTCGGATCGGAGCTTGCTCATCGGATTTTGGCCATGCCTCTTCCTATTTCTGCGGGGCCGGATCTTAGGCTGTGGCGCCGATCCTGTCTCCCTTGTGCTCCTACTAGAGATTTGGTGGCCCGATTCTGTTCTCAGGTCGTTGGTCTTAGTGATGTTGCTTGGATATGGAGACTGCCTGTTCATCCAAGAATTCAGCTATTCTTGTGGAAGATCAAGTGGGATCGCTTACCTACTTGCTCTCTTCTGGCTGGTCGGGGCCTCTCCATATTACCTCTCTGTCCGATATGTGGGATGCAGGTTGAATCTATTGACCATGTTCTATTCTTATGTTCTCGTGCATCTCAGATATGGCAGATGATCCATTTTACCCCTTGGATGCTGGAGGATGGTCCTATCATACTTTCATTCCTGAATGCTCTTCAGTCGCCTTCCCAGTACGGATCTTATTTTCAGGGCGTATTATCGGCCTATGTTGCTTATCATATATGGTTGACAAGGAATAAGATTGTCTTTGCGGAGGAGAAGGTCTCTCCTCAGGCGATCATCCGTCGTGCTCTCTCTCACGCTAGGGAGTACACTCGCTGCTACCTTACTATTCACACTGACGGACCTGGCCTCTGGAACCCCCCTGCTGCTTTGGCAGCGAACCGTTCCACGGTTTTTATATCTTGGGTGTCCCCTCCTCCGGGTTATGTCAAAGTGAACTTTGATGGTTCTGTCTCTGATCGTGCTGCTGGATCAGGTTTTGTCATACGAGGGTCGTATGGGCAGTTGCTAGCAGCTGGAGGCCACAGCTCGATCGACATTTCGGTTCCTATGGCTGAGCTCCAGGCAGCATGGGCTGGTATCATTTATGCTGTTCAGCAATTGGGCTTTCGGCGGTTGATTATTGAGGGTGACTCTATGACGATTATCAGATGGATCAAGCGAGAGGGGGACTCCTATTCTTGCTATAATCCTCTGCTTAGAGACATTTCAGTCACTCTTCAGTCTACTACAGCTTTTCAGATTCAGCACAGCTATCGGGAAGCCAATGCTGTGGCCGATTATGTTGCTTCTGCGGTTGCTCGCAGTCCTAGTCGATGGATTTGGCATCCTGGGATACCTTGTCCTGTATTACTTCAGCAAATTTTGTTCTCAGATGCTTCGGGTTTGACTCGCGCCAGAGTGGTGTGATCGCCCGACTGCAACAAAAAAAAAAAAAGGTCAACATTGTATATGTACAAATCATTGCAATCAATTTTCTATCTAAGGCTGATAAAGAATATAAAAAATTAAGGTATATAATTTCATTTTTTTAATCTTTAACTAATAATACCTACGTGGATCTTACCTTATCACCATTTTTCATCTCCAATACCTCTTAAAACGTTATGCAGTGTCGTCTTAACAATTTTATCCCTTTGTTATACCAAGCAAGATAGTCGGTTAAACTATTAATCGTAGTTTCTAAAATACTTGGTTAAATTTTATGAGTTAATATACTTAACTAAAATAAAAATATAAAAATTCAATAAAATTTTTTTAAATAATTTTGTAAGCCTGGTTGTTTCTATGCATGAGTGCATCACCCTCCTCTCCCCCTCCACACACACACACACACACACACATATATATATTAACTTGGCTATATCAAATGTAGTCAAATTCAAAATTTAATTTTTTTCATCACTAATTCATACAGATTCTAAAGTCATTCCATCTTTTTATTTTTTTCATCTTTAAAATTAATAAACTATATAAATTTAAGGATGAAAAAGATGACCAAATCTAATTTTAATTATATTTAAATATAACCGAGTTTAGTTCTCTTTCTATATTTACTGTGTAGAGTTCTCTTCCCTCGAAGAAGCAGAATCAACATAAATTTATAAAAGTAATACTACGTAGATGACATTATGCTAGCTAACTAAGGACTAGCTTTGAGATTCAAAGTGTCACTATAAGGCCGCTTTCAATGAAAGGTAAGAATATTAGATTAAATGATTCACTACAAGAAAATAATGAAATAGCGATGCAATTTTAGTGACGCAACTATGCATCACTAAAATTGCGACAACATTGCGACGCCTTCACGTACAAAAAATATTGCGACGCAAATAGCGACGCATTTGCGATTGAATAAACCTTAAAATTTAAAAAAATAATTTTTAAATTTAGCAACGCAAAAATGCGTCGCAATAATTATAAAATATTTTTTTTTAAAATATTATTAAAGGAATAAAATATTGCGACGCAGATAAGTGCGTCGCAATGTTTTTAAAAAAATTAATTATGTTAAATAGCGACACATTAGCGATGCAATAAACATAAAATAAGGAAAAATATATTTAATATAGCGACACAAAAATTGCGTCACAAATATTAATAAAAAATTAATTTTTATAAAATATAATTATGAAATAAAAATATTGCGA